>MNCI01005244.1:127100-141382 GCA_015680685.1 Gnetum montanum | reverse complement strand
TTTGGTTCCATAACCAGTGCTTGTAGCCCAAGTTTATTTTGTCTAAGGGGTGTGCTTTGAAATCTCACTTTTTTTTTTGTTTTTGTGTTTTGTGTTTTTATGCATGGGAACCACACCATGCAAAGACTTCTTATTTTTATTGTCTTAGCTTCTAATAATTGGATAACATTGGAATGACAAGAAAACTCAAGAAGAAAACATCCAAGCACCCAAGAGAATGGCCAACACAAATGCATCAAGTTTCTTTGAAGTCACACCCTTTGCAATCCTTGAGTCCTTCCTTAGTTTGAGAAATGCCTAGTCACCGATTCGTTAAAGTTCTTATTATGAATGAGACTATACATTTCCAAGCCAAGAGAGATCATAGAAAATGGTGGATAGATGGATGAAGTGAACTCATTGCCTACCATATCAAAAGAAACATACCTTAGTATCAACATCGTGACTTAAAGGTAAAAACCAAACATTAGCAATCAATATGAAAATAGTTCATACCATCACAAAGAACACTTATTGGGTGACAAACTTACAGGGTGGATCACACACACACATAAAATGGAAAAGTATAACGATGTTGTAANGACAAACTTACAGGGTGGATCACACACACACACACAAACACACACATAAAATGGAAAAGTATAACGATGTTGTAAAAAATAAAAACAAGAAAAGTTAAAGAAATTGTAAAACAAAAACGTGTAAGAAAAAAATGTGTAAGACAAAAACTTGTAAAACAAAAATGTTGTAAAACAAAAATGCGTAAAACAAAAATGTGTAAAACAAAAACTTAAAAAGAACTAAGGGCCCCCATATGATTAGCATAGGTCGCCATCTCCCCCATGACTGAATTGCAAGGGAGGGATATGAAATAATGAACATCTATTTTAATTTCGTAGAAGTGCCCAAGTCCTCCCAATTGATGATCTTAGATTAAGAGGTGGAAGTTGGTGACACTCAGATTCCACCGTATCTATGCCCTTGTTGTTGGCATGGTTTGTCTCCTTAGTTCATTCCATGCATATTTGTTGGTTGCTCCTTTGAGTAGCTGTCAACCACGGGGTGCCCACTACTTATTGTGTGGTTGCTACATACATGCATCTTTTTTTCAAAGTTTCAAGGGCACACTTGTTACATGGAAGCATTTCCTCCATGTCATCACTTGATGAATCACTGTATGTGATGCATGGAACTTTCCTCTTCTCAATCTTTTCATAAATGTTTATCTTAGAAATTTCCAAGGAAAGATCACGAATCCCTAGGTACGCATCTACTGTACTTAGCCATGACCTTCCCATTATAATTGGGAAGTCCCCATTGTTGCTGTTAATTTCTATCACCAAGAAGTCAGCTGGGTAGGACCAAGCACACATAGTGGTAACAATGTCCTCCACCAATCCTAAGGGAATGGTGATGAACTGGTTTGGCAGCTCTAGTTGGATGTTGCTCTTCTTAAGTTTGGGCAGGTTTCAGGCTTGATACATCTCTCGTGATATTAAATTAACTTCAGAACCTAAGTCAAGAAGAGCCTTATGTGGCTCATTCCTGGTGATTTGTAAATAGATTAAGGGGCTTCCAGGATCAGTTAGTTTCTTGGGAAGGTGGCTTACATTGATCTAGTTGGTTACGGTATGCATTAACATAACCGTATGCGTATAGCTCTATTGGACTGAAGGGTGCTCCAAAGTGTTAGATGGTGGAGGAGTGTACCTAGACTCAACCGCTTATTGTTGCGAGAGTTTGTTTGGGCTTTTGGTTCTGAAGTAAGGTCTTTCCTTTTTACAGTTGTCAAAACTAGTAGCAGGTTGAATATTTACAGCTCTCGTAGTGTTACGTTGCTGCAGTTGAGTAGGGAGTTTCCCTTGCATTGTTGGAGTAGGAGATGTTATGGGAACTATAGGTGGAAGAGGTGCGGATGGAGTTGGAGGATGGTGTATATGTGGCATGTCTCCTGAAGGAGAAGAAGTCCTCCTAAAGTACTCTTAAACTTGGTAGTGATGTTGGGGAGTTATGTGACCCATAGAGTCACTTGGACAAATGGGCTATTTCACATAATAACCATATGGATCGGGTTGCTAGTAAGGGTACTGTTGTGTTGGGGGTGGCATCCCCCATGACTATGGGTATTGCCACTATTGATGTTGTCCGATGGATTGTGATGGAGTTCCACTTGGATAGTACGTTAGTGGTTGGTGGAACTGCCTTGGGTTACCTTGGGGATAAGGTAACCTTCAGGGTGTTTGCCGTTGGTTAAGTCTTGGATTAAGTGCATACATTCCAGACTCTTGTAAATGTGAGATGATTAGAAAACATCCCTTGGGATGATCATAATGGCAGATCTCACATCCACCGTCTTCGTCTGTATCTGAATCCACAACCTCATCGGAGATATTAATTTTTCCCTTACCCTTATTATGTGCAGGGCATGAATTTCTCTACTTTGTCTTATCTTTGTCACTACTTTGTTCTGCCTTAGAATCTTCTACAATTTTCAAGACATTTTCAAGTCTGGAGTCTAAGGAATCCCATAATTGATCCATCTTAGTCGATACTTCTGTTGTTAGTTTTTGAATCGACAAGGTTTTTCTGTTCACCAACTCTTTGAGTGGTGACTCATCCTCTTCATCACAAAATTTCACTCCCTTCTTCCAAAGGGAGGGATCACGATTGTATTCTTTCTTATTCTCTCTTTTTCATAGTTCATCTTCTTCTTTTGCTACTTGTTCCAACAAGCGATGAATGTCATGGGCTCTAAGTTCTGATAGTCTCCCTTGGGCATAAGTCCCAAGGGTTCTTCTAGTTTCATGCCTTAGCCCATCCACGATGTGGCGAAGTTGATCCCCCTGTGCGTAACCATGGCTCAAGCAACGATGTAACAATGTATAGTAGCAGGCCATGATAGCATCCAAGGGTTCATGATTACCTTTTTTCCAGCCTTGTATATGCTTATGCAAATTAGACACTTTGGAGTATGTTTGATACTTATCGTTGAAGAGTTCTAACATTGTACTCCACCTCCTAATGGTTTCCGATTCTAAGGACCAGTACCAACTCTCTGCTTCCTTGGTGAGTGTCCTGGGAAATAACTTAAGTTTTTACCACTCGTTCTCTATGTTTTGCAAGGCACAGGCATCGTGGAATGCTTATAAATGATGCTGTGGATTAGCGTTGTATCCCCCTTCAAATCATGGGATGTTGTTCATGTCTATGTGTTTGATCCAACTATGTTTTAAATGCCTTGTGGGAATTATTACAGCCTTTGTTATGTCAAGCATACTTCGGGTTGCAAGTAGGGGTTTTTCATGATCATCTCTTTCATGATGCCTATGATGTCTTCGTTGTTCCCTACTTTCCCTTCGTTCATGCCCTTGTCCTCTCTCTCGACTCTCTTGTTGAGATCTCTCATTTTTCTTACCTTTATCCTCTCCATTATGCTCATGATGGTTGCACCTAGATGTGGAAGGAGAGGGTGAGTGATGAGATGAAGGAGAAGAGGAAGGAGAACCATTGCCATGGTGATGCTTCTTGCCTTCTCTTTGGCTGCTACGACCCCAATTGTGGTGACGATCTAAGTGCCCATCCTTATTATGAGTTGTTGTTCCCTCTATGACCAGTTGGTGTTCACGGGGATAAGAACCAGTGTTATGTATCGTTGATCGTAAGTTCTGATACCCAAACTCCTCACCATCATTATAAGGGGGAACATCATTTGTTAGAGGACCCGTTATAATGGGTCCATCATCTCCTATTTTACTAAGGACGTGCGAGCCTTTGCCCTTCAACAGTGTATCTTGGCTCTCCTGCCTTGAGTCCTTGATACGTTGTAAAGCTATGGGATAGTAATCCCTTGAATCAAAGTGTTCCACAACGTATTCTGCATATAATTTTATCATGCCAATCTGTGCCAAAGCACAGAGAAGCATGTTTGGGACTGATAGATCTGGAGGTAACATGATGTTACCTTGCAAATCTCTCCAGCACATCTGTTCATCTTGATGGAGAATAAAAGTAAAGCTGGGGATATACTCATCGAGATGAGTATATGTCAACTTATATTGTTGAGGCATTAGCTTAATTAGGTTATGTGTTTTTGATTGCTGACTATTATTTGTATTGTCCCTAGGTGGTGAGTTGCTCTTATGAGAAGAAGACATTGTTATCGATGTGCTAGTTTTACCGTTATATAATTTTTTCTTTAATTAACCCAAAGGTTCATTTAGGCTCCCAACGATGTGAGTGATACTATATGTTCTATTCAGCGCACAAACACTTAGTCCCCAACAATGGTGCCAATGATGAGTGGTGAGGTACCCCTACACTCAACCATACGAAATGAGCGTAGCACGTGCAATCCGGTCGAACTCCGTAGACTAAGTGCCTACACATCCCATGGAATACTTAGGGTTAATTATTTGTTGTCTTCCCAGACTTACTTGTAGTTGTCACGATGTATGGTTAAGTAAGTTCAAGGTATATGATTTTTATGGTTTTTTATGTTTTATGTCTCCTATGCTATCAAGGTGAAGGGTTGAGAAACTAATTACTAACTCTAACTAATGAACTAAGTCTAAATTAACCTAGCATCAGCATTTGTTCTCACTTATCATACACACCCTGATCCAATGCAACTGTGGCTACCAAACGCTAATCGTTGCTGGGATCACCATGCGTAATGCACATGCTTGAAGTGGTCCATAACCCAAAATAACCCAAATATAAGCAGTCCCTAAGGCCAAAATAATGTAATAAACACATGAACATAGCCCAAATATAATTTTTAAACCATTCAAAACCAAAATCAATTTAACCCACTAGCCTAGCTAGCACAAAATGCCTAGGTTTTAAGCCAGAATTCATAAAAGGAGGCCAAGAAAGGGGTACTTGGCAGTCATTGTTGGCAAGCCTTCTCCAAGTAGAAGGTGTGGCTAGTTGGAGAGTCCCTTGGTAGTAGCATTTTCCTCTTTAAGGAATAGGTTTTTTCTTGTGGACACTCTTCTCTTTGACATCTTGGATAAGTTGATGTAAAACATCTTCAATTCTTCTTCATCTTCCTTGTAGCTATGCTAATCCTTGGTGAATTTTGGCCAAGCTATACTAAGGATGGATGAGATTGAAGTCAAAATTGATGGGGAAGCTCTTATTTGAAGCACAACCTATTGGAGATGAGCTAGGAGGATTGATTTTGGTAAAATTGTAATGTAAGAAGTATTCCAAAATTTATGTGTTCAAAATCAAAGCCCCATGCCTAAAACACACATACAACTTTCATATAACTTCATGTTTAGAATTGGAAAGTATGAACTACATTGGGATTAGTGGAAAAATTAATGTATAACAACGATTCAAATTTTAGTGGGCCTCACTAGGCACCTCCCAAGTAAACCAGTAAAAATCCTAACACACTAGGATTTAGGCCTTTCAATAAGAACTATATTATGAATAATTCTCAAATTAGCCTTGGAATGGGTTGCAAGCCTCAACCACTACCAAAGCTCATCTCTTGGTCATCCATCTACAACATGTTAAAGCCAATAAACCCTCTTGCCAAAATTGGAAACTAGATATTGACCTTAGAAGGTCCTAAGCACTGAAGAAAGTCAAAAATGATAACAAAATAAGCTATTTCTAAAAAACTACACTAGCCAAGAGCACAACTACATTGGCCAATGTAGTTCCATGGGGTATGGAAATTCTGAACACTAGTTAAGATTATCATCAATCTTGGAATGATCACACCAAGCCCCAAATCCTAGCTAGAGCCTCTTGTAGCTCCAAAACCTTCTAGAACCTACTAGAAAAATGTCAAAATCCTTGATTCTTGATGAGCCATGGAGGAGGACACTAGGACTATGCTGGCTAAGATGGTGCATGAATAGTTTGTTGAGGTTGGTAATTAAATTGATTAATAAAGTGTCAAATAACCTTCAAAGTGACACATCCTAACCTTCACACCTCCCAGGAGTCTTCAGTAACCTTGAGATGCTAAGTAATGAAGCAAAAACAAGTCAAAAGTCACATTAACCTTAGAACTATGTTGGGAAAGTCTAATACTACAATGGCTAACATAGTCCTAGCATAGTTTCTTTATGAAAACCCCATAATAGGCCATTAACATGTCAAATCAACCTCTAAATACATAATCCTAATCTCATATCCTTTTAGGGCCTTTAGATATCACGAAACCCTAGAAACTAAGTTGAAAATAGCCAGAATTTATCATCTTGTGCATAACCACACTGGGACTACATTAGGCAGTGTAGTTCTAAGGGGGATGATCATATCAAGATTCCAATGAACTTCAAAATTAACAATTTGAAGCCTAAACCCTTGCTATGGACACTAGTAAACTTGGGAACCTAAAAATTTGGTTGATTAACTACCAAAACTAACCAATAGCTAAGATTCATGTGCAACTATGTTGGGGTAGACTAGAACCATGTTGGCTAGTGTGATTCTAGTATAGTTATGGTTCCAAAATAGTTTTAATAGTGCTCTAGCACTCTAATGATCTAAGCCTTGCTCAGAGAAGCCTAGGATGCTAAAACCTTAGATCCCGCTACTATTTGGCCTTATTTTGATGATGAAAAGATCAAGTTTCATCAAACCATCCTAGGGCCATCTTGAACTACACTTGCTAGTCTAATTCTAAGGTTCAAGGCTCCAAACCTCACTTTAGTGATTTATTTTGGCCTTCAGATGATTGGTTTACAACCTTGATGTTCTTGCACATGCTCAGAAGTTGATCGAGCATAAATTTCAACCTTGAGGCATCAAAAATCAACTTTTTCCATGGAACTACATTAGCTAGCATAGTCCTAGCATAGTATTCTATTTTTGACAGTATTTGGGACTTCCAAAGGATTAAGTTGACACCAAAGTTGATCAGTCTCTACTCCCAATCCACTACACTATCAATTCACACCATTGGAACCACAAAACTAGCCATAATGAACCTTGAAACTTACATTTTTTCAAGAACTATGTTGGGGCTTGCTCGAACCACATTGGCCAATGTGGTTCTAGCATAATTTCAAAAAGGACTTTGGTTTCTACCTTCAAATAACCTCGAAATGACCTTCTCAAGTGTCCAAACTTTTCCATTGACCTTGTATCCTTCCACCATGGCCTACTAAGGCGTAAAAATAGCAAAATATGATCCTAATTAGAAAATATTAACATGTTTTACCCCATGTTCCCCACCTTGATATGTTTGGCCTTGTTTTCCTTTATTTTGACCTTTTTTGACCTTGTTACACATAATGAACCTCTATGATTATATCATTTGGTTGCATTTGGTTTCATTTTCATTATTTTAGCATCATTTGACCTTGATTTCACCAAATGTTTCTATCATTTGGCATCATTTAACCTTTGTTGACTTTTTTTGACATCAATTGATACCATTGGGCATTAGCATGACCTTGTTAGAGAATCTAGAGCATCATTTGATGGGATTTGATCATCATTTGGCGTTTATTTTATTTCATTCTATCATTATTTGGCCTTCATTCAACCTTATTTCACATTATTTAGCCATTGTTTCATTCTTTTGTTTTTGACCTACCTCACATAACCTTTTTTGGTCTTGTTTGAACCTTATTTGACCACTGAATAATGTTTTCTGGCTTATCCATGCATTATTGGTTAAGTACTTTATATTATTTTGGCATTAGTTGCTCATTTTGTCAAATAGGTCCTACTTAATGTGCTTATGGTTGGTATGTAGGATTGGAGTATGGACACCTAGGAGCAATTTAGGCTACCTTTGAGCATAATTAGGTATCATTATGATGTTGAACAATTCATTGACCGTAATTACTTAGATCTCAAGCTTGAGAGCCTAGTTGACCACATAGCCTCGATAGAGAAACCTCTTGTGTTGTTAGAATAGCTAGTTAAAACCATTGACTTTGAGACTGATAACATTATCGAAGACTCTCTAGTTGAGATTCCTATCATGACACAAAGTGGTGAGGTGAAAACACTGAAACTAAGTTCCTCATTGGAATCTCAATAGGTCCAAGAAATTACCAAGGTCATCCAAGACAACATTGAGGTCTTTGCCTAGTCATATGAAGATATGCCATGTCTTGATGCACACCTAGTACAACATAGCATCATACTTGATCCTAGTATCAAGTCATTGAAGAAAAATGTTCAGAAGATTAGACTAGATTTAGCTTAGTAGTTCACGATGAAATCAAAAAATTGTATCAAGCTAGTTTCATTTGAGTTGTCAATTACATGGATTGGATGTCTATCATCATGGTAGTGCCTAATAAAAATAGGAGTATACATATCTATATTGGTTTTTAAGACTTGAATAAGGCAACTATCAAAGATGACTTTTCTTTTTTTAGTATTGACCAACTTATCGATACTATGACTGGACATGCCTTGTTATCCTTCATGGATGAATTCTTGGAATACAACTAAGTTAGGATTAACCTAAAACATCAACTCATTATGGTATTATTGATCCCATGGGGAGCCTTTTCTTATACCTAAATGTCTTTTGGTCTAAAGAATGTAGGCGTAATTTATCAATAAGCAATGACATATATCTTTAGTGATTATATGCTAGGATTACTTATTGAATATGTGGATGATATAACTATTAAATACAAAATAGCCAATGATCATGCACATGACATTGACCTTGTGCTAAAATGATGCCTCAAATATGAGCTTAGGCTCAACCCCAAGAAGTTTATCTTTGGTGTCAAAACTAGTAAGATGCTTAGCTTTATAGCATTCAAAGTAGGAATACATGTTGATTATGATAAGGTTAAGGTCATATCCAACTTGGTAGCACAAACTAATCTTAAGAATATTCAAGGATTATAAAGTATATTACAATTTATTTTTAGGTTGATTACTAGGCTTATAGATAAGTTACAACCCATGCAATACTTTGCTATGAGTGAATTGGTCAATGCTAAGAAGCCTTTGAAAACCTTAATAAAGAGTTGGCACAACTACCCACAGTCTATCCACTGCAAAAGGATAAACCTTTTTACATATACCTTGCTATCTCTAAGACATTCATTTCCTGTCTACTGTGTTAGAAATGAGATGATGGAGTAGAGCTACTGGTATATTACCTAACCCATGTATTAATTACCTATGAGGCATGATACAACCAAGGTAGAGAAGTATTATCTAGCCCTAGTCTTCTCATTGAAGAAGTGGAGACACTACCTCTTTAGGAGCCAAGTCAATGTCATTTGCAAGGATAATATTCTTATAGTCATAATGACCAATATTTATGAATGTATCTGTATAGCCCATTGGAAAGTCATAATAGCTAAGTTTGACTTGCATTATATCTCTTAAGCTTTAACCAAAGGTCAAGCTATAGGTGCAAAACTTACTGTTTTCCCATTGGAAGACCATGCAGCCATTGACCTTGAATTCCTTGATAAACTTCTTAACATTGTTAGTAAAGTACTTGAGGGCCATGAGGCATTTATTTACTTTGATGATGTTGCAACTATCCATGGGCCCAATGTTGCTGTCATCATAACATCTATGTTTGATGAAATCCAATGCTTCGCTTACCATTTTCAATTCCCATATAGCAACAATGTGGTGGCATATGAAGAATTGATCAAAGGAATGATGGAAGCTCATGACCAAGGAATCAAATGCCTAACAATAAAAGGTGATTCAAAACTTGTGGTAAACCAAGTAACCAAGGTTTAAACATGTAAATCCAAAAATTTGCAACCTTATTGTGACCTAGGTAAGAAACTAATGCAATAACTTATAGACATTGGTATCCAACATATACTCCAAACTAACAACAACTTAGCTAATGCCATTGCAACGTTAGCCCTAATTGTGATGTCCGTTTTGTTTATTAAGTTACCTTCCTTAATCATGAATTGGGATATTTCCATTATGTAGAACACTGATAGTGACTCTATAGCCTTTGTTAATAAAACTTCTCAAAAGGGATGGTATGATGATATCAAGTTTTACTTGATGTATGGTGAACCCCCACAAGGCATAAATACTTCTCAAAAGGATGCTATGCTTAAAAGGTTAAAATAGTATGTCATCATAGGTGATAACACAATATGTCGATGGTCCTATGATGGAATACTGTTAGGGTGCTTGGGAAAAACCAAAGCTTGCACAATCCTTGAGCAAGTTTACAAAGGTATATATGGGGGACATATAGAACCTAGAGCCATTGCCTCAAAGATTAGATGACTAGGCTATTATTGGTTCTACATGAAAAGTGACTACTTATACAAGGTTAAAACTTATGACACTTATCAATGGCATAGAAAATTGATGCACGTGCCACCAACTGAGTTACATATTACTTAGACAACTTGGCCATTTCAATGATGGGGACTTAACATTATTGGATCTATAATGCCTAAGTTTTGTATAGGAGATAGCTTTATCATCATTACAATTGAATACTTTACAAAGTAGGTTGAAGCTATTCCCCTAGGTAAAATAATGTTTCAACAAGTTTGTAGATTCATATTGGATGACATAGTAGCCCATTTTGGCATACCTTTGATCATAGTCATAGATAATGGACCATAGTTTAGGAGCGAATAAATGTAGGCCTTTTATCAAGACCTAGGTATCAAACATTCCTTTTCACCACTATAATACCCTCAAGCTAATGGACAAGCTGAAGCTAGCAATAAGGCCATCATAAACTTGCTTAAAATATGATTAATAATAACAAATTCAAGTGGCATGAGTAGCTTCTCCATGCACTTTGGGCCTATCGAACTACCTATTGAACCACAACTGGTATAACCCCATATAGCCTAGTTTATGGATTTGAAGCTATTTTGCCTCTTGAATTGTAAGTTCCATCACTCAGAGTGATCCTATCAAACTTCATCAATAATGAGTAGAATAAGGATCTATGTACCATTGACCTAGATTTAGTGGAAGGGTAATGAATACAAATTCTTGTTCACATCGAATGATACCAAAAGAGGTAGAAGTAACTGCATTGTCATGACCTGTAGAAATGAAAGATCAAGAAGGAAAACTTGGTTCTCAAGGCTCTTCATGAGTGTTTAGAGAAGTTCTTAGCCGACTGGGAGGGACCTTTCTTAGTCATCAAGGCCTATGGAAATAGAGCCTTCAAGGTGGTAGACATGGATGGGAATGAATTGGCTGGTCTTGTCAACCTTTCCTATCTAAAGGCATCTAACATGATCTTCTTTGTAGGTACAAACCAATAGTTGAAATTAATGACCTTTACAACCCAAAGAAAGCAAGCATGAATGTTCTCTATCTATCTTTCTATCTCTTTATTTAATACAATAAATGAACTACAAAACTTTGTAAATCTGATACACATCGAAAAAATCTCTCCATGTTGCAACAATAGTAACCTATGATGACTTGGTTTTCTAGTTGTCTTAGGTGTACCTATGCATTATATTATAACAACATGTTTTCTTTATCTTGTTTTCTTATCCTCTTGGAGTTATGCTTGCATGATGAAGCTTGGAAGTTATCATAAAGATGTAACTCACCATAGTAGCAAGTTACCATGTGACGTTAGTGCATGAGGTTCAATTAGCTTGTTCTACCATACCAAGAGTGCTTGTTTTACATCATCATAATTACTTCTTCTTAAGCCTAACCCTATATTCTAAATTGTAATCTTATCATGAACAACGATGATGACCTATGCTTGGCACTCATGCATTGTGGCCATGTGACATCTCCTTCATTATGCTCCACCAGCAAGTTCATTGGATATAACACATCTCCTCCAACAAGAAAACCAAATTAAATTTGGTGTTCACAACAAAACCCAATGAAGGTTTCACCCTATAAGAAAAATGGGGTGGGGGAGGTGGGAAAGGAGAGGAAGCAAAATTCCAAGAAGCTGAAAGGCCATTGAAGCCCAGAAGACAAACCAATGACTTCAAACACATAAAGGGAGGAGCCTAATGATTAATGAAACCTTCAAGTGAAGTGTAGTTCCTCAAAAATATTACCAAGTGACCAACACTTCAAAGCACAAAGTGTGAAGACCACATCGATTAGCTAAAGTGTCACTACTATACTATAACCATGATGTTAACATTTGGAATTTATTGTTAACTCCTATGACCACTTCCTCATAATTGAATATAGCCTTCAAGCTCTATCACCTCATCATAAAAATTATCTCATCCTCACAGGTGCTCTTTGACATGATTCAATGACTACTAAATTGAGTGTGGAGATGAAACGTTGGTGATGGAACTACAGTGATGTTTTTTATTCTTTGTCAATGTCTCTTGGGTCAATCCTTTAAACATCAACAAAGAGGGTCCAATAAAACACCACCATGAAAATTCATGTTACAACTTTTTTGCATTGTAACCTTTACCATTAAAGTTGAGGTTGGAATTTTATTGTAAAATGTGAGGTTTGTAGTCCATGAGCTACAATCTCACATAGTTAAACTTTTTAGTGCTAAAAAATGCCTCATAAGTTGTTATAGCCTTATTTCCTAGGTGGAAAAAGTTATGTCATGTCCATATTTAGGCTTGGGAAGGCGGAAAATTCCTTGGAAATTGCCAAATTTGGTGTTTTCATGGGTTTTATTTTGGCCATATCTAGAACTACATTGGAACCATCTACACCTAGTGTTGAAATTGTTGGGCTTTTATTTTCCTAGTAAGGCTAGTGTAGTTCCACAAAGCCAGTGTAGTTCCAATAAGACTAGTGTGGTTCCAACAAGGTTAGCATAGTTCCATGAAGCCAACATAGTTCTGCAAGGCTAGTGTAGTTTAGTGAAGCCATTGTAGTTGTCAAAGTTTTTTTACTATTTATGATGTTCGACATAGTTTTGATGGCCTAGGTGTATCAAAACTTACTAGAAATGAAACCTACACTAGAAATTGTGGCTTGATATACTTGCAAATCATATCAATCTATCAGTAATCATGGAAGAAACTTGTAGCCCAAAATCAGCAACCATGTGACCTATAAAAGCAAATTTTGAGCACATCAGATAGGTTCCACAATTTCCACAACAATCATAGCCTTGAGCATTTGAAACCATTGGCATTTATGAGACTTCTTGGAGAAAACTGATAACTTGATAGGCATTGAAGACTCTCAGTGTAATTCCAGAATTACAAAAAGTTAAGCACCTCATTTATGCCCCTTGGTAACCAATGTTGTAGATCTAACTTGAGAACTAGCAAGGAGTTTTGGCTATCAAACTTGGAAAATAATTGGATCATGAGGTTGACTATAGAACATAACCTACTAACTTCAATAGGCTTTAAGCTTTATCTGTGTAACTCTTTGTGCACTTGGGCACACAATTTGTACATATTTTAAGCTTTAAATTTTGATTATTTTATTATTACAATAAAATTTACATTTTATTTGTTATGTAAGTTTGTGATATGATTAATTTTTGTTCTTTCTCTTGGATTAGATTTGTATTCTTGTTTAAATCATTTATACTATTCACACTTCCTAAGTCCCTGGGTGATAAACAAGACCATTAAGGGCACCTTGGATCCTCTTTCTTACAGACCCTTGGGATTCAAGGTTAAACTATCCCACTTGGAATTTTTGATTTTCCAAGACCAAATTTTTCAAGCATTACATGTCTAAAGATAGAGAGGAAGTAAGTGGTTCTTAATGGATGCATGAAGACTACAGATTTATTTGTTCATCCTAGCCTTCTACTTTAAATATATGTGAGGCACATACATGATTAGCCTTGAGACCTAAAATCTATAACTAAACTAAAAATGAAAAAAGAGCATATAGATATTAAAATAGATGCACAACTATAAAATATCCATTAGTATGAAATATTTCTAATCGTACATAAGATATCTTATATTCACATACATCAAGCATGAAAAAGAAATAGTCTAATACATATCTAGAATGTCATAATATCATCATCATCATGATCATCATCCTAGTCTTATCCAAACAAAATTAGATCAGCTACATGAGTTATTTTCATCATTCACCTCTATGAAGAGCTAGATCTTTATTTATTTGTAGTTTCTTCAAATCATCTTCGATCATTTTTTCCATGTCTTCTTTTGACTTCCTTTCAGTAGCCTTTTTAGAATAGTTATGTAACAACTTTTGTTTATAAGCTTAGTGTCTAATCTTATTTGCATATGTCTAAACCATCTAAGTTGCCATTCTTGTGGCTTATCTGAAATAGAAGCTACTCAGAGTCTTTGTTTGATATCTATATTATGTATTTTATCTCTTCTAGTAACATTCAACATCCATCAAAGCATTCACATTTTTGCCAC
>MNCI01005244.1:86475-117735 GCA_015680685.1 Gnetum montanum | reverse complement strand
TGGTTGTACTAAGATCCTTGTAGATCTAAAGAAAAATGGGAGTAATAGTAATCAAAAGGGCACTCAAAAATCAAACACTGTTCTAGGGGGTCCCACTGGAAAGACATGCACCCATGCCTGAAGGTTGGCGGCTTCTCTAGTTTCAGTAAAGTGAAGAAAAAAGAAGAAGAAGAAAAGAAAACGAAGTGCCATAAAATAAAAATCACTGCTTCCTTGTACTAAATGCCAAGTGATCATATGCCTTGTTGTTATGGTACTCTCATAGTTGTTCATCATGGGATGAAACAATGAGATGTTACTGATTAGAAGGATGGACTTGGTCTTGATCTTGGAACGATGGGTTAATGACACCTTAATCATGCTTTACATGTAGGATTCATTATGCCCTGGGTCAGTCACCTCATGTCCCAATCTCTACGATCCCTTTCTATACTTCGTCTCATCTCACTATTTGTGTAATTGTAGCTCGTAACCCATGTAACATAAAATTTTCATCTCATTCTGGTGATATTTACATGTGTGTGTTTTATGGTGTTAGTGCAGATTACAATTAACCCTTCTAGTGCCCACGGACACTTTAAGTGTGATTACACAAGGGCATAATAGGTTGAAACCTACTTTGGGGAGGACCCACTTCTGTAATTTTGTTGTAATCTTCATTAATTCTCTAGCTAGAACACACAATTTCTTACCCTCAGCTTAATTTTTCATAATTTTCTTTCCCTTTTATTAACCCTCAAAATTTTAATGTTCCAATGTACCATTACATTCCCTTTTCTTCATAACTGCCAAATTTTTAATTGTTAAATTCACATCATTATCATTAAGCGTGTCTCTCAAATTAATGAAATTACCCTAGGATATCTTTATACTTGCCCATGTCCTCATTTTACACCATAAATTTCAGAAAAATCCTTAAAAATTCAGTATTTTCCATGTGTCCCACATCACGTGGGATGAGATATCGAGTACGCGATATCGCATCCCACGTGATATTGCATACGCGATGTCTTGTACGCAATATCACATCCTATTTACCTATAAATAGGAATCCCCACCGCAACACTTAGCATCATTTTGTCATTTACGTGGGGTGAATTTTTGAAATTTTCTCTACGACTTGTGCTTGCGTGACCCTCATTTTTTCACTCATATCTCGCGCACTGGTGCTCCAATTTTAATTTTGTTTGAACCTGTTTGAACTTGGAGCGTTCAGTTTAGTCGTGGGGAAGGGACACCTACCAAAAAGTGCCTAACTTTTTTGAAATTTTTCATCGCCCAAAGGACATCAATTAGGGTAATTAATATTAACACTTAGAGAAATTGTGCCAAAAATCATACAACCTTAAGTATACCGGGAGATTAAAATGAAATCCACCTAAGTCATAGGACCCCTTATTATAATTTTTGGGCACAATTACATGATAACATAAGATCTTTAATTAAAGGCATGTAGTAAGGTATAACTTAATTTTGAAAACAACCTTACTAACGTTTGGCCCGTGTGATTGTAGATGGCCCTGGAACGTGCTCAGCGAGAGGGTCCTGCTCAAGGTGAAGTGAAACAACCTCAGAGAGGTGGAAGATGAGTCCCTGCTGGACAACATGCAGAACAGGAGGTGCAATCATTTAGCATCCATCAAGAGGAACCTCCTACAAGATGGTCGGGGCAGGCAGAAAGAGGAGCTGCTACTACACCTGAACCGTGACAACAACTCACGTTGCCTCCGGAATGTGTTCAGGCTATCCATACGAAGTCCACAGTTGCTGTGGTGATCGTGGAGCTTAACTTCAAACCTTTTGCAGAGTTTGCTCTTGAGGCTGTTAGGTATCACCTTAAAGGGTCTCCCTTATGGCCTGTCCTCTCTGAGTGCGGTGCCTGGTACTTAGGTGAAACAAACCTATTTTGGCACAATAAGGAGCAAGGCACCATGGTTAACATTTATGGTGTGACGGTTGACTTTTCTACATAGGTGATTTCAGAAGTGTTAAACCTTCCAAATTCAGGCCTCCATGTTGCTGGGTTATCCACCCAATCAAACCCTGATGTACGAAAAGATTGGTTAGAAAAGGCTTATGGCAGAGATAAAGCTTTTGGTGAGCTGATGACGGAAGAGCGGGTTTATTTCAACATTGGAACCTATCACCTCTTCCCCACAAAAGGTTTGAAAAGAATATCAACGTATGCAACGAGAGGATGTGCAGTGTTGATGGGAAAGGTTAATGCCAACCTTCCCCATCTATATTTGATGGAGATCCTAAGGCGATTTGAAGAACGAAAGTCAGGGAATATGGCATTACCTTTTCCTTGCCTTATCAAAAAACTGTGCCGACGGGCTGGTATTCGGGGATACACAAATGATGTCCTCCGAAAGGCCGAAAATGCTTCTTATGCTAAATTATTAAAGGCACTAGCTCCAAGAAAGAGCACTGGCGAAGAGTTGGCACCAGATGAAGAAGAAGAATAGATGACTGAATCACCTGCAACTCAACTTTCAGGACTCAGTCAACCTCCAGGCACAAGTTCCAGCAAACAACAAGAAGCAGGACCCAGCACAGGCTAGGATTAGCCACCGCCACTGCAAGACTACAGACCATCGATGAGCCATCTTAGGACCATCACCGAGACGGTTAGTTGGGGAAGTTATGATGATGAAAATCTCTTCCACATCATCAATGATGCCAACCAGCCTACTATTTTGGTAGATCGCACAAGGGGAGAATTATCCATCCAAAATGGAGGAGGGGAGAGCAGATGGTTACAACAGATCTCAGGAAACGCAACATCTTTTCAAGTGTAGTTAGAGGCTGGTGAAGGGGCCACTATGGTGGTCATGTAACACCAGGATGCCGCGGAAGCTGCTGAAGTGGTCACTGACCACATCAAAGAATCTTTCAATATTCCTGTTGTGCCACTGACAGATATTTCAGGAGCATGGGATGCTCAAACTCTTACCAGAACCTCAATGACTCCTGCAGAACATGAGGATGCACTGGACAAATTGTTTCAAATAGGACAAGTTTTGACATCTCTGTTTGACATCCCCTAGGATGTAATAGCAATTCAATCAGACCTCATTTCCACAAAGGGGAAGCTGGTCATATCCGAAGTAAGGGTAGAGCATGCTGAAATTGAAGTGTAGAAATTACAAGAGTAGCTTGTATCCTTACAAGCAACATAGTGGGATCCTTTGCAATTTGTTTCCACAGACTAGCTAGACAACTTTAGAACCAAGCAATTAACAAAGTTAATTACAAAAAATAAGAAGGTGGTAGGAGAAAAGGAGACGGCCACTTGGGATGCCTCCGTAGCTCAAGCGCAAACTCATGCACATCTTAAGACACTCAGAGCCTTAGAAGAAGAAAATAAGCAGTTGGTTGCAAATAACCTTCGGTTGACTTCTGTGGAGAAACAAAAGAATGTTCTCGATGAACACTTTCATTAGTTACAAGAACAGTTCATTCAGGCCAACCGAGATGTAAGCTGTTTAGCTAGAGAAAATTGAACCCTCTCAATGGAGGAGGTATGCGCTGTTCAACAAAAATCAGCCATCGAGATCAACGTATGGTAGAATGAGGCTAAATAACATGAGAAGCTGAAGGAGCATTTCCGTGATCAGGTGGGGATGTACAAACAAATCCTGGAGAAGGAGATCCATATGGCCAAGGCTCAAATCAACAACATTAGTGCTCAGCACACTGATTGGAGGGCCATATTGGACACTTACGCCTTCACCCACCAAGCAGAAATTAAGAATCAGGACCTGCAAATCCAAGACTTGACAGAGTACATGGGGTTGGAAAACCTTAGATTTGCCAACCTGGCCATGTTAACAGCAGGACGCTCGAGGTCAGAACTCAAGCAGAAGGTAGCTTCCATCCATATCAAATATGAAGTAGAATTTGAAGAACAAAAGAAGCTGGCTGAGAAACTAGATGTCGCAAATTCTGAACTTGCGGTGGTAAAAGAAAGCTACCAAGGACAAAAAGATGTTGCAACCGACTTGGCTCGACAGCTAACTGAGCTTCATGAATACAAAGACAAAGCCAAAGCCTATGAAGAGGAACAATGGGTGTTCGTGGCATGGTACGTCAAAGCTAATTAGATGTTCCCACAACTACCCTATCTGTGGGAGGTGCCGACTCTGTCAAACATTGGAACATTAGCATGGATGGCACAAGATCCTCGGACTGAAGAGGAGAAGATCCAGGCCATTCTTCAGCATTGTCAACCTTCCAAGCTTGGAGCACGTGACAAAGGGAAAGCACCTATGGAGGAGCCACCATAACCAGGAACTACATGAGTTTCACATTTTTGTAGTTGGAGTATTTTTTCTTTGTGTTGTGTCTTCCCACACTGCAGCATTAGTCCATTTCTTTTTCCAGTTAATAATCCCATACCTATCCACTATGTAATCAATGAAGCTTGTTCTCCTTGTAACTCTAGGATGAGTTTTTATTCAATCGTGGGGGTATGATGAGACGCGATTCGCATAGGTTGCGATATCACGTATGCGATATCGCATCCCCCGCGATATCACATACATGATATCGCATCTTCGCTACGATATTGCGTATGCGATATCGCAGTTTGCCACCATATCTATAAATTAGACGCAACACTCCTTTGTTTGGGATCCCATTTTTAGAGTAGTGAAGCTCTGGCAGTTTGATCCCTCCAGAGTTAGATTTTTTTCCCGTGTCTGCCCGCGATGTGGTGAATGTAATTGTACAGTGTCTTTATTCGAGTGTGCCGTACTTCGACACGCACATGACCGGAAAAAAAGATCGAGATTACTTCATTATTACAACATTCACTTTGTTATTTATTTATTTGTTATTTCTTTAATGTTATTTACTATTTTCTCTCTCACCCTTAAACTCCTAGAACGCGGAATGAGTACGACTTGATTATGAGCATTTAAGTGTGACTACTTGGTAGCCCAGTTGTGTAGCTAGGATCTACGCTTGGTAACCTAGTGGCGTATTTGGGATCTACGCTTGGTAATCCTAGTGGCGTACCTAGGATCTACACTTGGTAGTCCCAGTGGTAGTCATGCACGAGGTCCAAGATGTGTATGGTTGATCAAGGAATCAGTTTGTCGTCACACTTAGGTTAGATTAGATTTTCTTACCCTTTTCCTCCTAGCTTAGCTTAGTTAGTATTATTTTCCACTACCTTTAGGAGTAGCGTAGAATTAGGAAACACATCATACACCTCATCTGGACTAAACCATACATGAAAAATATACAATACTAGTCCAGGTGGGAAGACAACGAACTGCGACCTAAGGTTAACTATCTAGGTGCCACAACTAGTCCATCTGCGGAGTTCGACCGAATCGCGCGTGCGACACTCATTTCGTATGTTTGAGTGTAGGGGTACCTCACCACTCATCACTAATCAACATGAAAAGTAAAGCACTTTGGAAATGTAAAGAGCTAAGTTAAAGTAAACATGAAAATTAAACTAAGTAGGAAATTAGCTAAGTAAAATAAATTAACTAAGTGGATGCTACAATGGTGGAAAATAATCTCAATATTTATTTTTATACATGAATTGTACCCAAGTACAATCCACTCAAATAAAGATTCTATACAATTGTTCAACATCACACTACGGGCATTCACTTTATCACTAAGTATTAACTATGCAAAAAAATTACAAGAGTTGCGCTAAGGGTAGAATGAATTGATGTTCTGCTGATGCGACTAAGTGTCAATATGTATAGGGTGGCATAACTTCTAATCCATCATATTAACAATGACATAGGTAGAGCTATGATATTGTAGATACAATATCATATATACAATATCATGCATGATAAAATTTGGTTTTATCAGTATCAAAAGATAAGTTATATTGAGATTGATTATGGTATGAGGTGCTATGTTCCTAGCTTAGTTCAAATTCAATGTTACATGATAGGGTTTGAAACAAATATTAAGTTCTCTTAAGAAGTGCAATGCTAATGGTTTAATTTGGCTTTATTAGAAATGAACTCAGATGGCATAATATATCTTTGTTTTTTATTACAAGTAATTGTGGGATCACTGTGTAACTTCTAGGCCTTGTTAATATTTTAGATTTTTGTTTTTATAGTTTGTGATTGACCTTAATAACACTCCCCCCAAACAACTGTGAACATGAATTGACAATCACCAATCTTTAAAACTATCATTGTTAAAATCCATGGTTATCTAAAATTTATAGTAAAATTGATATATAAATTTGTGTCACTTGTTAACATCTTTTGTCAAATGATACCTAGGCTTTAATGGCAAGCATAAACCTTGGAAAAAATTCTGAAAATTTTATTTTGTCTTAAATGATTTGGTGAAATTGTTAGCCAATTGATCCAAGAGAATTAATATAATCTAGTTGTGTAAATCCTTTAAGAAAATATCTAATATAATGTACTATAATATCAATGTGTTGGCGACCGTTTGGGACGTGACCGCCAACGAGTGTCCTCGAACAGGATTTAGGTGCTTTCTGGTCTCTGGCAATACCAAGGCCCAGATACCTCCAAATAGAATCAGTAGTTAATGTGAGTATGTGTGTGTGCTGTTGCAGTGTGCAGTTGTGATAAATGAAATGATTGCATTGTGTGTAAACTACAAATGACTTATCTTAAAGAGATTCAGCCAACTTTGCCAAGTACTGTGAGTTGTTGAGATTTCCTATTTTGTTTAATTGCTTAGTCTATGTGGTCCTTATATTACCTACTTGTAACAAATAAAATTTTACAAAAAGATTTGAGCACAACTCCGCGAATCTACTTCTAATTTTCCGTAGAGAAAGAGATAGTTCCACAAGAAAACTAGAAATAGAGCGAGATTCAATGGAAATAGACAAAAAAGAAAGCAGATTTGTGTTAAGACCTCAAATATTTAAACAAGGTAAAATGATACGAGTAAACACTTCGCAATAAAGCTATGGCAAATTCAATAACTACGAATTGTTCAAACTTCCAAGGCTTAAATAAGCAATTTCTTCAATACAATCCTACTATGCTACCAAAAAATTACTTCGTAAACTATCACGTACGAGACTCTATTTTGGCTAGATAATGGATGTTAACAATTGCATTCAACAGAACCTTCAAAAGACTTGACGATTTCTAATTGAAATACCAGAGAGATTCACTTTAAAGATAAAAGAAGCTATTCTAGTCTCTTGACTATTGAATCATTCAACGACTTGACTATAAGTAGAGGCTCTCTTACAACTATCTCAATAGCAATTCTTACACGTTGCACAATAATCAAATTCGCTATTAAAATGCTCTTAATTCTTTCAAACACAAGCTCTTCTATGGAAAAATTTTAATAGAAATTTTCTATCATGCAACAAAAACAATAAGAGCAATCTAAAAATCCAAAAATTACTTGCCAAGCATGATACTATCTAAACCACTAGCTAAACAATTTAAACAAAATAAAAAAAATAAGCATAACTCACAGGACTATGACAAAGAGGCTGAAATGTTCTCTTTAGCAAATCATCTTACAAGCAATATTTCACAATGTCTTCTTACAAATGCTCCTCCTTGAATGTCCCTTCCCTTCTAACCCTTGAAGCCTTTTTATAGGGTTCAAAAGGTAGTTAGATATTTCAAAATATCTTAGCTAAATTCTCTCCCAAGTAAGGAAGTTATAACTTACCCAACAAGTTAGGAAGTTACAAAAATTTTGGGTGGTTATGACCACCATAGAGATAAAAAAGCTACAGTTGACAAGTGTCCCATTTAGTTGCCAAGTGACCCTTTAGTTGCCAGGTGGTCACCATGGAGATAAACAAGTTGTAGTTGACAAGTGGTCTTTGTAGTGGTTACAAACATCATGGGATTAAGGCTAGGAAGTTATAACTTCCACAAAAAGTTACCACTATAGAAATAAAAGCTATGGTGGCGAAGTGTCCTATTGGATAACTATCCAATATAACTCAGCATATGAAAATTTTTAAATCAATATTAATACTTACTTGGTACACAACCAAGGGTTGTCAAATGTATAGTAGCATAATAACAATTAAATTACTTATATCAAAACCCAAAGTTAATTAAAATAAACGTTTTATGAATTTTTAAATAAAGAAAATATTGAGGCCACATGGCCTGTAAATAATGTAGGCTAGTCCAGGTAGCGAGGTGCATGGAAGTGGTTGTACTGCTGGCAGTGCAAACCCGTGGATTACTCCCATAACCATTGGGCTGGTGTGTTGCTGTGATGCGTCAGCTCTGCATCCATCTTCATTATCACTGGAAATGATTTCTAGATTAAATCATGCATACCCGCTGAATCTTCTTCTGGGTAACTACAAGGAAGAAGGTGATACTGAAGTAATTGAGTGGGGTCTCCAAACAAGAAGATGGTGGATTTCACAGACAACTACCACCACAAAACAAGGCCCTACCACACAAAATGTCCCATTTTGTGCCTAGGAAAAGATCAACATTTGTCCATCTCGTCACCAAAAATTTTGTCGTTAGGATCGGTCACACATGCGAAGCATTCACAAAAATAGGTTGTAATTGTATAGCAGTGTTAGAAAACATATCTCCATTGATTAATATTTGTTTTTGGGCAACAGTTTTTGTTTCAGCACACTTTTGATGTCTTGCAAAATAGGTGGATCCTAATATAGCTTTGTCTAATCGCTACCCATGAATGTGGATAAAAGTCATGAGAGACATCAGGCTCTGTACTCATATCCAAAAGTCTTCCATTCTGTCTTATGACTAAAATATTAGGTGACAGTGAGGCATTAGCCGGGGAACGACCAGGGTCGGTGGGGACTCGTTCCCCGCTAAAGCCCTAAACCAAGGATGGACAGGGGTTTCGATATTTGTATTTTGGCATATAATCTTTTTGAAGCTACAACTTCTGGTAGGGTACTAAAGTGGGAAGGTGCATGATAGCACCTAAAAAAATTATCCTATCATTGTACGCCTTGGTTTATATTGATACCGCCGAGTGTTTCATGGAAACGCTTATTGAAAAAATGGTTGGATCCGTCTCAATTGGTTTCATCATGATCTAAACATCATAGGCTAAACCTGTACTGACTGAGTGCCCGCATTCAAGAACATTCTGGTTGCCAATGATCATGGCCGGTAAACATATTTAGCCACCTCCTCCCTCTTCAATGCTATTGATGCCATTGCTAATTTTGTTTAGTTGCATCGATTCTGTTGGTGTCTGTTCTATTTTCCTATGTTGATATCTTTTTGGAAGGTTCTTTTATCCATTTTCATGGCCTTGGTAGCATCAATGCGAAGAGGATTATCCTGGGGAACCCTGTGACGTCTGATCTTCCGCATGGTCCTTTCCGTACTGAAAGCTTCAACGGAAGCCCTAATTTTCTCTATAATTTTGGCAGCTTTAACGAACACGATTCTTAAGTAGTGCAGAACCTCATTTTGAGAAATGCCGAAGCTACCAGCCTTGATGATGCTGCAGAGGTTGCCATGCATGTTGACGTTGACGATCATGTGGCCTCCCATGACAGCCTCCTCTTTCAACTACGGATTGATCACAATGGAACCGAAACGATGTTGTCGAAGAAGGTGAAAGTAAGCACGATCAACAAATGGTGAACAATCAATGATAGCTCATAATGATTCTCATTCTCCAGCAATAAGCATACCACTATGTGCATAAGACTTTCAAAATGAGCAGTTTCCATCGTGTCTTATACCCACCCCGATAAAGTGTCTAGCTAGACTATGTCATTACCCTGTGAAACGGGTGTCGTTC
Source organism: Gnetum montanum (assembly GCA_015680685.1). Lineage (NCBI taxonomy): Eukaryota > Viridiplantae > Streptophyta > Gnetopsida > Gnetales > Gnetaceae > Gnetum > Gnetum montanum. Next base: position 107,973 of record MNCI01005244.1, on the reverse strand, counting down.
TCCAATGAAATTATTACTAGGTTTAACCATTGATCTGCTGACTCATATGTATATAGACGAGAGGTTGGTAGTGGTTATCATTGATAATCCTCGTGTCCACATATAGCTAATTGGTGCTGAAATACTTTTGCGTCACTATCTGAAAAATGTAAGTTCAACCTTGAATTTGATTCAAGCTCAATATTAAAGTCCAACGTTGCCCAAACATACTGCATAGTCCACCTCTGTAGATACCATCTTTGCCCTTTGCTATTGCAGAGCTGATTTCAAGCTGCTACTTTCAAGCATCCAGCTTCATTTCTACCTCATCCATTCATCCATAGAGTGTCTTTCGATTTCATTTCTTCCTGACGTTTGACATTTCTTCTGAAAGTTTTTTTTGAGCCCTCTGACTCAAGTATGTGAAGCATTTGATTGCCACAACATAACCTAAACTTAGAGTACCTTTGTATACTTTTCCACAGTTTCCCTCTCCTAGCAAATTAGCTACACTGAAAGTGTCAATGGCTGCGACGAGTTCTTGGAGGGAGAGTTTTAAAAACTGTTCACCCAACCTGGGAATCTATAATTTGGCCTTTTTGTTTTTCCTTTTATGAAATAGGATACCCATACAAACTAGTAAAAGAAAACTAGTTAAAAGGTTGTTAACGAGCACAATTTTCAGAATTCTACTGCTCTTGACATTTTAGAGAATTGGTGATGATGCTGTACAAACATGACTTGGCTATTGTTTCATGAAATGGCCAAAATATGCCAACACAATGTGATTTGTCCTTTCATAAAAGACAAGATTTTTCATCAACTTTATAATTCTCTAATTGTCATAGTACATAACAATAAGTTTTGAAAATTTTTCATTTCATTCAACAAACAACTAACTTAGTCATTTTATATCTACAACTAGATTAATGACTACTCTATACTTTGATTTTTAAGAGGACAATAAAACTATTGTTTAGTAGAGCTTCATGAATTGAAATTTTCTTTATGTTTGATAAGGAATCTAGCAGTTGAACATCTCATGATGGAATCTTATTTATAATTAACATCCATATACCCTTACAAGTGACGTTTTGAAGGGAAATCATAAACAAGAACATAATCCATAGTGCCTTTAATATATTTAAGAATTCCCTAGACCATTATTATTTGACTCCTAGTTGATTTTTCAATAAATCGCAAGAAGAGATTTACTACATATGCAATGTTTGGTCTTATAATAGAAAGATAAATTCATTTCCAAGTCAATCATTAGAACTTCACAATTATTTCAATAATTTTTTTAATCTTCTAATTTGGGACAACTACCTAAATCTAGTGGGATCACTCGTGGTTTACTATCCAACATACAATGTTTTGTTAACAATTCAACTATATATTTATTTTGTATAATCTATATATGGTTGGATGAATGCGTTGGTTTAAAATTAAGAAATTAATTAAGTAGCTTAGATTTGTCATTTCAAAATTTGACTTTAACTAATTTTTAACCTTATGATTCAGACCTTGCAACTTCCCCCATAATGATAATATCATCAACATATAAAATAAGAATAATGGTCCTCTATTGGTCTTTATTTGAATAGATGTATAGACTAGCATATGCATCACCTTTTTAAAACTCCAATTGATGTAAATAATCATCAAACATTATGCATCATTCTTAGAAGTCTACTTTAAACTATGCAATGATTTCTTTAGTCTATAGACATAATTCAAATCGGAACTTTTTACAAAGCTTTTAGAAAAGTACATAAATATTTATTCTTGTAGATCTCCATTAAGGAATGCATATTTAGTATCCACTTGATATAGCTTTCAACTATTAGCACTTTACAATGATAAACTTACTCTTATGGTTCTTTTCTTCATGGTTTGGGAAAAGTCCCTTTGTAATCAATACCCTTATGTTGAGGGTAGACTTTTACCATAAATCGTGTCTTGCACTTATCATTGGTATTATCTACATTTCTTTTAATATTAAACACCTACATGCATGGTAACATTTTATGATGTTTGATAGATGTGATAAGTTCCCAAGTATTATTTTTATTCAACATATTAAATTTTTTCTTGATTGTATTATCCTAGTATTTACCTTGAAGTGTGTATTGCACACTCATGAGATCATTGGCTTCAAATATCTCCTCTAAATTAGTTAGGTCATAGGGATCTTGGAACAAAAATGCTTCTCCACTCAATTATTTTAATTCTAGCTCATTTATATGTTCCAAAATATGTTGTTTTAAGTCTTTCAACTAATTTTGAAATCATGATGGTTATTTACTTATAGTTTTAGGATGCTAAGTAGATTGAGTATTTTGAACTAAATTAGCTTCATGATCAACATTTTCAAGTAAGAGTAATCTTGATTACGATTCTTTAGAAGAAACATGAGTAGGAATTGTTACCTTCAAAGATATCTTCAAACACTACATCCATTAAAAACCAAAATATTTTTATCCTTAAAATCTCATAGTTAGTATGCTTTGTGGCTAGTAATAAACTTAAGTAGCAAACCAACTATGGTTTTGTGATCTAATTTTCATAATTTGTTGAAGGAATAGAAACATAACATACTTTTCCAAATGGTTAAAGATGTAATATTGACATAAAATTATTGTTAAAAAAATTTAAAATAGATGGTGTGTCTTTTAAAGATATAGTTGGAACATGAATGATGATGTGGATCACATAAGAGGTTACTTCTATCCAAAGATATTTTAGCACTGGAGTATCATGCATCATGTATCTCATTATTTCTGTAATCATTCTATTCTTCCTTTCTGCAACACCATTTTATTGAGAAGAATATGGAGTAAATTGCTAATGTATTTTAGAATTATGATAAAATTTCTTACATTCTGTTGATGTATATTAATCATAACTATTAGATCTAAGGATCTTAATCTTGTGGTTCTTTTCATTCTCAATTAACTTGTTAAAATGTTAAAAATTTTCAATCACTTTTAATTTTATGATCAACCTGTGGATCCAAGTTGTATTGGTGAAATCATTAATGAAAAGAATAAAATACCACTCATTTTCCCTTGTTTGAGGAGTGAATGAACCATAGATATCAAAATGAATTAACTCTAATGGTTTTGTTATCTTCTAGAACTTTTGTTTAGGAAAAGGAAGATGGTGTATTTTTACTACTGAACAACCTTCAAAAATGAATGAGGACTAAGAGCTTAGAAGGAGGGGATGAATACATTTCCCAAATTGCAAATTGATTGATTAGAAAAATCACAGCCAATTTATGTGGTTCCCCAACTTAGATACATCCATACTTAGAGGTTAGAATCATTGTACATATTTGGACCTTGTTTCTCAAAATGTGGATTGAAGGGTTTTACACCTTGTACAAGCTCTGAGCTCTACACTAGAGTGTTTCATCATAGTGAAACCACTCAACCTTAGAAGGTCCCAACAAGATTAGAATGTGGTTTCAAGAATCCCATAATGCTTACAAAATTGAACTCTACTTCAGAGTGTTTTAATGCTACAGAAACACTCAATCCCATAGGATCCTAGCAAGATCAATGATGATGCCCTCTTGTAAGAAGCACATCAACCTCATAGGGTAACAAAGAAAGAGAAAGAAATTACAAGGAGAGAATATAATGTAATTTACAAATTCCTTATACAATGAAGTATAGTTCCACAAAAAATCTCAACAAATGATATGACAATTTAAGTACACAAGTATAATATCATAAGATAGATAATGATAGCTTTTGATGTTGAAAATTCTTGTCCAATATCCAAGATTTTGGTGATTACTTATAGCCTCAAAGTTTCAGAGAATACCTTAGAATTCATGTAATGGCTATCTAATGCTTAGTGTAGACATCTCCTTTGAGATTAGGCTGTCCTTTTGAAATTAGCTTCAACTTTGGGGAGACATATCCTTTTAGAATGGGACATCTCTAGGGATACATCAATGGGGAGATGTATTCTTTGAAAAGTAGACATGTCCTATTTTTAGGAGATGTCTTCTTATGATGGACTTCCTCTTGGCCAAGACGTTTGCTGTTCCTTGGAGACGTGTTCTCAACTTTTGAGCTCTGGTTCCTAAGGATTTCTATTGTTGATATAGCTTCCTTTCAATCCTTGGAGCATATTCATCTAGCTTATAGTCAATGTACTTATCCATGCTCTTAGCTTGCCCATGTAGTCTCTGCTTTGACATCTCTTTTTAGGTCTCATTTCTTGAGTTCTCATTCATGCCCTACAAAATCATCCCATTCCACAAACATTCTATGTTCTCCATTTTTCTTCNCTACAAAATCATCCCATTCCACAAACATTCTATGTTCTCCATTTTTATTAAGGATTTGACATATCAAAAGGTCAACAATTAATTCTTTGGGAGGATTATAAAATTTGAATATCATGGGATAAAATTGATGCATCTTTCTTTAGGATTTCAAATTAATATGTTTAAGTATTAAATGTTATTGCATTAACTCATCTTGGTTGGTAGTGAGAAATGGTTTCTCAATGTAATTATTCAACAATTTAAATATTTTCTTACATGGTACCCTAAATGAAAGATTTTGGTTATCACAATTAATATACAAATATGGTTAAGCATGCTATTTAATTTTGAAATTAATAGTTCATCCATCTTGTACCAATTTGACTACAAATATTAGCATCATGGTAAACGTAGGGCAATAATAGATATATTTTAATAATATATTATCAAACTTGATATCTACAATATTAAAAACTCATATTAACTAGTTGCAAATCTTAATGAAATGATTTTTCATTACTTTTCATAGATTAAATAATCATGACTTATTGCTAGTTAAGTTGTATAAGGTGCTAGAATTGATATAGATACAATCATCTTCCATGTTATTGTCCATTGTGATTTTGTTAAAGTCAATTATATGGGAACTGTGCTTGAACTCATCATCCTTAACAAGATAAGCATCATTTGACTTTTAATTTGAATACGGTTTTTTCTTTTCTTATGACTTACCCATATAATTTTCCTTTTTTTTTGTAGTTTATTCATATGATTCTTAGAAAAATTCTTGTCCTACTACTTTGTCATGATATGAGATTTAGGATTCTTTGCATTATTGAAATAATTATTGGTATTATGATTTCCCTCTTTCTTATAGATATGAAGGTACCATGATGGATGCCTCTTTCTTTGATTGATGGTTTCCTTAGAAACAAGAGTCTAGGATGAGGAATTAATGATATTTTTGCCATATGCCTTCATTTTAGCTTCTTATTTGAGTACTTTTTAGCACATAGTTCTACAACTATATAGGATTTTCCACAATATTTGATGGTTTGTTATCACATCAAAGAAATATGATAATGTTTTTGAAAGAAAACCTTGATAGTTTCTTTGGAAATTTAAGAGTTTGATGCATAAAAACCTACTTGTAAGATCAAGACCTTCTTGATAAGTGTGAAAATTGGTTCTCCCTCTTTCAATTGCTTAGTGTTTAACTTCTTTTGGAGAGAGATAATCTCGGATCCATTTTTGACTTCAAACATCTTTTTTAGCTTCTTCTACATCTTATATGCAGTTTCTTGTTTCTCAACCAATTATACATATTCTATTGAAATACTAAAGCATATCAAATGTGACAAATCATTTCTAAATGTGACTGAAAATGTCAAATATAGTTAACATTTAATATTATGCAGAAAGAAAATAATAAGAAAATTCAAAAAAATTGCAAAGAATGATCTAATAATGTGAAATAGTATATCTAGGTCATGCTCTGAGAGTTCCATAGGATTATCTACCTTCCTTCAACATCTCTCCCATAGAGGCAATCTAGCATTGCCACCATAGTTAGGCTCTCAACTAGCTATAAGGGATGTCTAGTTATATTTTTGTCATCCTTTACCTGACACTCATTAGTCACCACTATTGGCTTCACAAATCCATGCTAGTATGACCTATAATGTATATGTATAAATATATTAGATCAAACACCCAAAGGTTACCTTGAGAGATATTCCTATTATTACAATATGTGCTTTCGAATCTTAACTACAACTTACCTTTTTAGATCTTATTACAATAATTATAACATTTATTATGATGAGACATCATCTTTGTTATAGAATGAATCTTTTTAGGAATGGGGACATGACATTAACATTTATATAAATGATTTTTCTCTATTGCTATAGGTTTTGTTGAATGAATTGTTCCTTCTAGGTCATTTTCCTTGAGGATTAACCTCATCCAAATCTTTCAAACACTATAATTTGTAGCTATAAAATCCTGATTTTTAGGCAATAGTGCATAAGATCTTCTTGCCATTGATGGGAGTGCAGGACTAACTTCTTCACTCAAATCCTAAGAACTTTCGCTAGATGGTAACATAACTTACCTTCTTAACAAAAGCTTTTGGGAACAAAAATGTACCCACTCACTATCTTAGTCTAATACCATGTTAGGAATTGTAGACCATAGGGTGAGGAACAAGAATGGTAAGAAAAATTATGCCCAATAGAAAATAATAAAATAGAAACACATTATTTCAAGAAGAGTGAATTATATATACATGATTACAACGTATGGAATGCCTTGATGTATAAAGTACCAAAAACCTAGTAGAATGACATAACTATAAAACTGCATAGTTCTATAAATTCATAACTAGTTATTAATGAATGGATAAAAAGTATAATTACATGATAACCATAATTTTTAATGAAAATTAGGAATATTAACTAGGAACCATAAATCATGAAAATTTTCACTATTGGAACCCATAGTTACACCATAGTTATCTATACTTTATAGTAAAATATGTATAAGTTTTTCATTTCTTAACACATCTCACATAGACATACCAAAACACTAATTAAATAGGCCATAATACTTTTTAATAAAATAGCACATTTCAAACCATAAATAAATTTATAAGAGTTATCATGCACATGAAACCTATCCATGTCATTTATATGCCATACATGCCTCATCCACAACCATCATGGAAAGCTTGCCAAATTCTTTCACCAGGTTAGTACATAACATCTAAAAATACATTAAATGTGCATAAATTAAATACATAAAAGTATCAAAATATAATTCTAAAAATCTAAAATAACTAACATGCATAACTAAAAGTGTACCATAAATATAGCCAAGAGCATCTAAGAAATGCAACTAGGAGGTAAGAATTTGAACTTAGAAATCCAAAATTGCAAAATATTATAGAAAGAAGCCTTGTAAAGGGGATGGATAGAATAATTTTTGTGGCTTCAAAAGTCCTCATACTTTCCATATATAACATACTCAAACCTCTAACGTAGGACATGAGAAACATCCAACTCTTCAAGAGCAAAATAAGTCTTGGAATAAAAGAGTGCATTTTGAAGAATTTTCTCAATATCCTTTAAGGTGTAGAGGGGTAAGATGTTATGTCTATGGTGGAAACCATTTTGCTTAAGGATTTTCCTAATGGTTACCTAGATGTTAAAGTATACCTCTAAGTTAAGGTATACTCATTAGTTTCTTAACTTAATTTATTAGAAATTATGAATGGTCATGATGGTTATGTGAAGCATCACAACTCCTTATCAGAATAAAAGAATGCAAGTTCATACTTTTTAATATATGTAATATGGAACAATGATGGACCAATATGAATAGTGGTGAAAAAAAATGAAATATGGAACAAGAAATAAAAAATATCGGTAACAAGAAGTATAACAAGAATGAAGTTATTGCAATCCATAGATTCATAATGGCCATTGGAAAAACCAAAAGAATATCAAGTGAGTTGTAAAAGAAAGAAGTGAAGTTTGGATCTAGTTTCCTAAATAGAATAAGAGGATCCAAGCTGAACCATTAATAATTTGGTCCAAGTTCCTAAATAAGAAGAAGAGACCATTTAGAAGGTTACGATAGAATGAAGAAGTTAACTATGAAGAGGGAAAGGCTATGATTGAGGTAATAGTCTATATGAGACCAAGCTGTGGATCACTAAAGGAACCCAAGAAGGCCTAGTCCATGTAAAACAAACCAATAGGAAAATTTTCAAGAAGACTTGTAATGTGCAATAGGTAAAGGTAGAAATCATAAGGATATAGCCATGAAGAAGAAAATGCTCCAAAGAAGTATTTCATAAAAGCCCAGTGAAGTTAAGTTAGTGATGACTTACTGGAGTACCAAAAATGTTTGTGAAGTTGAGTTCAAGAGGAACTTAATGAAGTATAGTGAATCAATTTTAAGTGTAAGAATTCATTAAGTTATGAATCATAGTCATAAGTATATTATATCTTATGATGGAGAGGCAAAAACAAACCAAAAGAAGATGCATCATTAGGAACAGTAACATAAAAATTTATTAGTAAGATAGAACCTAAAGATATAGTAAGTCTAAAGATGATGTTATAAATTACCAGAATAAGGAATGAGTATCAAGTTATAGAATTAGTTCAATGTAACTCTATTCATCATAAGAGGATTCATAAGTAGCCAAATCAATAAGACTCATGATACTCAGAATTGCCAAGATTACAAAGAGCAGTCATCATTATGAAGAGAGCTACAATTTTATAGTTTCATGGTATTGATATTACTATCACTTGTAAAGATGAATCTACCTATAATAGATCTTAAGGCACCAATGTTCTATTATGAATGCAATGAAAAGATTAACCAAAAGGTTCAAAATATAACATGGTTTCATAGGGTAGCAAGAGGGATTATCAGAGAACTAGAAAGAGAGATTATAACTAAATGTGAAATTCAAAGGATTTCATAATGGATAGAAGAAAGAAGTCAAAAGAGTGGGCAATATAAATTTTTAGTCAATAATGCTAAGTCTATAAGAAAGTTATGAATAAATAAAATATGAGAAGAAATTAAATGAAGATATGGTGAAGATTACTTCTAATAATAGTGGTGTACTTATGTGAAGACCTAGAGGATCTACATAAAGAAAGAAAATATAAGGTATCATCTATAAATTAACTCTAAAAAAGATGTATTACAAGACATGATGCTTCAAAAAAAGTGCAAATTAAAATTTTCATATGAACCATAATTATGTTAAAAGGAAGGTAAAAATCATTAAACCAAGGAAGAATATAGTTAATAGAGGAAGGTAACTGAAGAATAATAAAAGTACCAATTTAAATGTGTGAATATTAGAGAATACAACCTACAGTCATAGGCACCAATATACACCATTTTTCTACTTGATGAGATGCACATCAAGAAAGGATTCATAGTCGACTAATTTGCAGGAAGAAGAATCTATTATACTGGAGCATCAAGATGGAAGGATTTCTTAACTAAGAATTTCTTTCTAAAAATAACATGTTGGTACCATATGTTGGATGAAATTTAGTAAGTAGTATAATAAAAGATGGCTGAATTTAGATTAATCATTGAGATGAGAATAGGATTTAAAGAAAACTTATCTAAATGTTTTCATAGGTGATCTTGGAACTTCAAAACATAAGTACCAAGGGATAAGTCCCAATCATGGTTTCATTTCAAACAAAATTTTGGTACAAATTCAAAGAAAAATATTTATTTAAAAATTTGTGCAAAAAAGGAAAAATGAAGAATTCAAGCTTTAAGAATATAAATAGTGATGGAAAATGGCAAAGGCCCCATCATAAATCAAAAGCACTGACCTAGATGTTGAATATGGAAAGAACAAAATAGAAGACAAGATAATTATCCCACATTTTACTAGAAATGGAAAGAAGGAGATTGTATAATAAGGTCGTAAGATATGACAAGTGAAATGTGAAATAATGTGATCATACATGAATGAAAACTCAAGTGATTGGTCAATTTTGGCTTCAAAAGGATTTGAGAAGAGCCCTACTAGGAGTGTGGAGAACCATATTAGGATTGTGTAGATCCTTACAAGGGTTGTGTGGCATGAATTAAAAGCCCTTGTAAAAGACATTCAATCCTGTACATTACTTATAACTCATTTCATGCATATTATTAGCTTGAATTTCTAGGCAAATAGTAAATATCTAGAAGTCATCATAATAATTACTTCTAAACTTTGTAAGGTTGAATTTTTAGACAAATAAATTGCATAATTCGATATTATGAATGCAAGAATTTGATGAAGAAAGTAATCCTATTAAGAGAAAAGGAAAGAAGATGAAATCATTATCAAGATAGTAAAAAAAAACAAAAAAGAAGAACTAATGAAGTCCCTAAGTATGAAAGGTTAGGTTTCATGTTCCCAAATTTAGGAGTGAAGGGGAAAAAGGAAACTTATTATTTAAAAGAAAAAAGAGAAATTTATGAACACTCTTGAATTTTTAAACACGAAAGATTAAATTAACAAACTAATGCTAGAATGGGAGTGTTAGAGTATACTCCTAAGTTAAGATACAATCATTAGTTTGTTAACTTAATTTATTTACAATTATGAATAATCATGATGGTTTAGTAAAAATTCAAAACTTGTTATGAAAGATAACAGGAAGGAAGTTTACACTTTGTAATATATGTTATGTAGAACAATGATGAAATATTATTAGTAGTAGTTCAAAAAAATGGAAAAAGGAACAAGTAGTAACAAATATATTTGAAGCAATCAGTAACAAGACATACAACAGTAATGAATTCATTATGATCCATAGAATCATAATAGCCATTAGAGAAACTAGAAGGCTATGAAATGATTCATAAAATAAAAAAGTAAAATTTGGATCCAATTTACTATATAGAAAAAAATGATCTAAGATGAACCATTTGTAATTTGATTTAGTTTTCTAAATAGGAAGAGAAGATGATCTAGAAGGTTATGATGGAATGAAGAAGTTTACTATGAAGAGGGACAAGTTACAATTGAGATAGTAGTCCATAATAGTCTAAGCCATGGATCACTAAAGGGGTGAAAGAAGGTCCAATCCACATAAAATTGAGCAATATAAAAAATTCCCAAGAAGACCTATCATGAGAAACAAGAAAAGGTAGGCATCGTAAGGATGTATCCATGAAGAAGAATATACTATGAAGAAGTATTTCGTAAAAGCCTAGTAGAGTTAAACTAGTGATCACTTAATGAAATAAAAGAGAATTTTGTGAAGCTGAGTTTAGGAGAAACTTAACAAAGTATAGTGAACCAAGTTCAAGTACAAAAATTTTTAATATATTGAGTTATGAACCATAGTCATAAGTATATTATGCTTATGATGAAGAGGTGAATACAAACTAGAAAAAGATGCACTACCATGAACAACAACATAAGAAGGTCTTAGTAAGGTAGAAACTAGAGATACATCAAGCTCAAAGATGATGTTACAAATTATCAAGATAACGAAAGAGTATCAAGTTATGGAATTAATAAAACATAATACTATTCATCATAAGAGGATTCGTAAGAGCTAAATGAGTAAAAATTTTAATACTCATAACTACCAAGATTACAAAGAGTAGTCATAATTATGAAAAGTGATACAATATTACATTTTCATGATATTGATATTACTATTAGTTTTAAAGATGAATCTTCATATAAAAGATCATGAGACACCAATGTTCTATTTCAAATGCAATAACAAGTTTAACCAAAAGGTTTAAAATCTAACACTTGGTAGAGATGTTGAAAGAGATCATGAAGTGATTTGTAAGTTGAATGTGATTAAGAATCAACCTAATGCTCTATTGATGATATCTATCAATACTAATCAAGAAGAAAATATGGAACATTTGGGATCCATGTAGCATATACATGACGATCTAACCACCTTGGTGAAAGGTATAGGACTTGATATTCAACGTTAGTAGTTTATACCTAGGAAATTAAGACATGCTTTGTCTAGTGTTACCACTTCCTTAATTGATGAATGCATCATTTATATACAAAATAAGAAAAAAAGTAAGAGTGTGCATGTATTAATATGGAAGGAAAGAAATTATGGTGGTATGACTTTAAGTAGGGAGCGTATGTTCTTGATTATGATATTAAGTAGAAGGCATGAATTTCTATTGTAACTCCAAGTAGAAAGCACATATTCTTGATTGTGACTTTATGTAGGAAGCACAAATTTCCATCCTAACTTTGAGTAGGAAGCAAATGTTTGGGGATTATGGCCTCAAGTAGGGAACACAAGTTTGGGGATGGATGAATAAGTGCCTCCAAATTTCTATACACTTGTATCACTAGAATGAGTAGTAGAATGATTCATATTTCAAGAAATTATTTACTCTAGGTATAAATGTTAATATTATTTATATGAAGAAGGATAAGCCTTTTCTTCCATAGCGTGGGTTACATAAGCATCTCTAAACCTCCATTGGATGTCAAGTTGTGTTTAAAATTTATGTTTTATGGTTGATTATCCTAGTCATTGAACCTTATCTATAACTAATAGGTGAACTTTGAGTTGTTTAATACCCTCAATATCCACTTTGCTCTTCACATTTGGAGAAGTGCATGAATAAAGACTTAATCTCCAAAGATGCTACTTCATTTAAGCAAGTGATACTGTAGAAAGTATGTCTTATTAGTGATTCAAAGGTTCCTCTACTTTTGGAATGGGAGGCAAAAGAAGTGTGGAGATCCTTAATAATTTCACATTATCTTATGGAGAAAGTTCACTCTAATTAACAAATTACCTTCCAACACTAAATCTAGATATTATAGAAAGATAATTAATTTGTTAGAAAATAAGAAAAAACTAGCTATCTTCAATTATTTAAGAGAAGATTACAACAAGGTTCCCAAATCCCTCGAAACATCCAAAAAATCTCAAACACTCAGGTGATGATACAAATCATGAGGCTTTATGACCATATAATAGTTATCTTAATGCAAGACACAATTAATGGAGAACTTCTTTTACAACTTGGAACTCAAATCTCAAATCACAAGCAAGACCAGAACACATAGGCTAACACATAACATAATTGATATTAGAGCTAAAACCTCTATTAACAGACTTAATGTGCTCTCTCTCTCTCTCTCTCTCTCTCTCACTTAATTTTAATACAAGAACTTACATGACATCTTCTCTTCATATCTCTATATCTTATGCGAGGATCATTAAACTTAGAAGGGGGGGATGAATAAGTTCCCCAAATAAAAGATTAATCAGCCAAAGCACACATCAAATTTTAACATGGTTTCCCAACTTGGGTAGTCCATACTCAATGGGTAGTTCACTAGCAGACCTTTAGACCTTTTTGCTCTTAAAATGTGGTTTGAAGGATATCATAACCTATAGAAGCTCTAAGCTTTGCATTGGAGTAATTCGACATAATGAATCCACTCAACCCACAAATTTTTAAAAAGTTTAGAATGCAGTTTCTAGGATACCACAATCTTTACAACTTGAGCTCCACTCTATAGTATTGTGGTTCTACACCAACACTCAATCCCATAGGAACTTGACATGCTCAAGGAGGATGCCTTCTTGCAAGAAGCACGTAAAACCCATAGGAAAACAAAAGAGAATAACAATCACAAGGAAAGAATGCAACTAAATTTGCTAATCCTCGTACTTTGAGGTACATCTCACTTTGACCTGTTACAATAGACAAAAGATAGTACAACGAGAAACAATAACAACAAAATGATTTATATAATGATTACTTGATAATGACAATTGATAGCACGCAATGCTTACTCATTTCCAATGGAATGATGTCTTCTTATAGCCAATATGTTTCCAATATCACCTTAGAATTCATGCAATGGCTATCTAACAGTCAGTGGAGACATCTTCTTCGAGACTAAGACATCTTTTTGCATTAGACCTTCATTCTCACTAGAAATACGTCTACTATTTTTTAGAGATTTATTTTGAGAAATCTTCAACTCAGCGAAGATGTTTGCTATTTCTAAGAGACATCTTTGCTTGATAGTAGACATTTTCTATTTTTGCAGGACATCTTCACTAATTCTCCTTCTCTTCAGCCAAGACATCTGTTGTTTCTTGGAGATGTATTTCTTTAGTTCTCTTTGCACTTTGAAATCTTCATTCCTCATCCATGCTCTTGAACTCTGACATCCTTCCTTGAGATCTTGATGATGTCTTTCTTCTTTGGACTCCTTTTTTCTTAATCCAAGTTCTTGCCCTATCAACATAGCAACCACACAAATATCCTTGTTCTCCATTTTCCTTAAGGTTTTGACATACCAAAAGGTCAACATTACAAGCATGAAACAATAATATATTTATTAAGAAAATAGAACAAAAATATAAGGAAACCTTCCCCAATTTTAACTTGAAGTTCCCATGCTATTTCTATCTTTTTTCACCTTCTCCTAGATGTTTTTCATTGTAACTATCATGTTGAAGCTTTAAATGAGACATCTTCCAATCTTTCCATACATTTCCTTATCAATCCTAAATGCTTCTTGTAATGGCTAAATAATTTGTTGCTGGAGAACCAAAAATTCTAACATAGAATAGTTTAATCCTAGATCCAATAAGCCTTAAAAGAGGATCTAGAGTACTTCAAATAATCTTGTTGATTGATTCATGACTTTACACTCTATTTCCATGTTATAAAATAAGGAAAAAAATGTATGAAACAATGTTTTGAGTGCCAAATCTAAGAATAAAGAAATGAACAAAATAATGTGGTAAAAAAATAAAACTATAAACTCTATATTTAAATATGATAAAAATGATTTATGGAAACCAAGGTTTAGAGAATACAAGTTATAGGCTATAAAAGCCCAAGAGTACAAAGAATAGCTTGGAAGCTTGAAGTAGGTTGCAAGGTGCATTCTACAACCAAATATGCACGCATATACTTCAAACGATCTACTCTTAAACTTTTCTTATCTTGATCTCTCTCTACTCCAATGGTTTGCATTGGTTAGGAAATGAATATGGACTTTAAATATTGTCTTTGGTACAAAAGTCTCTAGTTCGGCTGAAAGCAAAATGATTCAAAAGTTCTCAAGGTGATGCATATTTCTTTTTAATAGGCTACAAATGTTCTAATTTTTTGCTGGTTGATTCTACCTAATTTCTAACATTCCTTGCAAATTTTCTAACATCATTTGGTGGCTAAATTCTATAGCATATGATGCACCAACGTTTTTGAACTTTTGGGCTGAAGTACCAATGTATTTGGCACTGTCACCACCCAAAAATTGCAGCCTATTAATCACCAATGTATGAAGCTTTTCTTGCCAAATTTGGTGGCATATTTGGGATATTTTCATGTCCCAAACTTTAACATATATGCCACCAATGTTTTTAACTTTTTTTTCCTAGTTCTGGTAACCTATTTAAATTTTAAGCCTTTATACATTAGCCTAAATGAAATTTACAACTTGTGGAATATAAAATTCATTGTACACATAAGAAATTATCTAAAAATTTATAATAATATGGTGATAAGGTAGGATTTTTAATAGAAAAATAGGCAATTATATTTGTCTTTAAATTTCCATCAAATTACAATGCATATTCTTGGCTATTAGGATTTTTATTTGTCATATGATTTTTTCTTTGGGATGTTTCATTATTGAGATGTCTTCCATGAGAGTGAGATGTCTCCTCCATGACAAAGACATCTCTGCAACCTTTGAGACATTTCATTAGAGACATCTCCTCATTTATAAGATGTCTCCCTAAGAAGATTTCAATTTAGATAAGATGTCTCCTCTTAATCTAAGACGTCTCCTGTAATGGACCAAGTCTTAGTCAAGATATTTCCTAGACCTCTAAGATATCTTTCCAAAGCTTGAAACCTGTAAAAAATGGACTTGTATAGAAAACCACAAGAGAATTGAGAGAGATGTTCCTATAGTGGCTCTCCCACCCTTTAAAACATGAAGCCATATAAACAAGGGAGTAGGGGTTAAAGTGATTCCCCACTCTTGAAGTTTGGTCTCATGAATTCATATAGCATCATCCATGACTTCAGCCTTCAAAAGGATCAAGTACTAATTCCTCTTGACTCCTCAAGTGCTAGAAGCTTTCCTTTTCTTGAATACAATTGCTTTCTTCTCCATTGAATACTTGAGCACCCTTCAACTCATCAATGCTACCCTGTATGATCTTCTCATCAATAGGTTCATGATAGTGCATAAGATCTAAAACATTAAATACAAAATACATACCAACATCATTTGGTAAATCAATTTTAAAAGAATTATCATTAATCTTGTCCTTAATTCTAAAAGGCCCCATGTTCTTGAATTTTAACTTAGAGAACTTAACACCTTTTAACTGCTTCTTCTTTAAGTATGACTAAACCAAGTCACTAATAATGAAATATATATAATGTTTACCCTCATTCATCTTGAGAAATCTCTCTTTAGCCTTCTCAAGGATTGATTTCACTTGTGCATGGAGTTCCATAATCTCTTATACAAAATCAGCACTAAGTTGAGCTTCAACATTAAAGCTCTTCAAAGTATCCATCATCTTTGGACAAATCCCATTGTTCACCTCAAATGGGCTATTACTAACAACCACATGAAAAGAATTATTGTATGAAAGCTTAGCATGATGCAACAAGTTTTCCCACCTATTTGGATATTCATCACACAAACATCTCAATATGTTTAGCAAGAATTTATTCATCACCTTTGTTTGGCCATCAGATTATGGATGAGTTGCACTAGAAAAATTCAATTTTATCACTAAAAGTTTTTAGAGGAACCTGCAAAAGTGACTAGTAAATTTGGAGTATTTGTTAGTAACAATATTCAAATAAATTCTATGCAACTTCACAACATGCTAGAAGATAAATTTGCAACATGAGAAGCATCACTCACCTTCATGCATGGAATGAAGTGTACCATCTTGGAGAACTTTTCAGCAACAATAAAAATTGCTTCATTTCTAGTTTTGGTTTTTGGAATATCACTCAAAAAATCCATGAACACACTTTTTCATGAACGCTTGGGAATTGGTAAAGGCATATAATATCCATCCATTCCTTTACCTCCTTTGAAGGTCTAACAAATCAAGTTGTCCTTTAAAAATTTTGAAACTTCAGTTATCATGCTAGGCCAAAATAGTGTCTACCCATGAGTTCCAATCTTTTATTCCTATCCATATGACGTACCATGATACTACAATTCTTTTCAAAAAAATATTTTTCTTAAAATGTCAATTAGGAACATATACCTTTTCATTTTTTAAAAAAGTTCATCTTGAATATGATAGTCCTTCAGTTGGTCTATCTTACTCATCAATGGCTCTTTAAGGCTTTTCCAAAACCACCAAAAATTATCATCATGCTAATGTAAAGAAGCAAGATCACCCATACCTTCAACATGAGGTATGCTAAAATTCACCACATGCACCTTGGACAATGCATCGACCACCACATTAGCCTTTCTACTTTTGTGCTTTCGTAAAAACTTAAATTCCTATAACTATCAATCCACTTCATGTGTTTTGTGGACTTTCCTTTTTCTAAGAGTATGGAAATTGTAGTGCATTATGGCCCATCATCAAAGTGAACTCCATGGACAATAAGTAATGCCTCCAATGCTTGATTTCTTGAAGAATAGCGTCTAACTCTTTCTCATGTATGCTATATTTTTTCCTTGACTTATTAAAATTTTTTGAAAAGAAAGCAATAGACTTACCTTGTAAGACTAACACACCAATTGAAAATCCACTTGCATCCATTTCCTCCAAAAAATGCTTCTAAGAATATGAAATTGCAAGCACTAGTTCATTAGTAATCTTTGCTTTCAACAAGTCAAATATTTCTTGGGTTTCATTATTTCAGTTAAATTCTTTATTTTTTGTTAACAAAGCAAACATGGACCACAAAATAACACTAAAATTTTTAATGAAGCATCTATAAAAACTTCATAAACTAAGGAAGGATCTTATCTTCCCAACATTCTTAAGAGTTGGCTAATCCATAATAGCCTACACCTTTAGTAGCTTCCATCCAAAATAAGTTTTTATAAATCAGATGCCCCAAATATATGATTTCCCTCTTGAAGAAATGAATTTTCTTCACATTGATTACCAAATGCACCTCTTTCAACTTAAGACATATCATTCACAAGTGATCTAAGGGCTCTTCCTCATTAAATCTTTATACAAAAATATCATCAAAATTGACAATACAACACTTAAAAGCTAAGTCCTTCAATACATCATGCATCAACCTCATGAAAGTATAGGTGAATTCATGAGGCCAAATGGCATCACCAACCACTCAAACAATCCATCTGGTGTCTTCAAAGTTATGCTCCATTCATTACCAATATTTATTATGATCTGCTGGTAACCACTCTTCAAATTAATTTTACTAAAAATTTCACCATTGGTAAGGACATCAAGGATATCATTCATTCTTGGAATAGAAGACATGCACCTCACTATTATCTTGTTCACTACCCTAGAATTAGTGCACATCCTTCATTGATCGCTATTCTTCTTTGGCAATAGAACCACTAGAATTGCATGAGATGAAATGGATTCCCTGATGAAACCATTTTCAGGTAACTCCTCTACTTGCCTTTGCAATTTAGCTTGCTGATTTTGTGCCACCTTGTAAACCCTATTATTTGGAACAGTAGCACCAAGAATAAAATTAATTTGATGCTATACATTCCTCATTGATGGAAATCCATTTTTTTTCTTGTTAAGCACCTTAGAAAATTTCTCCTTCAAGCCTAGCGCACTTGTAAGAAGTTCAACTTGCACCTCATCATTGTTAGTAGTAACTATTGTTATATCAATAAAACAAAAACATGTTTCATCATGTTCCTTAATATATTTCCCCTCTTTTAGAAGGATTAAGAAAGTGTTAAGTGAGCTTTTCTACCTCACTTGTTCAATTATCACGGAAATCAACTTATAGATTCCATCAGATCTAGCTACACTTCACATATTTCTTACTTCATTAAATTGAGAACCATTGTCAAAATTCCAAGGTTTGTAAAAAATTATGTCCACATAATCTATTGGAAGCACATCACACTTAATAACATCATGAAAACCTTCAGTTTTAAATTTCAAAGTACATTGTTCCCTTAGCTCTTCGAAAAAATTTGTAGACAACCTATGTACTTTATAGGGTCTAAGGTAAGGATTAGTTATCAATCCCAATCTACTACTTATCTTAGAAGAAATAACATTTTCTTGGGATTTTCCATCAATCAAAACATGAATTAATTTCCTAGTAAGCAAACATCTAACCCTAATTCAAAATAACAATTTTCTAGTAGGAAGGTCTACTTTATTCACATTTCCCATGAATTCACAAGAATTTAATTAAGAAAATTGCTCAAATTTTGGAGCAGCAGGGTTACCTCTTTGAAGATGTTAGTTTGATGTCTCCTCCACCTCCATGGTTTGCACATCTTTACCCTTTGGTTGCCTTGTGAAGTGGACATTCCCATTGCTTGTGTCTCCATTATCCACACTTGAACCACTAGATCTCAGATAAGTAGCTACCTGAACCCTTGCCTCCCTTCGCTTGGTCCTTATTTGCCTTGTCCTTCTCATTGTCCTTTTTTATCTTCTTATCATGGTTTCCATCCTTGTTTTAAGATTTGGACTTGGATCCCTTCTCCTTCCCCTTGGAAGTTTGTTTGCTCCTATTTTTGAATTCACTTAATTTCTTCTTAGCCTTGAGTGCTAAATCATAAGTCTCATCAAGCGTTTATGACTCACAAAAATATAACTTAGGTTGATATGCCATTTTGAGACCTCTGAAAAATATTGAAGCTTGGTCATAATCCTTCCAGTTTACCTTATCTTAATGGAATAGATCCCAAAATGTGATGTATAATTATTTGACATCCTTGTTACCTTGTCTTAGGAATTTCAACTTCATGATAGTCTCTTTCCTTTGATGAGATTATTTAAATTTTCTATTCAACCTATGTTTCATTAGATTCCAATCTCTAATGGATTGACCATTTTATCTTTCATAAACTTGGGACTTATTTTTCCATCAAGTAGAAGCTATACCTTTTAATCTAGATTTAGCAATAGCTACCCTTCAATTGTTTCATATCTCTTCCAACGTAACATGCTTCTCAAGTACCTTCAACCAACTTAAAAAATCATTGGTATGATTTGCATCATTAAAAGTCTTCAATTCAGCGTATGAAAGTCTAGTTGCATTATTGAACACTCTAGCAAGCCTTGCTTCATCTTTCTCATCTGGCTTGCCTAAAGAAGCAGTAGTTATCATTGTTATAGCCCTTAGAATTGTCATCTAAGGAATAGGATTTCCTCCTATTAGAATCCTTGGTTGATGGGTTCCTACACTTCCATAGCTGGATTATCCTTCTTCATCATCCATCAAGTTTTGAAACTTCTTCATTTGAACATGCATGTTGGTCATCTTTGCATCTTTGAATATGGCAAGGACCAATATTTTTGTATATTTTTATGCTAATTTCATCCAACCAAGCTACCATCATCTAGAAGGGAGACTTCATGCTCTCCATGTCTCTATTTAGAGCTTGCACTTGTTTCTTCATGGGCATCATCTAAAATTGATAAAATACTTAATCAAAACCAAGCAAAAACTAATACAAGACTTCAATATCAATTACAAGTTGAAGAAGGTTCATTCCAATTAATAAATCACCTTACAACACTAAATTTAGATATTATGAAAGATAATTAATTTTCTAAAAAATAAGAAAAAACTAGCTATCTTCAATTATTTAAGAGAATATTACAATAATATTTTCAAAACCCTTGAAACATTCAAAAACTCTTAAATACTTTGATGATGATACAAGGCATGAGACTCTACAACCATACAATAGTTGTTATTAATGCAAGACAAAACTGATGAAGAATCTCTTTTGAAACCTAGCACTGAGATGTCAACTTATAAGCAAGACCAAAACACATAGGTCAACACACAACATAATTGACCTTCATAATGTGCTTTTTCTCTCTTTGTCTTACTTAGGTTTAATACAAGAACTTACATGACATCTACTCTCCATATCTTCATATATTACAAGCATGAAAAAAATATATTTATTAAGAATACAAGTAAAAAAACCTAATGATGAGAGTGGTTACTTTAGCGGATTTTTCTAATTATTAGAGTGGTAGTTTCTCTAAAATTAGAGTGGTAGTTTGTCTAAAATTAGAGGGGCAGTTTCTCTAAAATTAGAGTGGCAGTTTTTCTAATTATTAGAGTAGTTGCTCCCAAGCCTATAAATATAGTGCCTGGGTGCACAATTTAGGAAAGAAGTCTTGGAAGGAAGTCTTTTAAGAAAAACCTTTTAGAAATCTTTTAGGAGTCAATTTAGAGTATTTTCTAGGTGCCCGCTATAGGAGGTCTAAGTGTGGATGGATCTTTATGCGAGCATTGTGTACATGAGCACACCTTGTGTACGACAATAAAGACAAGCTCTTAGATTCATCCTTGTAGCACTTAAGATTTTTTTTCTTACTCATTTCCTTTATTTTATTTTGTTTTGCATTTATTTTGTTTTATTTTATTCACTTTACATTTCTGTTATTAGCACACACAGTACGATCACTTCAAGCATGCATGTAACACTTGGTAACACAATAATGATTAGCATTTGGTAATCC
>MNCI01005244.1:53570-80841 GCA_015680685.1 Gnetum montanum | reverse complement strand
TCTCTCTCTTTCTCTACAAGCTACTAAATAAATACTTGGATGTCATTTATGTACAAGTGTTTACCATAATGGTCATAAACACTAATGTTGTAATATGCTTATTGATTTGTTCGCTGGGCACGTTGAGTCTATCATCCCATTCCACCATTAGTTGTCAATTAGTCAATAATCCCATACCTTCCCAATATTTTGTAAGGAACTCAAGGATGAGTTTTCATTAAGTCATGGGGGTATGATGAGAGCAGTTACTCTTATAGTTTTTTCTAATTATTAGAGTGGCAGTTTCTCTAAAATTAGAGTGGCAGTTTCTCTAAAATTAGAGTGGTAATTTCTCTAAAATTAGAGTGGTAGATTTTCTAATTATTAGAGTAGTTGCTCCTAAACCTATAAATATAGTGCCCAGGTGCACAATTTAGGAAAGAAGTCTTGGAAGGAAGTCTTTCAAGGGAAGTCTTTTAGAAGTCTTTTACGAGTCAAGTTAGAGTATTTTCCATGTGCCTGTAGTAGGAGGTCTAAGTGTGGATGGATCTTTATTCGAGAATTGTGTACCTGAGCACACCTAGTGTACGGCAATAAAGACGAGCTCTTGGATTCATCCTTGCAGCACTTGAGATTTTTTTTCTTACTCATTTCATTTATTTTATTTCCTTCTGCATTTATTTTATTTTATGCACTTTACATTTTTGTTATTAGTGCACACAATATGATCACTTCGAGCATGCGTGTAACACTTGGTAACCTAGTAACGATTTTTGTTTGGTAATCCCAGTAGTGTTACACTGGTTCAGGATGTGTACGACAAGTGAGAATGGATACTGGTGTTAGGATTAGTTTAAAGCCTAGTTAATTAGTAGTTAAGTTAAATTAGTCACTTAGTTATCTCTCTCTCTCCTCCCTTATTAGCAGCCAGAAATAAAAACATAAAATCTATAAAAATCATATGCCTCAAACTTACTTAACCATACAATCGTGATAGACAAGTAAGTTTGGGAAGACAACGATCAACCAACCCATCCTTGTTCTACAAAGGTGCATAGGCACTTAGGTCTTGGAATTTGACTAGATTGTGCATGAAATGCTTGTATTCATATGGTTGAGCGTAGGGGTACCTCACTGCTCATCACCTAAGGAAACCTTCCACAAGATTAAATTGGAGTTTCCAAGTTGTTTCTATTTTTTACCATCTTCTTCCAACTATTTTACATTACAACATCCATGTTGGAGCCTTGAATGAGGCATCTACCTGATAGTTCTAAATTCTCTTAAGATTTCTTCCATGAGGGTGAGATGTCTCCTCCATGACAAAGACATCTCCTTTGCATTTGAGATGTCTCATCAAAGATTTCATCTCATCTAAAGGACATGTACCTTGAGAAGATTGTAATTTAGATAAGATGTCTTCTCTGAATCCAAGACATCTCCTGTAATAACCCAAGTTTGAGTTAAGATGTCTCCTAGACCTCCAAGACATCTTTTCAAATCTTGAAACCTATAATAACAACTTGTAGGAAAAGCATAAGGGAATCAAGAGGGATGTCCCTACACCATTTTAACCATAAATAACAACCCCATAGAACTGCATTTTCCTAATTTCTTATGAATGACATCATAAGAATATGTAGGTTTGTTGGGAAGGTTTTGGCTTCTCTACCTTGAGCATTGTCCCTTCTCTATATATCAAGGATATAATATTTGTTGCTTTATTATAGAATCATATCTTAGTTCTCTTGAGGAATGAAGTCTCTTATGTGTTTGCTAGTGCTTTCTATGGTTGTTTTGTATGTGCATGTCTTGTTGATCCTATCACCTATATGATTATCTATGGTATAAATGCTATGCTATTAACCTTTCAACTAACATTTATGATGCACGTATATTGTGCTTGCAAGTGTTGTGATCATTGAGGCGTAGTCCATCTTAAATATGCTTTGGATCCCTTGCTTGCTTTAGAACTTAAGTATGATATCAAGTTGCATTTTTCCAAAGTAGTGTTATTACAAGGAAATTAGAACTTAAAATTATTTTTTAATAATATTTATCCATTAGACACATAGTTAAATTATAACTATATAGCTTAACATTGTCCACCAAAATCAAACTACAAACTTGGAGATTTCAAATCACAAGTCTAATTACTAAGCTAATATCTCATTTTTATTTTTGTAGGCTAATGATCTTGTATGAGCATTTAAAACCTTAGGTTCATAAGTGAACTATAGCTAATGGTAAATATTCTTGATGTAAGATTAATTGTGATGGACAATATGTGCCATCATTTTCTATTTTGATTCTCCTTTCTAATAAAAGTTAGTATTTTGCAAATAAATTCTTTTACTACCTTGAATCCTTTTACTATTTTATGGTTAATCACAAATCTTGAAATTGATGTAAATGCTGTTATGATTATGATCATAATACCTATACTAATTAATTTTCTTCTCTAAATTTTTTAGAATATTAATTGTAAGATTGTACACCTTAGTAGACATTTTCAAAATTAGAAAATTGTTGGCGACCGTTTGGGATGCGACCGCCAACGAGTGTCCTTGAACAGGATTTAGGTGCCTGCTGGTCTCTGGGAATACCAAGGCCCAGATACCTCCAAATAAACTCAGTAGTTAATGTGAGTATGTGTGTGTGCTGTTGCAGCGTGTGGTTGTGAAAAATGTAATGATTGCGTTGCGTGTAAACTACAAATGACTTACTTTAAAGAGATTCAGCCAACTTTACCCAGTACTGTGAGTTCTTAAGAATTTCCTATTTTGTTCAACTGCCTAGTCTACGCGGTCCTTATAATACCTACTTGTAACAAATAAAATTTTGCAAAAACATTTGAGCACAACTCCGCAATCTACTCCTAATTTTCCCCAGAGAAAGAGATAGTTCCACAAGAAAACTAGAAATAGAGCAAGATTCGATGGAAATAAGCAGAAAAGAAAAGAAAGCAGATTTGTGTAGACCTCAAATATTTAAACAAGGTAAAATGACACAAGTAAACACTTCGCTATAAAGCTATCCCAAATTCAATATCTACAAATTGTTCAAACTTCCAAGGCTCAAACAAGCAATATCTTCAAGACAATCCTATTATGCTACCAAAAATTACTGCGTAAACTACCACATACGAGACTCCATTTTGACTAGATAATAGATGTCAACGATTGCATTCAAAAATAACCTTTAAAAGAATTGACAATTTCTGATTGAAATACCACGAGAATTCACTTTAAAGATAAAAAGAAGCTATTCTGGTCCCATCAAAATACCAAAGATTCTCTAAACCCTCTCGACTACTGGATTGTTCAATGGTGTGACTACAAACATAGGCTCTCTTACAACGATCCCAATAGCAGTTCCCACATGTTGCACAATAACAAAATTTACTACTAAAATGCTCTTAAGGATTTTAAACACAAGCGCTTCTATGGCAAAATTTTAATAGAAATTTCAATCGGGCAACAAGAACAGTAAGAGTAATCTAAAAATCCCAAAATTACTTGCCAAGGATGATACTATCTAAACCACTAGCTAAACAATTTAAACAAAACAAAAAATGAAATACATAACTCACAGGACCATGACAAAGAGGCAGAAATCTTTATTCTAGCAAGCCATCTTACAAGAAATATTCTTTACAAATCTTCCAAGTGTGAGACCCAATATGATGTGTGAAGTCCCTTGTGATTCCGCCCTCCTTCCTTCCTTTTCTCCTTTACCCGNACAAGTGCCCATGGTAGTTACAATATCATAGAAAATTAAAATACAATCTCTAAAATACATAGGAATACAAGCTATAGTTGCTACTTACTCCATACATATATATCCTTTTAATTTTGCTTCTCCAAAATGAGATGTCAAGTCTTCTAAGTGATGTATAGGGAAGTTATAATTTTCAAATATCTCAAAAATATCTCTCCTAACTTCTCTCTCAAGGAATTTGACTAACCAATCAGAAGATTACTTGTCCAACAAGCTAGGAGAAGGTTATGTGGTTAGGGAGTTAGGAAGTTATGCATAAAATGAGGAGCATTTTATGCTAACTTTAATGTAATGTGACAATGAATAGGATAACCAATATTGCAAATTTTTAATGGGCAGTAATTAATATATTTCATAACTTGGGCTAAATGATGGCAGGTCTCTAAGTCTTCAAACCAAAAAAAAAAGAAAGAAAAGACAGCCTATTCAATAGAGGTTTCTAAAACCAATTTGAATGTGGAGATCATTAAGGTAGCAAACGTTCCTATTACCGCGGAATTTGAAAAATTTATAATTCATATGGCCCTAATCTTGGTTTAAACCCTTAAAATATCCAATGGCTGTCATTGTTGCTGCTTCATGGTGTTCGTATGCTCCATCGATGTGGCTTATTCAAGGGCATCATTGCCGATGATGAGCCTATCAGATATAATGATGTCCATGACATGGCTTGAAGGCGTTCTGTCTTGTTGCAGAGGCTCTCCTTACCGCGTTCATGTCTGCATCAGTGTTGTCGTCCTCCCTACTAAATTTGTGGACTGTCCAAAATCTAAATGATGACGATCAATGATACTTGCAGAAGATGCAATAAGGCTGAACTTGAGTGCCGTGATGGCCGTGGTTGAAGGCGACTTGTTTGCGAACCAATCACCACTGCGGTTCAATATTCTTTCCACATTTACTGATGGACGTGTGTCTCTTAATTTTATTTTACTTTCTCCTATTTCTTCTCAGAACCTACAAGAACCGACACATGTTTGAAGCAAGATTCATATGCAACATCATCCAAAGCCACCGATTCAAACTGCCTCCACACAATAGGGCCCTGTAAAATCGTAACTGACGATCACCGCGGGGGAAGGCCCTGCAACTGCAATCTGACTCTGCCGAATCGTGCTAGAGAAGAAAGGAGTTTTTGAATAACAACGCGCCCAAACAGAGGGTTTCAATTCTTGTTTTGCCCCCAAAACTGAATTAGGGTTTCCTGCGTTTTTCTGTCTGGCTTTCCTACGTTTTTTCTGTTTGTTTGCCTACGCCCGCTGCTGACCTTTCTACGGCCACTGCTATGCACGCCGCTGACCCTTCTGCGCTGCCGTTGTTCATCTGTTCTTTGCCGAATCCTCCTTGAGATTGCCTCCAACGTTTTGTTCTTGACTTTTTGAAAAAGGAAATCAGCAACGTCAACGGCTGCGGTGGTGCAGAGTGACGGCGGCAGAGACGTTTGATGGCTTGGCCATGATTTTACGGTGGCCATGTATTTTCCAGTTACACCGCAGTCTTCTTTTCTCTTCACTGGTGCTGCATAATTTTCAAAAAACTCGAGGCGTTGCTGATTTTTTTTTATTAATTCTTGTTTTACATGAAATTTCAAATGTTGTTTTTTTAAGGATACAACCGAATTTCACAACCGAGATACTCCCTTCCTTACTAATTTTACTATCTTCTGATCTTTGACAAGGGAATAATCCGGCACTTTCATCTTGTACCAAAAAGGCTTCAACATAAAATTTTTACCAGTAAATCAATCTTCTAAACTAAAACACCCATCAACCTTCAACTCTAAGGCTGTACTTAACTTACAACCATAGATTCTTACAAATTTGAATAAAATATTTAAACTGTTCCATGGAATGGCCAAATGTGCCAACAAAAATTTTTCTTTTTCATATTGTTTTTAGTGTTTTTAACTTAATCTTAAGCATGTGATGTATTCTAAAGTTTTTACTTATTATTAATTGTTTTTGGATTTTGATATCTCTTTTTTGTGAGCAATTAGAAGTTGATAAAACTGATAAATCTTAACTAGTGAGGTTACAAATGGAGAGGCACTAGGATATGCATGTGATTCTCATTCAAACACTATATTGGATGAAGGCTATAATGTTTCTTATCCAAACATAGTATTTGATGAAGACTATAATAACACTAGCTTTTGAAACATTGTTAACTTAGATCACATGCCAGCTTCCTACTACTAGCATACCCCTTCTTTCTTCAATGAACTTAAAAAATCAAAAGAGATTGCAAAACATTCCTCCCCCTCTCTTCCTATGTTCTCAATATGAAAACCATAAATACCTAAGAACGGTTATTTATGTTTTTATTTTGCCTTGCTTCTTAAGTTAAAGTTGATTTATCATTCATTCACTTGGTAAATACATATTTCTTTCTTGTTTGTTTCGAGTTATTATTTACCATGATACCAATCAAAATGATACTATGATTACATACCTTCAAACCATTTAATTGATACCGAGCTATGTGTCTATGTAGTGAAATAAAGCTCATCAATTTGGTTTCCTTATATTTTTATATGTGTCATATTATTAAGACAAGAACCTAAATATCACACCTTATGATTTAAACATAACAATAACATCATTTATATTAATAGACATATTTATTTACTTTTGCATATGGTGTTGCATCTACCCTATAAAGAATTGTAACATGTGTGTTTATTTTCATTGCATTCTTATCATGCCAAAATACATAAGATTTTAAAAAATAATAATATATATAAAAATTGATGTCTTCACCATGAAAACATGGTTGCAATAGATGTATTATCACATTTTTTATTATTGGAATGCAACAACATAAACAAGTTAAGCCATTACATAAAGGGTAAATGCACATTTCACCAAGATGGTTTCCAAAAAGATTAATAAATAACCCAAAGCTTAACCTCTTTTCGAGTAGTTGTACCAATGAATAACCTAAATAAGTAAACCTTTCAATATAAGTTTTCATCACCTTTACTATTTATAATTAGTTCACCATGTATGGAAAATAAACTAGATAATATATTTACCTTTAGAAAACTTTTAAGATTACTTCATTATTAATTATTGTTAAAGCAAGTAGAAGAAAATCAAACAATATGCACAAAGAAATAAAATATTTAAAAGAATAATTAGAGATTTGTATATGATTAAATATTTGAACTAATGATGAGTCATCAAATTCATTTTATAAGTGTAGAAGTATTCATAATATCTTTTGCATTTTTACTTGTGTGCTATATTACTTTTCATATGAAAATGATGGAACTTAAATCTACATAGATAATTTTTAATTAAAAAACAAGCACATATGTATTAATATTAAGAATGAGTAGTTTTATAGAAAGTTTACCATTGCTTATGGAGTAGGTTCACTTTGTTTGTTTTAACCTTTAAATTTTCACTAAATCTTGATATTATGAAAAAATAATTAGTATGAAAGAAAACAAGAAAACTAGCTATCTTCAATTATTAAAAAGAAAATTACAATAGGATTTCACAACCCAAAACATCCACCATTCACTCAAAAATACTCAAATGATATTGGAGAGCATGAGGCTCTACAACCACATACTAATTTTTCTCAATGTAAGGCACAATTGGATCATATCAACTCATACAATCATACAAGAGACATACACACATGTCAAACACACACATAATTCAACCACATATCTGCATACAAAATCTTGCACTCTCAACTTGTGTTCTCATGCCCTCTCCACCTTTACTCATCATCATCTCATGAATAAACACATCCAATATTTATTGGAAATTATAAACAAGAAACCAAGAAATATTTCCTTAAACTCAACTCAAAAATTCCAAGATGTTCCTATCTTTTCCTCCTCTTTTCTAACTATTTCCTATTGATATTTTGGTATGTCAAAACCTTAAGGAAAATGGAGAATATAGAATGTTTTGAAATGAGATGTGTTTGTAGGGTATGAATGAGAGCTAAAAAATGATCTAGAAAGAGATTTCAAAGTGGAGACTACAATGACTCAAGGGAGCATGGAAAAGTATGAGGACTACAAGCTAGAAGATTCTCCAAGGATTGGAAGAAAGCTAAATTAGAAAATGGAAGCCTAAGGAATCAAAGTTCAAAGTTGAAAAGATGTCTCCCAAAAGAAAAATACATCTTGGTCAAAGTAAAGTGCACTTAGAGAAGATGTGTTGCAGAAGTAGAAGACATCTTGGCCAAAGTAAAGTAAACTTGGAGAAGACATCTCCAAAAAATAGGAGATGTTTCTCCTTTCAAGAGAAGACGTCTCCATAGATATGTCTCTCTAGAATTGAAGTCAGTTTTAGAGAGACATCCTAATCTTGAAGAAGACATCTACACTAGTTGTTAGATAGCCATTGCATGAATTCCAAGGTAATTTTAGAAACTTTGAGGCTATAAAAAGGCTTCATTATCTTGGGTATTATGAAAGTGTTGTACATGAATTATCACTATCAAAGTAATTATTATTCTTATTCTTGTGTACTTGAATTAACATATCATTTGATTTGATTAGTTATGAGACTGTACTTCATCATACAAGGAATCTATAATTTGAGTTATATTCTCTTCTTGTATATGATTTTCTTTTCTTATTATCCTTCAAGGTTGATGTGCTTCTTGTGAGAAGGCTTTTGTATTGAGCTTGTTGAGATCTTATGTGATTGAGTGGTTTTGCAACATCAAAACACTCTGGAGTAGAGCTTAATTTTCAAAAGGTTGTGGATCCTTGAAACCACGTTTTAAGCTTATTGAGATCTTGTGGGGTTGAGAGATTTTTTAGTGATAAAACTCTTTGTAGAAAAGCTCAAATATTGTAAAGGTTGTGGGGTCCTTTAAATCACATTTTTAAGAAAACAAAATCTAGAGGCATGCATGAATTCTATCCTCTGAGTGTATAGGTACCCAAGTTGGGGAACCACATAAACTTTGGTGTGTTTGTGTGTTGGTGAAATTTTAATTTTGGGAAACTTATTCAACCCCCTTCAAGGTTCTTTATTCTCAAGTGGTATCAAAGCATGGTTATTGCTCATAGATAAAGCAACATGAACATGAAAGGGGCAATCTATGATAGGCACAACTAGACAAGGAGACTTATATGCTTCATCAATTACTGTATTCAACTCCTATATCACATTTTTAACAGTAAAACTTTCATTCCCTTTTTTTACAGTTAGGAATAGAAAATTCTATGACTATAAGATTAGAAAAACTTGTGATAATTTGAACAACAAGGGAAGGTTAAATAATGAATTTTTTGGTGAAGAAAGGTATGGGCTATTTTGCAATGAAGTTACTTCTTTTCAAAGCTTATGTATTAAAATGAAAGATGTTTTCTAGGTCAAGGATATGAAAATTACATCTCTTAATGATGAATGTTTCTATATCAAGAAAGAAAACTCAGACCTTAAGGTTGAGATTCCAAGACTAACCAATATGATTGAGTAGATGAGCAAGAACTCTTTAGAGAAAATCAAAGATCGAAAGAAAAAAGATGGATGACTAGGAGGTTCTATAGAAGAAAATCAATCTAGGTTTGGTAAAAAGTCAAAGCCTAGAATTTTAAATTATTTATTTTATGGAAAATTTGGTCATATTCAAGCATGTTTCTATCTTAGAATGAATCAATTCACTTAGTGTTTGTAAAAGTAGCCTAGGCAAGGAACTTTGCAAGTTTGGGAACGAAAAGAGAGGAAGCCTAAAAAGAACTTGATAGCTCAAATAGCTCTCTTTGATGCAAAAATGTGCATGTTGTATATTAATAGTAGATGTTCAAGGCACATGATAGGTGATAAGACCAATTTCACCCACTTCATAGAACAAAATTGTAGAACCATCACATTTGGAGACAACATGGAGGCTCTAATAATAGGTATTGGTACCATAGGAGGGAAAGGTAAAGGACTACCAATTGTAAATAAGGTTTTCTTTGTTAAAGGCTTAAAAATATTATCTTCTTAGTGTTATTCAACTTTGTGATTCAACTTTCAATGTTACTTTTTTAAAAGAATCTTGTAGAATACAAGAATTAAACACCAAAAACATTGTGATAGAAGGAACTAGAAAGGGAAATGTTTATACCACTATTTTTGGAAATAATACTAACCTTGAATCCAAGTGCTTAGTTAGTTGTACAGATGATACCGATCTATGGCATAGGAAGTTGGGCCACATAAATAAAGAAATCCTTCAAACTCTTGTAACAAAGGAAATGGTTTGTGGGCTACCGAAAGTCAAATATTTTAATATGCATACCTATGAATCATGCCAAAAAGAAAAGAAAACAAGGGTAAGATTTGGTAAGAAAAATTGTATATCTATCTCTTGTCCCTTAGATCTACTTCATATGGATGTGGTTGGTCCTTCTCAAACACTTAGTTTTGGAAAGAAAATGTACTTTATAACTATTATTGATGATTACTTTTATTTTACTTAGGTTTTCTTTTTATATCATAAAGATGAGATATTTGATTATTTCTTAAGGATTTGCAATTAGATTTAGAAAGAAAAAGGCTATGGCGTTAAAGTTGTCAAGACTGACAATGGAGGGGAGTTTAGCAATGCCAAGTCTAAGCAATTTTGTCAAATGAACAACATACTTCATCAATTCGCTGCTATAAGAAATCCTCATCAAAATGGTGTAGCCAAAAGGAAAAATAGGATTTTGAATGAAATGGAAAGGACTATATTGAATGACGAAAATCTTCCTTGTTACTTTTGGGCTAAAGCAATCAACACTGCTTGCTATGTCTCCAACAAAGTTCTAGTAAGAAGATTTACTTCTAAAACTCCTTATGAATTATGGAGTAGTAGAAAATATTCAGTAGCTTATTTTCATGTCTTTGGTTCAAAATGCTATATTCTGAATGATAAAGATAATTTAAGAAAATTTGATCCTAAAACTAATGAAGTTATTTTCTTAGGATATTCGCTAGTTAGCAAGGCTTATAGAGTTTTCAATAAATGATGAATGCTATGGAAGAAACTATAAATGTTAAAATTGATGATCATGACATTACCTCTCCACAACCTGATGATGAAGTTGTTCCTATTCAAAAACTATGTAGTACTAATCAAGTTCAAGTTAACAAAAATTTTGAAATAGATAGTAAACATGAAGATGAGTAAGAAGATGAACTTGATGATATTTCTCTTATTTAATTCAAAATTCCTAGTCTTCATAGAACACACTACCTCAATGATGTCATTGGACAAGTTCAACTTGGTGTTTGCATGAGAAGTCAAACCAAATAAATTTATGCTTTTTCAACTTATCTCTCTCAACTTGAATCGAAAAACTTCAAAGAAGCTATAGGAGAAGAAGGATGGATTTTTTCTATGCAAGATGAGCTAAATCAATTCACTATGAATAACGTATGGGAATTGATGCCTAGACCATATCATAAACCTATTATTGGAACAAAATGAGTCTTTAGGAACAAAATTGCTAAAAATGAAAATATTATAAAAAATAAAGCTAGATTAGTTGCCAAATGATACAATCAATAGGAAAGGATTGATTTTGATGAAAATTTTGCTCTTGTTGCTAGTCTAGAATCTACTATACTTCTTTTGGCATATGCTAGTATTAGAAATATCAAATTATATCAAATGGAGATAAAAAGTACCTTTTTTAATGGAACCATACAAGAAGAATTTTATGTTGAAAAACCTAAAGGTTTTATAGATTTCATTAATCTTGATCATGTTTACAAGCTCAAGAAGGCTCTCTATGATCTTAAACAAGCCCCTAGAGCTTGGTATGAAAGACTTTCTCAATATTTCACATCAAATGGTATCAAAAGATGTAAGGTTGATGTTACTTTATTTGTTAGAATAGAATGTAGTAATCTACTTATTCTTCAAATTTATGTTGATGACATTATTTTTGATGCTACTAATGAAAATATTTGTAATAAATTCTTAGATCTTACGTAGTCTAAATTTAAAATGAGCATGATGGGAGAACTCAAAATATTTCTTGGATTTCAAATCAATTAATCTAAAGATGGAAACTTCATTTTTTAAATCTAATATGTCAAATATTTTGTACTCAAATTCAGCCTAGTTGATGTTAAGGTAAATAACAATCCTATGGCTACAAATTTTAAACTTACCAAAGATGATCAAGGTAATCTTGTTGACCATAAGATTTATAGAGGCATGATAGGTAGTCTACTTTATTTAATTGCTAGTAGACCAGACATTTCTTTTAAGTGTTGGAATGTGTGTTAGATAGTAAGCCATCCCTAGAGAATCTCATTTAAAGATGATCAAATGAATTTTTCATTTTTTAAAAGGTATTGCTAATTGGAGCCTTTGGTATCCGAAGGACTCTTCACTTGATCTTGTTGGATATTATGATGCAAATTGGATAGGTTATTTAGATGATCATTGATGCATACATGGAAATTGATTTTTTCTAGGATGAAGCCTATTTCTTGAACAACCAAAAAGTAAACTTCTATAGCTCTTTCTACAACAAAAGCTAAATACATCTCAGTTGAGAGCCACCATGCTCAACTCCTATGGATGAAAGAAATGCTTAAAGACTTAAGGAGAACAAAATAAATCTATACCACTTTATTGTGATAACAACTATGTCATCAAGATGACAAAAAATCCTATTCAACACTCTCACACCAAACACATTGAGATTCATCATCACTTTATACAAGAACATACTTAATGTGGGCACATAAAACTGGAATTTATAGGAACTAAAAATTAACTAACATATGATTTCAAAAAACCTCTTGATGAGTGTAGGCTAACTACTCTATGTAAAGATATGGGCATAGGACCTTGTCCTATCAAGTAAGTTTTCTTACTTTTTTTTTCTTTTATAAAAAAACATTTGTTACACATGTTTAGTGGGAGTTCTACTTCAATCCTTTTTGATGCTGTCCAAAAAGGGAAAGAATGGTATCAAATGTGGATGGATTGGATAGCTTGATACTATTGAATATTCTATTAGAACTATGTTGTAATGAGATATGAGTATTTTGATTGTGATGATTTCTGGAGATTACTAATCCATTTTCATAAGTTTTGGAAATCACCAAAAAGGGGGAGATTTTTGACCTTTTGGTATGTCAAAACCTTAAGAAAAATGGAGAACATAGAATGTTGTGAAATGAGATGTTTTTGTAGGGAATGAATGAGAGCTTAGAAATGACATCTACAAAGAGATTTCAAAGTGAAGACTACAAGGAATCAAGGAAGAATGGACAACTACAAGAACTACAAGCTAGATGAAGATGCTCCAAAGGTTAGGAAGAAGCTAAATCAGCAAATGAAAGCCTAAGGAATCAAAGTTCAAAAGTTAAGAAGATGTATCCTAGAAGCAGAAGATATCTTGACCAAAGTAAATTGTACTGAGAGAAGACGTCTTGGCCGAAGTGAAGTACAACTAGAGAATAAATTTTCCAAAAATATGAGACATCTCATTTCAAGAGAAGATGTTTCCATAGAGACATTCCACTTTTAGAAGAGATGTCTTTCGAGAATTGGAGTTAATTTCAAAGAGATGTCCCAATCTTGAAGGAGACATCTACACTAGTCATTGGATAACTAGCACATGAATTCTAAGGTGATTTTGGAAACTTCAAGGCTGTAAGAAGAATTTATTCTCTTGGGTACTATGCAAGTGTTGTGCATGAATTGTTACTATCAAAGCAATCATCATTATTATACTTGTTTACTTGAAATAACATATCATTTGATTTGATTAGTTGTGAGAGTGTACTTCATCATACAAGAAATCTATAAATTGAGTTATATTCTCTCCTTTTAAATTTTTTTTTCTTATTGTCTTGAGGGGTTGATGTGCATCTTGCAAGAAGGCATGTATTGAGCTTGTCAGGATCCTTCAAGATTGTGTGGTTTCAAAGTGTAAAAGCACTTTAGAGCAGAGCTTAATTTTGTAAAGGTTTTGGGATCCTTGAAACCATATTTTGAGCTTGTTGGGATCTTGTGAGGTTGAGAGATTACACTTAATTTAAGATAAAACATAAAAATAATAAAAATCATACACCTTGATTACACTTAATCATACCTTTTCATATCACAAGTGTAATTGGGAAGATAATGAATGACTATTAGGACAAGTTCACTTCCTAGAGGCTAGTGTATTGGAAGACAAAGGGTCCATAGAATTCGATTGGATCACATGTGAATGCTTAGTGATTCATATGGTTGAGTGTAGGGGTATTTTCCACTCATCATTGGTGCCATTTCTAGGGAATTTTTTTTTTAAAACATGCACTATCTAGGCATAGTGAAAATAATTAACATTATTGGATGAACCCTAAGATCAAAATCATCCTAAAAATAAATATAATAATTTTAGCACATTGATATCTTATTCTAATTACAAAATATCTTCTTCTCATAGGCATGATGATACTAAATTTCTAGTGCCTTAAGAATGCATGATGGTATATACTCATCCAAATGAGTATTTTCTTGACTTCATCTTCATCTTGCATCAGGATGAATAACTACGGTGGCAAGATATGGAGGGAAAAATTGTAATTCCTCCTAATTGATCTATGCTTGGTATGCTACTCTAAACCCTTAGGAGGTTTAGCATCTAGGATCTTAAAGAAGAGTATGTTATGCATAACTATGACTATCAGGACTACCTTCCCACTAAAACACAACACATGAGAGATTAACACTAGGAGAAGCACCATAAGGCTATGAAAGGAAAATAGTTCACCAACCCCTTATTCTTGATGGACCAAAATGACAATGAGGATCCTTCCTTTAGGGGTTTTCACCATGAAGACTCTCTACCCCTTGATATTGGTGATGGGAGCTTGAACTTGAATCTGTAGTCTACTATCAACAATCTAGGTTTAGGCAAAAGTGAGAGTCAAAGTAGGGGCTCAAGCAAGCATTAAGATGATAAGAAAGTTGATGAACATGGTCATGAAAAGAATAATAAAGGTGGTAGATACCATGGTGGTGGTAGTCCTCCTTCTTCTTCACCCTCTTCACTTGCATCATCTTCCTCTTCTGGTTCCAATAGATGCTGCATAAAGAATAATCGTGATGAAGGTGAACAACAGGACAATGATAATCTTTGAGACCACCATGAATGAAGGGGTAGTAGAGGACATCATAAGTGTCATTGAAATAATGATGATGATGAGCCTTTGGTGGAAACTTGGAGCATGTTGAACATTGTTGGCAACTTGGAGTATGTTGAACATTGTTGGTAAGTTGGAGCATGCTGAACATTACTGAGACAGTAAAAATTCCAACTAGGCATTTGAAAGATAGTCAAATTAAGTGACTTGACATTAATAATATCCCTTGATTTGAGAGGGGATATAACTCTAATCAAAAACCACATCTTCAAGCATTTCATGATGCTTGTGTCTTATAGAATATTAAAAATGATTGGAAAAAATTAAAGCTAGTTCCTAAGATACTTATCAAGGAAGCAAAAAGCTAGTATCGATCCTTAGAGCTAGAATGCATCTGCAAGTCGAGTACAATGTTAGAGTTGTTCAATGATAAATATCAGACATACTCCCGAGTGTCTAATCTAAGAAGGAAAATCTAAGATTGGAAGCAAGAAACACATGAACCCTTGCACATCACCATGGATAGATACTATTCTCTCATACACTGATACCTTGGTCATGGTTATTCTTAGTAGGAACAACTTCACCACATCATAGATGGACTTCGATTAGAAACAAGAAGAACTCTTGGGGTCTATGTCCAAGAAATACTATCAAAACTTAGAGATTATCAGATCCAAAGGCTAATAGAGTAAGTAGCAAACAAAGAAGGAGAACTAAGAAAATGGGAAAGTGTTGAGGAATATAATAAGGATCCTTCCATTACAAAAAGGAAGGTTTGATTTTGTGACAATGAGAAGGAGTCACCACTTGATGAGGTGGTANGATTTTGTGACAATGAGAAGGAGTCACCACTTGATGAGGTGGTGTAGTGAAAAACCTTACCAATGGAAAAATTTGTTTCTAATATATATCATCTAGGGTTGTTAAATTATGGAACTCTTTGGATGAAAAATTCCAAAATGGTCTAAAAATTATAAAAGAATCAAGAGAGTAGAGTAGTAATTGTGACTGCAAGAGGCAGAGAAAACCTAAACATGCCTACCAAAGAGATAAGGACAAAGCTACTATAGTAGAAGAAGTTTTGGAGATAGAATTAGATGATGATGGTGGGTGTGAATTCTACTAATATAAACATCCTAAAGGATGTTACCCTATCATGTCACACTTGTAAGAGTCTAGGGTATATGCATTGAATCCTAGATTGGAAAAAGTTAAACACCCAAAAGATTACCTTATCCTTAAGGAAATTCAAGGTAGTTCCATTAGCAACAACAAGTTTATTATCCAAGTGGAGCTTTATCACAATCATATGAGTAGTACCAGTAGTGGAAACACTCATAGATGTGAAGGATGCCACCACTAAGGCAATAGTACCCTTACCAGCAACCAGATCCATATCGGTATTATGTTCTGCAATCCATTTCTCTATGTGACTCTTCTAGTCATGCTACCTTCCAATATCACTGATACCCTTCTAAGTATTATCAAACTCATTCTCTATCTCCCAGGGTGGAGTCCCCACATCCATATTACCCTCATGATCTTTCTACATATGTCATCCACCCTCAATCGAGTTATTGCATGCTTTGTCAATGCAAGGAGAACTTCCACCTTAGCTACAACAATGTAATGGAACAAGGGATTTCCAAACCTATAGCCCAACTACACCCTCACATGCACCTACCTCTGAAAATCCTACTTCTTCATCTCCCTCTACATCTAATCCATTTGATTCCTTTTCAAACCAAACACCTTCCTCTACATCTAACTCATGTGGTAACTGATTAGATAAAGGCTAGCCACCTTCCCAGGAAACTATATGATCCTATAAGTTCCCTTATTTATCTTCAAATCACTAGGAATGAGCCTTGCAAGGCTCTTATAAATTTAAGTTTTGATGTTAATATGATTTTCCATGAGATGTATAAATCCTAGAACCTACCTTCACTCAAGAAGAGTAACATCCATCTTGAGTTGGCTGATTAGTCCATCACTATTTCCTTGGGATTGGTGAAGGACATAGAGACCATCATTTGTGGGTGGTCCTATCCCACCAATTTCCTGGTGATCTAAGTGAACCATTGCAAGTGGAACTTCCCAATCATCATTGAAAAGGCTTGTCTAAGCACTATTAATGCATGATTGGGGATTCAAGATCTTTCCCTTGAAATCTCTAAAGAAAATGCATTTGGAAAGATCAAAAGGAAGAAAGTTTCTTGTATCACGTATAGTGATATAAAGTGCAACTATGTGCAAAAAATATGGGCCATTAATAGTGTATTTATCAAAGCATGTAGTCAGTGTGTTCATACATCTAAAGTTAAAAGGTGCCTATATGTAATAGCCACAAAGTAGAAAAACACCTAGTGGCTAGTAGCCGATCTTGAGAGTAGCTCAACACTTTGCATGGAACCTACTAAGAGCCTAACATGTGCCTATGTGGAAGGCATGGATGAACTAGAGCAAGTTAATTGCCAACTTTTCATTGATGAATTTAATGATACAAATTGCGAAGAGTTGAAAATTCCTAAAGATTTTAAACAAGAGCCCCTTGAGTTAAAAACTCTACCTACTAGCATGGAATATGCATTCTTGAAAAATGGGAAGCTAGTAATAATTAATGTAAATGTTGCTCCTAAACAAAAATAGATGCTATTGAAGGTGGTTAACAATTGGCCAATAGCATTTTTTTGGTTATATCTTGAACTCACAAGGATTAATCCTAGGATATGGCAACATAATATCTACACTGATCTAACCATGAAGCTAAAGTGGTAGCCACAATGATGGTTGAACCCCAAATTGAAGTAGATTGTCAAAGAGGAAATTGAATAACTCCTCAAGGTAGGGTTTATCTATCCCATTGTAGATAGTAAGTGGGTTAGCCCATTCATGATTGTATCAAAGAAAGGTGACAAGTGACAGTTCTACATTAATTTCCAGTAGTTAAATATGGAAACATTCAAAGATCACTTTCCATTGCCATTTGTGGATCAAGTGTTGGACACTATTTCTAGGGATTGCTATTATAGCTTCCTAGATAGTTATAGTGGCTATAACCAAATCTAGATTTTGCTAGAGGATTAGGCCAAAATAACATTCATGATCCCCTAGGAGACTTTTAAATATTGAAAGATGACTTGCCTATGCAATGTTCCTACAATATTCTGACACCTAGTCTTGAGTGTTTTTTAGCAGTAGATTGGTTGCAGGGTGGAAGTCTTCATGGATGACTTCTTCATCTATGATGCCACATTTGAGCAAGCCTTGGACCATCTTGAGAAAGTACTCAAAATATGTGTGGAGATCAATCTTTGACTCAATTGGTAGAAGAGCCATTTGATGGTCCAATAGGGCATTGTGTTGGGGCACAAAATCTCACAAGCAGGGATTGAGGTTGACCCTAAAAAGATTATGGTTATCCAAGGAATTACCCATCAACTAGAAACTATAAAAGATGTTTAGTCATTTTTTGGACACACGAGTTACTAACAAAGATTCATAGAGAATTTCTCTAAGATCACAAAGTCATTGGTTAAGTGAACAAAGAAAGATGCTCCATTTGTTTGTACCAAGGAATGTGAAAATGCATTTCAACAACTAATGGAGAAAATCATAGAAACTCCAATTCTATGAGGACCAAATTGGTATATAAGATTTCATGCTAAGATAGGTGCATCATAATATACATTGGGGGTTGTGCTTATGTAGTTAGGTGATTAGAAACATCCTTATTACATCCACTATGCAAGTTGGCACATTGTGGATGCATAGCTAAACTACACCACCATGGAAAAAGAATTGATGACAGTGGTGTTTGCCTTAGAGAAATTTAGGAACTATGTGTTTGGATATAAGATGTTCATACACACGGACCATAGTGCAATTTGCTTCCTGATGAATAAGCCAATGTGAGCCCCTATGTCATATAGTGGTTGGTGATCTTGTAGGAATTTTATCTTACTATGGTAGATCAAAAGGGAACTAAGAATATTATTGTTGATCACTTATCTTAGTTGAGATGGAGCAACAAAGAGGAGAAAATCCCACTGTCTAATTAGTTTCTTAATAAACTTCTCTTTGCTGGGGCTATAACTAAACCATTACCCACTAAGCCTAAATAGTATGATGACATTCTCACCTATCTTCCTACTTAAGAGATGCCATAAGAGTTGGACCACAAGATGAAACAATAGTTTCTTCACTAGGGGAATGCTTCATGGAGATCAATAGACACCTCTACAAGGTGTGCACCAATGGCTTGGTTTGTTGGTGTGTTCCTAATGTTGATCAACTATGCATTCTCCAAGATTCTCATGAGGGTCCTTGTGGGGGCCACTATGGAAGAAGATGCACAACCATTAAGATCATGATGGTAGGATATTATTGGACAATACTTTTCAGGGATTCTCACCAATTTGTTAGGTCTTGTGAATGTTGCCAAGATGATGGTGGAATGATTGCTCATATGGAGGATCCTCAACCATGGGTCCAACCACTAGAATCATTTAACATCTAGGGCATTAACTTCATGGGTTCCATCATGTTCATGTCAAGTGGGAAGGGGTACATCATAGTCATTATTAACTATTATACAAAATGGGTAGAAGCAATAGCCTTCACCAACTATACATCTTCTACTACTACTTAGTTTGTACAACATAATGTTGTAAATATGTTTGGTATCCCATGTGCATTAATTTCTAATAATGGAACCTAATTTATAAGCACTACCTATTATAAGATTATGCAATGCTTGGGGGTTGAGCATAAATTAACAACACCTTATCAACTCCAAGACAACGGTTAGGCTGAGGTTACAAATAGGGAAATCACTAAGATCTTAACAACAATAGTTAGCAAATATAAGAGAGATCAGATAATGAAACTCAATGATTTCCTCTAGTTCTAGACTCCATTTGGAAGCTTCCTATAGGTTGCTCTCCCTATGAGCTGGTGTACAAAAAATTGCCAACTCTTCTTATTCAATTTGATCTCTATACAATTTCAATAGCTTATGACCTTGACCTTGACTTAATTCTAGCACAAAAAGAAAGATTAATGAATCTCAATTTGCAAGACAAAAATCAATTGGTGGCCCTATCATCTAACGAGTTGCACAAGGCATTTGACAAAAAATGCCATGACCTTAGAATTAGAAAAGTCAAATTTCAATTGGGAGATAAGGTCCTCTATTAGAACTCCATGCATTTCCCACAACTAACTAAGTTTGAAACATTATGAAAAGGTTCTTATATTATTTCCAAAACCTTTCCTTTTGGGGCCATGTTGATGTATAAACCTAAGAGCCTAGAAAAGAAACAACTAATCAACATGCAACAAATTAAACCTTTTCATGAGTATAAGGAAGCTAAACACCTCCTCAGATCAACAACTACACTTAATTTTTCGAATCTCCTCCTAACTTTGTCATGGGGGAGATGGCCATTCATGCTAATCATATAAATGGCTCCTCAGTTTTTTCTTTTTTTGTGTTTTACACATTTTTGTTTTACACTTTGTTGTTTTTACATCTTTTTTTCTTTTCTAATTTTTATTGTTTTAAACAATTTTTTTATTTTACAACATTGTTAATATGTTTTATTTTTCTTGAATATTTTACAATTTCTTGTCTAGTTTTTCTTTATTTTGATATGATTTTCTTATTGTGTTCTAATAATAACATGCCTTATTGCCAATAGGGTACAATGTGGTTTGCTTGATGTGGGCATGTGCTATTTGGTTATTTGATTATTAGTGTCTAAATTATAGCTTTGAATTTTGTTATTGATAACTAAGACATGGTTTTGTTTTCATGAAATATGTAGTGAGTTCATGTCATCCACCCATCCACAAACTCTATGGTGTTTTCAGTTTTGGAAGTATGAGGTTCCTTTCCTTAACAAAACTTTAATGAACTTATGAGCTTGTTTGTTTTAAGACTTGGAAAAGATTCAAGGGCTTGAATCAAGTTTGACTTCAAGGGAACTCAATACTCTTTTTTCCCTTCTACCATTTTGAGTGCAAGTGTGTTTTTCATGGATCTCTTAACATTCCATGTCGACCAATAATAGGAAGTTGAATAAGTATTTTCCTAGTGTGGTTCCCATCTAATAAAAATAAATAAATAATGATGAAAGTTCAAAGCACACCCCTTAGACAAAATGAATAGGCTATAAGCATTGGTTATGAAACTAGAAAGATATGTTACCCATACCTGAAGGTCCCCTATAACTAAGGTCATTTCTCACTTTCTACTTCTCTTTTGTTCTCAAATAAGGAATGGTGTTTGATCTATGGGAGCATGGTTGTGTGTCTAGGGGGTGGACTAGTGTTAGAGTGATGGTGTAAAGTCACTAAAAATGGTTGGTTTTGGTTTGGACTAAGGATAGATTTTATTAGGTCATTTAACCACAAAATTAATGAGGGACTTCATTTGACCTTAATTGGAAACTCCATTTCACTCTCTCTCATCCATCATGCTTTCCATGACTCACCTCAGTGTCAGTGTTTATGTTCATGTTTGATGTGTTGAAATTCTTAGGTAGTTTCTTCTAGGTTTTTGTACTTAACTTTCTATAACCATTAATCACCCATGGGGCCTATGGACTCCTTGGTTTGAGGATATTCAAGGGCAACAAAAGGCATGTGCCCACTTTTGGGAGGACTCATTTTCATACATTTGGGTTGGAATAGTTAAGTTCTTCATCCTTACGCATTCTTATAATCAAATCCTTTTACATGCGCCATTGATGACATCCAATTGTGTGCATCTTCATAATGTTTTTAGTGAAATCCTATTTTTTGTTGTTATGAATTATTTAACCCTCTTTAAGAATTTCATTGTTTTTGA
Organism: Gnetum montanum; assembly: GCA_015680685.1. Taxonomy (NCBI): domain Eukaryota; kingdom Viridiplantae; phylum Streptophyta; class Gnetopsida; order Gnetales; family Gnetaceae; genus Gnetum; species Gnetum montanum. The sequence continues at coordinate 59,121 of MNCI01005244.1, read as the reverse complement.
GCTTTTCAAAATTTAATGATGAACTTCTTATCCATTTCACCCCATTTTCAATCTTCTTGCTATTGGAGGTATGCTCTATGTTGCAGGGACCACTTAGGTTTTTTTTACTGCCAAGGTTTTTCAAATTTTTTTAACTCCCACAAAGGGTTAACTAAGGACTAACATTAACATCATCAATCCATAAGTTAAAATCTTTCAACAAACTCTAATAGTTGCAAAAATCAAATACTATTAAAAGAATCAATCCACCATAATCACAATGTATCCAAGTGTAACTGTTGATGAGACAAGGTACCTAAAAGCTATAAGTTACACATTGCACACTAATTTATAATGTTGTTGTGATTGTAGTGGGAAGAGTAAACTAGAAGTGGGATTGTCTTCATGAAGGAATAAGCAGCAACACCATGTGATGAGGTCCCTTCATGATCATTGAATCTTCTCCCTTGTTCTTTAGCTACCAGAGGAGCTGGATGTTAGTTTTGGCTAGGGTGTTCAATTATTTTGTCATGAACATTCAATTTTATACAAGATTGTAAATTCATACACTTGGGCACTTAGAATTTTCCTATTTCATCTAAGTTAGTTTACATGAGTGAATAATTTGATACCTTCTCAATATTTTGTAAAGGTCTTGTTCTTCTTTTTGTTCACTTGAGGATGAGATTTTATTCAATTGTGGGGGTATGATGAAGTGTATTTTATCTAGCTCTAATATCAAATATTCAATATTGGAGCCCTGATATCAAATATCTGATATCATGGACTAAAAAGCAATGTCGAATATTCGATATCATAGGATGAGTACCAACCTATAAATATAACACTTGAGTGCATAATTTGGAAGTCTTGGTCATAGTGTAGTAGACCTCATGTAGTTTTTCTTCCCTAAAGTTACAATATTTTCTTAAGTGCTCGCAGTAGGAGTCATTGACTATACATATCTTTATTTGAGCACTGTTGTACCTGAGCACGATAGTGTGTGGAACAATAAAGATGAACTTTTTGATGAACCTTATAGANATAGTGTGTGGAACAATAAAGATGAACTTTTTGATGAACCTTATAGCACTTTGGCTAGATTAAATATTTTCTTTATACATTTAATGTTTTATGAAGTTTTCTTTAATTCTTTAAGTGATTAAGCTAAATTAAGATAGACTAATAGGAATTAATCAAGCACATAAGTACAACCACTTCGAGCATGTGCATGATGCTTGGTAATCCTAGTAACACTTAATGTTTGGTAACCCATTAGTGTTATGTGTTTAGAATGTGTATGGAAAGTGGGACCATATGCTTATGTTAGGATTAGTTAGACATTGGTTAGTTACTTAGATTAAATTAGCAATTTAATTACTTCATTACTTTCATCCTTTATTTTAAGCACTCAAAATATAAAATAGAAAAATAATAAAAATCAAATGCCTTGATTATACATAACCATACCTTTGCATGTCATTAGTGTAATTGGGAAGATAACAAATGATTGTTAGGACAAGTTCACTTCCCAAAGGCTAGTGTACTAAAAGATAAAGGGTCCATGGAATTTGACCGAATTGCACATGAACACTTAGTGATTTGTATGGTTGAGCATAGGGTATTCATCACCCATCATTTACAAAGTCTATTGACACACTTTCTTATGACCCCTTGGGAATTAGCAAAGGAATATAATGTCCATCCACTCCTTTACCTCATTTTAATTTCTGACATGTTAAGCACTCCTTCATAAGTTTGGAAATTTTAGATGTCATTCTAGGCTAAAAATAGTGCCATCCCATAAGTTCCAATGTTTTATCCCTATCCATTTAACCTTTCATGCTATTATAATAATTTTCAAACAAAATATTCTTCCTAAAATCATAATTAGTAATATATACCTTTCCATTCTTAAATAACATTTCATCTTACATATGACAGTTTGTTTATTAGTCTATCCTACTCAATAATGGTTTCTTAAGGTTTTTCCAAGCCTACCCAAAATCTGAATCATATTCATAGAAATCAATAAAAAAATCATCTATACCATAGAGATAAGACATGCTAAAATTTATCACATGCATCCTACCTAATGCATTAGCCACCATATTGGCTTTTTTACTTTTATGTTTTATAAGAAAATTGAACTCTTGCAATTTTACCACCAAATTCATGTGCTTTGCACTTAACCTCTTTATATTGTATTATGATTTGTCATTAAATTAAATTCCTTGGGAAGCAAGTAATGTCTTCAATTCTTTATTTCTTGAAGAATAACATACAACTCCTTTTCATATACACTATATTTCTTTCTTAATTCATTCAACTTTTCTAAAATAAAAGCAATAGTCCTACCTTATGAAAGTACCCCTTTAGTGTCAAGTTCACTTACATCCATCTTTAATTGAAAACACTTATGAAAATTTGAAATCACAAGCATTGGTTCACTAGTAATTTTTATTATCAACATGTAAAGACTCCTTGGGTTTCATCATCCAACCTAAAATCTTTGTTTTCCTTAGTAAAGTAAAAATAGGCTAAAAAGTACCACTAAAATTTTTTATGAACCTGTAATAAAAACCTAATAAACCTAGGAATAATCTTACCTTTTCAAAATTCTTGAGAGTTAACCAATCTCTAATAGCCCTCACCTTACTAGATTCTATTCAAATTTGGTTTTTAGAAACCACATGTCCCAAGTATGAGATTTTTTATTGAAGAAATAGCTTTTCTTCACATTGATATCCAATTGTGCCTCCTCTAATTTAGACATAAACTCCTCAAGTGATCCAAGTGCTCCTTCTCATTAGAGATGTATACCAAAATATCATCAAAGAATATAATACAACATTTACTAATCAAGTCTTTGAGTATGTCATGAATCAACCTCATGAATGTAGAAAGTGCATTGTTTGAGATGAAATGAAATCACCAACCACTTAAAAAATTCATATAGTGTTTTAAAAACTATCTTCTATTCATCACGAAGCCTTATTCAAATTTGATGGTAACCACTCTTTAAATCAATTTTGCTAAAAACCTTCACATTAGTAAGGACATCAAGAATATCATCCATGCTTAGAATAGAAAACCTATACCTTACTATTATCTTATTCATTACCTTGGAATTAATGTACATCTTGCATTCATCACTATCCTTCTTTGGCACAAGCACCGCTAGAACTATGTAAGGTGAAATGGATTCCCTCACAAAGCCATTTGCAAGTAAATCCTCTACTTATCTTCACAATTCAACCTATTGATTTAGTGCCACCTAGTATGCTCTTTTATATAGTATGATAGTATCATGGATGAAGTTAGTATGATATTGTACATTCCCCATAGGTGGTAATCCATCCAGTTCCCCTTTGAACACCTTGGGAAATTTCTCCTTCAAACTTAGCACATCTATTTAAATTTCTACCTAAACATCATCATGATTAGAAGAAAATGTTGATATACCAGCAAAACCAAAACTAGCCTCATCATGTTCCTTAATGTATTTCCTCTCTCCTAGAAAGATTAAGTAAGTGTTAAGTGAGCCTTGCTACCTTTCTTATTTAACTATCATAGGAATCAACTTATGGGTTCCATCAGGTCTAGCTACACTCCATATATTTTTTTCTCCATCAAATTGAACACCATTGTCAATATTCTAATGTATAACAATAATTACATAAATAAAAATAATTGCAAGTATATTACTTTTTACAACATTATGAAAACTCATAATTTTAAATTTCAAAACACATTACTCTCTCACCTCTTAAGAGAAATCTCTTGACTACCAATGTATAATGTAAGTCTAGGATGAGGATTAGTTACCAAACCCAATCTAGCCATTGTACTACATGAAATAACATTTTCTTAAACTTCCTCAGCAATAAAAATATTAATCCATTTCCTACTAAGAAAACATCAAGTCCTAATTTGAAATAAAAATTTTCTATGAGGATGGTCTCCCTTATTCAGATTTCCCATAAATTAATAAGAATTTATTTTAGCAACTTATTCAATATTGGAAGCATTAAAATTACCCTTCTAAAGAGCTTGTCTTGATTTCTTCTCCACCTCTATGATTTGTACATCCTTGTCCTTGGTTGCCTTGTGATGTAAGCATTCTAATTACTTGTTTCTCCATTCTCCAAACTTGAAGCATTGAATTTTAGATGAGTTGTGTTGATCCTTGCCTTCCTTGCCTTGGTCCTTCTTGGCTTTTTCCTTCTCATCATCCTTCTTTGTCTTCTTGTCATGGGTGTCATCCTTATCTTCAAATTTGGACTTGGATCCATTCTTTGATTTGGATGCCTTATTTTTTTCCATGGAAGCTTGTTTGCTCTTATTTCCAAATACACTTAGTTTCTTTTCCATCTTTAGTGCCAAACAATAAGCCTCATCATGAGTTTGTGGCTCATAGAATGACAACTCTAGCTAATACACCATTTTGAAACCTCCTAAAAATATTAAAGCTTGTTCATACTCCTTCCAGTTTACCTAGGATTGATGGAATAATTCAAAAAACTTCAAACTTGTTCTCTTTATTACCTTTCCATAGGAATATCAACTTCATGATCATCTCTTGTTGCTACCTTGAATATTAGAATTTTATTCTTGACCTATATATCATTATATTTCAACCCCTAATAGATTGTTCATTTTTTTCCATAACCTTGAGATTCGTTCTCCCATCAAGTAGAAGTTGTACCTTTTGATAAACCTTCAAACTACTTAGTTTTGCAATGAAAAACTTGCCTCATTTTTATTTTTATTGATATTTTAGCATCTCAAAGTGCATCAATTTTTTCAATGCCTAGTGATATGAACTAATTTCTTAGTTAAGTTTCTATTATCGCAAGATGTTGGAGGTGCGATGGAAATCAATAATGATATCAATTAGAATTGAGAACTTCAAAATATTCTAAAGAAAATGACATCAATACACATTGTCAAATTAACTTAGGTTAACCCCATTCATATCAATCTCCATAGTCATCATGATGAGGATTGATATCATTTGACTAAAGAAGTAAGTGCCCTATCAAGGAATAAAGATATCAATTTGCACTAGTGCAATACAGATTAGCTATCGAAGGACATAGCCATTGTGATATAGTTCAATATCTTGTAATCAATCTCCATCGAAGTCTTCAATGAATATTGATATATCTAAATGTAGACATTTTTCCAATTATAATGAGAAATCTTTCATTATAAATTGAAGAGATAAATACCAAATAGGGGGGATCCAATACCAAGGAAAACCCACATCAAATTTGATGAGCGGTGAGGTACCCCTACGCTCAACCATATGAATACAAGAATTTCACGCATAATTCGGTTGGTTGATCATTGTCTTCCCAAGCTTACTTGTATGTCATGATTGTATGGTTAAGTAAGATTGAGGCACATGATTTTTATAGCTTTTATGTTTTTATGTCTTGTGCTAGTAGGGAAGGAGAGAGGTAACTAAGTGACTAATTTAACTTAACTACTCATTAACTAAGTTCTAACTAATCCTAACACTAGCATTCATTCCCACTTGTCGTACACATCCTGAACTAGTGCAACA
>MNCI01005244.1:3642-49740 GCA_015680685.1 Gnetum montanum | reverse complement strand
GGTAGGAAGTTAGGAGATAAATATTGCTTTTGAAAAATAATTCCAATAATTTTATATAATTGTTCACAATTATAGCTTTAATAGCCTTTCATTTTTACTTGTTCTAAAATTTGAAGAATGCTTATTGAAGCTTTTAGTGAGTTTATAAACAAGGCGATAGTATAATATCTACCTTGACATAAATGTTGCTGGTACCTTAATCCTAAATATTTTATGTGCACTTGCACCCAAATGAAAATGGCTGGAAAAATTTAAATTTGAAACACCAAGCCCAAATATGAAGGTGCTAGGCCTGGAACTGCCATCGAATACTTCTGAAAAAATCCCGCCCTGCCAGAAATCGTTAGCAACCACCACCGTGGAAGAAGGCTCTGCCGCTGCATTCGGCATCGTTGTTATGTAACGTTCAGTTGCTGGAGGAGAAAGATCTAGAGATAGAAATGATGTATTGGACATATGGCCCTGGACATGGGGTTTTTGGTTGCCTGGAACTGTTTTATTTTGCCCCAATTTTGCTTAGGACTTCCTACGTTTTTGTGTTCCTGCAGATCGTTTTTTTAATTCCTGCTATTGATTTCAGGGTTAAGGGCAAATGTAACATAGATCTGAGCATCAGAGAATTCGGCATCAGGTAACGTAGGTTAAGAACGGCCCTACAACGGCCAGAAAAATCTTCACACAGTGCACGCATTGTAGAACACATTGGCGTCATTGGAGGCGGGGGGATCAATTGCATTTTATGGAAAACATTTTAAATTGAAACGGTTTCTACCTTGGAAGTGGCAACGCCCAAGCAAGTTCTTCTTCCACCTTGAATCCGCGTTCCTGCAAAAATTGTTTTTTTTGGAACAACGCAACCAGGAGAGACGCCGCTGATTTGGGGCCAAAAAGAACAGTTGATTCTACACAAAAATGAAAGCCATTACAGGGCAAAGAAAACCTTACATTCTCCTGCATCGGTACCAACGCGATCCCTGTAAAAAAAATGGCATTCTCCTGGACTGTTTTCATTCCTTTGCAGCAATTTCATCCATTTTTCTCCCAATGCATACAGTGGCTGGAACTGTGTTTGTTGTNTTTTGCAGTAAAAACATTATCCAAACCTTACAATGGTGACTTTGATATTTCTCATTGATGCATCCAAAAATAGGATAGACTCTTTTAGCTTTTCAACTCTTTTTAACTTTCCCTTTGCAAAGGAGCATGATGAATTTTTCTTTCCTTGATATTAATTCTTGAAATTGGAAATACTATATCTTCATTTAACAATTTTCTACATGAAACCTCTAGTATAAAATATCAATAAGGCATAACCATCATATATATTTTTGCTTTGAATATCTTCTATGGCTTATTCATGTTTTATCACCTTTGTTGTTCCATGAAATGGATAAATGTGCCAACAGGTAGCATGTGTACTAGCTATCCTAAGCTCCTGGAAAAGTTTGGTTTGTTGCACATTGACCAAAATTTTCTTATCTAGGCTCTCAGGTTTGTATATTGTCATGGCCCCTAAAGGAAAAGTTGCATAAATAATATAAGGTCCTTCCCATAGTGTTTGAAATTTAGTACATGGTGGCACATGTGTGGGATTCCAGTAGAGAACCTTATCTCCTTGCTGATATTTAACATTACTAATTCTTAGGTCATGATGTTTTTTATTGAAGGTCTTGTGTAATTCGTTAGATGGTAGGGTAGCTAATTGATTTTCATCTAGCAAGTTAAGGGTTACTAACCATTGTTTCTGTGCTAGATCAAGGTCAAGGTTAAGGTCACATGCCATGGATAGTGTACAAAGCTTAGTTTGAATGGGAGTCATTGGTAATTTATCATACACGAACTCATAGGGAGAGTAGCCTATAGGGAGCTTCCATGTGGAGCGGTATGCCTAAAGAGCATCATGTAGTTTAGTGCTCTAGTCTCGCCTAAACTTGCTAATGGTTCTTGTCAATATCTTTGTAATCTTCGTGTTGGTGACTTCTACTTGACCATTTGCTTGGGGGTGGTATGGTGTAGTCAATTTGTGCTCAACCCCTAAGCATTATATTAATTTCCAAAAAGTTGCACCTGTGAACTGTGTACCATTGTCTGAAATAAGTGCACACAACATACCAAACCTATTTATGATTTGTTGTTGAAGTAATCATGCAGCTGTAGATGATGTACAATCTTTAACAGTAGCTACTTTGGTCCATTTTGTTAGGAAATCAATGGCAACAATAATATAAGCTTTCCAATTAGACATTGGTGTAATCAGCCCCATAAAATCAATTCCCCAAATGTTGAAGGGTTCTAACAATTGAATCCATTGTTGCAGATCCTCCATTCTAGCAGTCATTTCCCCATCACATTGACAGTGCTCACAAGATTGGATAAAATGATGGGCATCCCAAAATAATGTAGGCCAATAATATCCTATAAGCAGGATCTTTATGGTCGTTCATCTCCTAGTGTAATGACCCCTAGAAGGACCCTCATGAGCATCTTGGAGAACTCGTAGTTGATCTATATCGGGAACACACCATTGAACCAAGCCATTGGGACACACATTGTAAAGTTGCCCATTAATCTCCATAAGGTACTTGGCTCAATGAATAAATTGTTGTTTCTTCTTAAGTTTTAACTCTTGTGGTGTTTTTTGGATGAGGAGATAGGTAAGAATGCTACTGTACCAGTTTGTCTCCATGGGTGAATGATTATTCACTACACCAACAAAGAGGAATTCATTAGGGAAATGATCAAAAATTGGATACTCATCCTCTTTGTTGTCCCATTGCAACTGAGATAAATGATTAGCAACTACATTCTCAGTGCCCTTGCAATCAATCATCCATTAAATTGAACTCTTGTAAGATTACAAGCCATCATATGATATGAGGGATTACCATTGGATTATTCATGAGGAAGTGGATTGCACTCTGATCTGTATATATATATATACTATATATCCCAATACATAGTGTCTAAACTTTTCTAGTGCAAATACTATAGTCATTAATTATTTCTCTATGGTAGTGTAGTTAAGTTATGCACCAGCGATACTTCTACTTGCACAATGGATGTAATAAGGATGCTTCTGGCCATCTACCTATGTAAGTACGACTCCTAAAGCATAGTTGGATGTGTTAGTCATGATATGGAATGATTTGGACCAGTTAGGAGCTTGTAGAATGGGTGTTTTTACTAGCTTCTATTTCAAAGTTTGAAAAGCTAATTTGCATTCCCTGGTTCACTCGAAAGGTACGTCCTTTTTCATTAATTCCACCAATGGTTTGGAAACCTTTGAAAAGTTCTCAATAAATCTCCTATAGCAGCCAGTATGTCCAAGGAATGACTGAATATGTTTGACAATTTCTAGTTGATAGGTAATTCCTTAGATAATTTTGACTTTCTTAGAGTCTACCTCTATCCCTGTGTGCAAGATTTTGTGCCCTAGTACTACGCCTTCTTGGACCATCAAATGGATTTTCTACCAGTTGAGCCTCAAATTGGTTTTTCCACATCTTTTTAACACTTGCTCCAACTGGTCCAAGGCTTGATAAAATTTTTCTCCATAAGTGAAGAATTTTTTCATAAAGACCTCCATGCCATTCACTATATACTATTGGAATATGCTTAGAACTAGTCATTGAAATGTTGCAGGGGCATTGCACAAGCCAAAAAGCATCTTTTTGTATGTGAACATTCCCCAAGAACTGGTAAATATAGTTTTGGCTTAGTATTCTAGGGCTATTTGTATTTGGTTATATTTGCTATATCCATATAGAAAACTATAATAGTGATGCCCTGCGATGGTGTTTAAGACTTGGTTGAAAAATGGTAATGGAAAGTGATCTTTGAATGTTTCCATATTTAGTAGCCTAAAATCTATGCACACCCTCCATTTGCCTCCATTTTTAGGCACAATAACTAAGGGGCTAACCCATTCGCTATCAATAATGGGGTATATGAACCCAGCCTTGAGAAGTTGTTCAATTTCTTCCTTAACTACTTGCTTTAGCTTAGGGTTCAATCACCTCTGTGGTTGTCTTTGAGGCTTCATGGAGGGGTTAGTGTAAATTCTATGTTGGCATATCCTAGGATCGATTCCAATTAATTTGAGATATGACCAAGCAAAGGATTTTGACCATTTATTTATTATCAACAGTTCTTCGTTCTGTTAAGCAGTAAGCTTAGTGTTGATAATTACCAATTTTTTATTTTTAAGAAACGTGTATTCTATACCGGTGGGCAATGATTTTAGCTCAAGGGGCTCTTGCTTAAATTTTGCAAGGATTTCCAACTTCCCCTAGTTGATATTTTCAAGGTTAAGACTTGGAAGTTGGCAGTGGACTTGCTCTAATGCATCTATGCTATTAATGTAAGCATAAGTCAAACCCTCAGTTGGTTCCATGCATATGAGTGAACTACTTTCTTGATCAGTTGTTAGCCACTGGCTGTCTTCCTATTGTGTGGTTGCTACATACATGCATCTTTGTATGTTAATCACTTGTGCACACTGATTGCATGCAGGAAATGCTAAAATTTGCATAAATCATGACCTCTGCACATAATTACATCCTATGTCACTGTATGCAATGTACAGAACCTTCTTCTTCTCAATCTTTCCAAATGTATTTTCCTTTGATATTTCTAGGGAAAGATTGCAGATTCCTAGGCGTGTGTCGATGGTGCTTAGCCATGCTCTTCCCATTATGATTGGGAAGTCCCCCTTACCATTGTTTACCTGAATCACTAGCAAGTTAGCTAGGTACGACCACCCACAAATAGTGGTAAGAATGTCTACCACAAGTCCCAATGAGACAGTGTTGGATTGGTTGGCCAACTCTAGATGTATGTTTCTCTTTTTCAATGGAGGTAGGTTCCAGGCCTTGTACATCTCTTGAGAAATCAAGTTGACACCAAAACTTGAATCCAAAAAAGCCTTGCATGACACATTTTCAATGATTTGTAAGTATATCAGAGGACTCCTAGGATCAGAAAATTTCCTATGAAGGTGGCCATCTTTGATCCAATCAGTGATGGCATGTGTTAGCATGATCGTATGTGTTGAGTGCAATGATTGGGTTGAAGGGGGCTCCAATGTTTTGATTGATATTGAGGCATCTAAGGAATTAGCCTCTTGTGATTGCAAGGGCTTAGTTTGACTATTGGTTCTAAAGAAAGGTCTTTTCTTCATGTGGTTGTTGGAACCAATAGTAGGTTGAGAGTTAATAGTCCTCGTGATGTTACATTGCTACGACTGGGTAGGGATTTCACCTTGCATCATGGGAGTAGTTGGTAGTGGAGCTATTGGTGGAAGAGATGCTGCTGAATGAGAAGGATGATATGCTTGCAGAATATTACCTCTAGAAGAGGGAGTCCCATAATACTTGTAGGCTTGGTAGTAAGGTTGAGGAGTGACATGATTAGTAGAGTCATGTGGGGGAATTGGTTGTTGCACATAATATCCATATGGGTCAGGTTACCGGTAAGGATAGTGTTGCCTTGGTGGTGGCATTCCCCATGATTATGGGTGCTATCATTGTTGATATTGCTCAATTTTTTGTGGTGGAGTTCCACTAGGATAATATGTTAAGGATTTTTGGAACTTCCTTAGGTTACCTTGAGGATAAGATAACCTTTGGAGTGTTTGCCTTTTTTTTAATCGTGGGTTAAGTGCATACACCCCCAAACTCTTGCAGATGTGAGATTACAGGGAAACATCCCTTAGGATGGTCATATTGACATATCTTACATCCACTATCATTGTCTATTTCTGAATCCACAACCTCTTCAATGATGGCAACTTTGCCCTTACCCTTTCTATGTGCATGTTCAGCCTCTTTCTTTTTTCTTTTCTCACTAGCTTGCTCTTTAGACTCTACTATTTTAAAAACAGTTTGAAATCTATTGTTTAGGAAATCCCACATTTGGTCTACCTTTTCTGAAACTTCTGATGTCATCTTTTGAATAGGCAAATTTTTTCCTATTCACCATCTCTTCAAGTGGTGACTCTTCTTCATCTTCACAAAATCTTACTCCCCTCTTCCAAAGGGAAGGATTTAGGTTATACTCTTCTACACTTTCTCTCTTCTGTAGCCCATCTTCTTCCTTAGAAGCTTGCTCTAATAGTCTTTGAATTTGATGAGACCTAAGCTCAGATAGTTTCCCTTGGGCCTAAGTCCCAAGGCTTCTTCTCATTTCATTCCTAAGCCCATCCATGAGATGGCACAATTGATCTCTTTGTGAATAACCATGACTAGGAAAATGATGTAACAGTGCATAGTATTAGCCCATGGTAGCATCCAAGGGTTCATGTCCTCCTTGTTTCTAGCCTTAGATTTGCTTTCACAAGTTAGACACTTGGGAGTACATTTGGTACTTGTCATTAAATAGTTCTAACATAGTACTCCACCTATGAATGGATTCTAATTCTAAAGACTAGTGTCTATGGAAATAACTTAAGTTTTTGCCATTTGTTCTCTATATTTTGTAAGGCACACACATCATGGAATGCTTGTAAGTGATTCTGAGGATCAGTGTTGTATCCTCCTTCAAATTGTAGGATATTGTTCATATATAATCTCCTGATCCTACTATCCTTTTGATGCCTTCTTGGAATTCTAATAGCCTCAATTATGTCTGACATACTTCAAGTAGCAAGGAGGGGTTCATCTTGATCATCTCGTCCATGGCATCTATGATGCCTACATTATTCCCTACTCTCCCTTCTTCTATGTTGTGACTCTCTAGAGTGCCCTCATCCCCTTTCCTGGTTGTTTTGTCTATGACTTCCACTTTGCCTACCTTTATCCCCATGGTCTTTTTCCTTAGGACTGCATCCAGATATTGAAGGAGAGGATGAAGGAGATGATGAAGGTGAAGAAGAAGGAGAACCATCACCATGACAGTGTCTACTACGTTCTCTTTAGTGGTCACAACCTCAATCATGATTGCAATTAGAATGTCCACCTTTATCATGTGTCCATATCCCTTTTTTAGATCCTTTATGCCCATGGGTATTAGAACCTAGGTTATAAAGAGTGGAATGAATATTTTGATACACAACCCCTTGGCCAAAGTCAAGGGAAGGAACATCGTTGTGTGGGTGACTGCCTAAGGTTGGTTCACCACCCTCATTTTTTCTTAAGACATGTGCGATAACCTAGGACCACTTACCCTTCAAAGACTTATGATGTCTCTCCTGTTGCAAGTCCCTTTTATGTTGTGCCTTTGTGGAATGGTATTCTAACATGTCATGGTCTTGCACACTATATTCTACGTGTAAGTATAGCATGCCAATTCGTGTGAGAGCACAAAGAAGTATGCTTGGGACTGAACGATCGAGAGGTAACACTATGTTACCCTCTAAGTCTCACCAACACAGTTATTTGTCTTGATGGAGGATAAAGGTGAAGTCTAGTATATACTCATCGGGATGAATATATACCACTCAAATTTGTTCAGTGACTGGCGGATCAACATCATGTGTATTACGCTACTAACTGTTTCCTGTTTCAGACCTAAGTAGTGAGGCACTTTCATATGAAGAAGGAGACATACTTGTCTGTTTAGTGTGCAATGCATTCTTGTTTATTATTTTCTCAACCAACCCTAAGGGTTCGTTCCAAGAATGTAAATGATTCCCTATGTTCTAGTTAGCACACAAACAACTAAGTCCCTGACAATGGTGCTAATGATGAGCGGCAAGGTACCCCTATGCTCAACCATACGAATATGAGCATTTCACACATGATCCAATAAAATTCAAAAAACTAAGTGCTTATGTGCCCTTGTGGAATAAGGATGGGTTGGTTGGTCATTATCTTCCCAAGCTTACCTATATGTCACGATTGTATGGTTAAGTAAGCTTGAGGCATATGATTTTTATAGCTTTTATGTTTTTATGTCCTATACTAGTAGGGAAGAAGAGTGGTAACTAAGTGACTAATTTAACTTAACTACTCATTAACTAAGTTGTAACTAATCCTAATTCCAGCATCTATTTCCACTTGACGTACACATCCTGAACTAGTGCAACACTACTGGGATTACCAAATACTAATCCTTACTAAGTTACCAAAATCAATTGTGCTTGTGTAATTTAATGATTTTCTTAATTGATCAAAATGAATTATTGTACTAATAATAAAAATGTAAAGTGCATAAAATAAAATAAATGCATGAGAAAATAAAATAAAAGAAATTCATAGGAAAACAAATCTCAAGTGCTACAAGGATGAATCAAAGAGCTCATCTTTAGTGTCGTATACAAGGTGTGCTTAGGTACATAATGCTTGAATAAAGATCTGTCCACATTTCGACCTCCTGCTGTGGGCACTTGGAAAATACTCTAACTTTCAAACAGACTACAAGAGTTTCACTACTTGACTGCTAACAGACTTAGTTCCAATTGTGTGCCTGGGCACTGTATTTATAGGCTTGGGAGCAACCACTCTAGTAATTATATTAACCGCTCTAATAATTAGAATAACTACTAAAGTAACTACTAGAGTAACCACTCTAATAATTAGAGTAACTGCTTGAGCAACCGCTAGAGTAACCACTCTAATAATTAGAATAACTACTAGAGTAATCGCTAGAGTAACCACTCTAATTTCTAGAGTAATCGCTAGAGTAACCACTCTAATAATTAAAGTAACTACTAGAGTAACCGCTAGAGTAACTACTCTCATCAAATTTGAAATGATTCTTTAAGTTTTCCCTTTTGTAAATTACCAAGTGAAGATTTTTTGAGCCTTGTAGTAATTATGAATCATTAGATTCCATTGATAGGCTATTGATATTACTACATTGTAAGAATAGTAAGGTAGAGTCACAAATTAGATGATGTATTCCTTGTAATCTTCATCACTATTATTTCATGATTTCAATTTGATTTAACCATTTTATTTCCACTCTTGAACTTGGAATTAGAAGTTAGGTGAAAATTTATGATTTTACTAATGAGTGAAAATTATAATTGTGGGATTTTAGTTGGATTTAAATCTAAAAATCTATTATCTTGATGATTTCTTTAACCTTGGACCATTCCTCCATAGATTCAACACATGGGTTAGTCATAGACGAGGTGACATCTCTACAACAAAGGTAAACTAGCACTACATTTTAGTTGGCTCATCAATTTGGTGTCATTGCTAGGAAGGCCATAAAAGTCAATCATCATCAAGAATTCAATATGTTTTTGAGATTTCTTTTCAAAATTTAAGCAAAAGCTACTAAAAAGATATACATTCTTTGTATTTTATATTCTTTATTAAAGATGGTTTCTTTTAATTATTTTTCTTGTGAAAAGAAAACTAAAAATATTTAAAATAAGAAAAATGTACAATTATAAGAATCAATTCTCTTAATTCCCAAAACTACTAAAATATACAAAAAACTATAATTAAGGTAGTAATTCCAAGAGTGATTAAATCAATTTGCAAAATTTTAGGATTAATTACACATGAATGTGCTAAAGAAGAGTGTGTTTGTTAAATGAAATCAACTAAGCAACACAAAAATCCAACATGAATTTAGCCTCCTAGAAACACCACTAGCTATTATAAATGCATCCAAACTAATTTAAAATAAATCTAAGAGGAACAAGGACAACCTAACTCTATTCCATCAACCTTTGTTAAGAAACAAAATAGTAACAAAGAAGGAAATCCAATAGAAATATTTAATCAAGACAAATCAAAAATATAATTTTAAATTTTCACTTCTTTAAACCCTCTCTTTGATATGTCAGATATCATAATGCAAACCACAAATATAGCCACAATAGTAGGTTCTCAAAATTTAAGCTTTAGTCAATTAGTGAGTAACATGTCTACTATAGGAGAAACCACACAACTAGTAAGCACATTAAATATTAAACCTTCCATCACTTTAATAGTGATGAGTGGTGAGGTACCCCTACACTCAACCATATGAATACGAGTGTTTCACGCACGATCCGATTGAATTCTGTAGACGGACTAGCTGTGGTATCTAGATAGTTATCCTTAGGTTGCAATTCACTATCTTCCCACATGGACTACTATTAGCTTGTCACGTATGGTTTAGTCTAGAGTGAGGTGTATGATGTGTTTCTATGCTAATGCTACTCCTAGGTATGATGGAATATAATATTAACTAAGCTAAGAGAGAAGGGTGAGAGAGAATATAAGCTAGCCTAAGTGCGATGAGCATCCATTCCTTGATCATCCATACACATCTTGGACTTTGTGCATGACTACAATTGGCATTACCAAGTGTAGATCCTAGGTACACTATTGGGTTACCAAGTAGTCACACTTAAATGCTCGTAATCAAGTTGTACTCATTCCGCATTTAACAGGAGTTAAGGGTAGAGAGATATTAACTAAGAAAGAAATGAATAACAATAAAAATAAAAATTAATTAATTAAATAATTAAGCTAAGTAATCTCGATCTTTATTTCCGATCATGTGCGTGTCCAAGTACGTCACACTCGAATAAGGATGCCATACAATTACAATCACCACATTGTGGGCATACACTGGGAGAAAAAGCGTTGAGAGAAAAACAAGAACTAAAATCAAAACTTAACTCTAAACTGATGAACTCCCCCTATCGAAACTATCTACCTCTTATTTATAGATAAGGAAATAGGCTGCGATATCGTGACTAGGTTGCGATATTGTGCACGTGATATCGCAACTAGGGTAAATGGCAACTCATCAAATAGCTACCTATATTTTCATACCAAGTCCTATTGTGACTACAACTATGGCTACTACTTTTACAATTAGGTCTCCTTCACATCATACATCCCTCCAATCTCATATGGTTCCATTGATTTTTCTCTTAGAACCATAAGCTCTAATATCCCATTTGGAAAAGCTTATTAGGGAAAAAATCTTGGGTACTTATTAAATGAAAGAACAAAAATCATACCTCAAGGAAAACTAATTTTTCTCCAGGGTAGGCATGTTGAAGTAACAAATATCCACTTACTACATATCTTTAGGGGAACCAATGATGAAGATAAGAGAATTGAAAATCACACTTGCAATGTTAGTCCCTCAAAGTGGAGATAGGACTAGAATGATTACCTTTAAATCAACCTTGAAAGACAAAGTTGATTTTTGGCTACAAACCCTTAGGACACAAATTAACTCATGGGATAAGTTCAAGGTTGCCTTTCTCCAAAGATTTCTTTTCAATGATAGACTATACTCATTAAAGAAACAACTGATGAGTTTCATGCAACAAGATGATGAGGACTATAAGAGTACTTTTGATAGGTTCAAAGAGCTATGTTTAAAGAACCCCAACCATGTATTTCCAGCTCACCACCTTATCTAAATATTTTTAGAAGGTTTATTGCCATACTATAGAAAAAAAATTGACTTTGTATGTGGTGGAAATATATTGAATGTCACATGAGAAGATTGTTGGAGGATAATAGATTCATTGGTTGATCAAAGTAAGAGATGGCCAAAACCTAACATCATGGAAAGCATGACTTAACAAACTTAACAATTAAATAAAATAGTTGATGAATTAACTTGTTTAATAACAAAACATTCCTATATAGTGCAAAGTGAAGTATGTAACCTTTGTGATAGCCAACAACATGACTACACCACTTGTCCAGTATTAGGCTATTGTCATAAGGAGGTACAAGAATCTGTAAAGGCCTTTCAATAATATAGGATTCAACCTCATTCCAACAACCATAATATTCCAACAAAGATCACCCTTCCAACAACCATAATATTCCCAAAATAATTTTAGATATTTTAAAAGCCAAACTAGTGAACATTTGGATAGATTCATCCAAGGTATTACTTCCTTTAATTAATAAAGTAGGCAATTTATGATGAAACATTGAGATAGTTCCAAGACCTAACAAATAATGAATTACCTTTTCAACTAGAGACAAATTCCACATCACAAAGGAAGGGTAAGGAACAACTACATTCTATCATTACTAGGAGTGAAAAAATTATTGAACCTAGACCTATAAAGAAGGTTAGTTTTCAAGAAAAAGAGACACAAGAGTAGAATCAACCACATATAATGGATGAGGAGGGAAGTAAAGAACCAATAGAAGAAGGAAAACCCTCAACCTCTTCATCTTTGAATAGGAAAAAAATTTCACCTCCTTTCCCTAAAAACTTACAAGAGGAATTTACAACTAAGGCACATATATAAAAAATGGTTAATGAATTATATTTACACATTCCATTATAGCAAGCCATTAGGGATACACATCCTTATGCCAAAAATCTTAGGGAGTTATTCACAAAAAGAAGGAAAGAAAAAATTCCTAGAAAATTTTATTTGATTGATAATTTGTCCCAACTCATAAAAAGTCAAGAAATTTCAAAATACCAAGATCCAGAAGTTCCTACAATCCTAATTAGAATAAATGAAAATAACATTCAAAATGCCCTATTAGATCTAGATGCTAGTATCAATATTTTGCCACTTGAAATGGATAGCTCACTTGACTTGGAGGATGTAAGGGAAGTTAATATGATAATATCTTTAGTAGACAGCTCAATTGTTAAACCCATAAGAGTGGTGGAGCAGTTGATTGTTAAGGTTAAAAAGGCAAAATACCCAGTTGATTTTGTTGTGTTGGAGGTAAAAGATCTAGGTTTTTTCCCCATCATACTACATAAACCCTGGTTGGCAATAGATGATGCCATAATTAATTGTAGATCAAGGTAACTCCAATTATCTTTTACAAACCTCATCTTTATGCTTAATGTATTTGATAAAATAAAATAAGGTCAATTGAAACAAGATATCAAAGAAGCTAGAATGCTATATAAAATACCCACGTCAACAATGGCACAAGATAGGGAAACATAAGTATTACATCAATTTGAGGAATGGTCCTTGAACCTCTTCAAAAAAGAACAACAAGATCTTTTAGACAAAATTTTAAATTTAGGATCTCAAAGTATGGGAAAAATAATTCAACCACCAAGAAGTGATTCTTTGAAATCTGAGAATTACCTAAAAGCCTTAAGTACATTTTCCTTGATAAGAAGAAACATTTAATAATAAATTTTCAAATTTTTAGGATGTAAGAAAAAAATTAATAGAAGTTTTAAAAAGAAAATATAAGAAATTTTCATGGAGTTATGAAGACCTCCATTAAGCAATTTCACCCAACATATGCCAACATCACATATATTTAGAAGATAGTGTTAAACTAGTTTGAATTCCCCCTAGAAGATGAATTAATCCATCTTTAAAGAAAATTGTTAAAGATGAAATCTCTAAGCTATGGAAGAAAGGAATTATTTACCTAATACATGATAATGAGTGGGCAAGCCCTATCATGATACTACCTAAAAAGGAAGGAAAATGGTGAGTTTGTGTGGATTATAGAAAACTTAATTAAAATTCCAGAAAGGAACATTTTCCCTTCCCATATATAGATCAAATTTTGGAGACACTATAGAGGCATGAATATTATTGCTTTTTGGATGGATTTAATGGTTACAATAATGTAGCTATTGCACTAGAGGATCAACATAAAACATTCTTTACATGCCCATATGGAACCTTCACCTATAGACAAATGCCTTTTGTTCTTTGTAATGCACTTCCTAACTTCTAAATATTTTTTATATGAATTTTTTTTTGATATGCTAGAAGAATATGTAGAAGTATTTATGGACTATTTTTTAGTATATTTGGATACTTATGAATAATCATTAAATCACTTAGAATGTGTCTTGAATAGATACATTGATAAAAACTTAAAATTAAGTTGGAAAAAGAGTCATTTGATGCTAAAACATAGTGTAGCTTTAGGATACGTAATTTCTAGGTATGGAATAATAATGAATGAAGAGAAAGTAAAAGTAATCTCTACACTTCTAGCTCCAACAAACCTAAAGACTCTTTGATCCTTTTTAATACATGTGGGGTATTATAGATGGTTCATTAAAGACTTTTCAAAAGTATCCAAGCCCCTTTACATGCTCTTAGAAAAAGATGTTTCCTTTACATGGATTAATGACTACTAAGAAGCATTTTTCGAAGTTAAGACAAGAGTAACCACTACCCCTATACTTAATGCACCTAATTTGGATTTTCCTTTTGATTTAATGTGTGATTTTAGTGACATAGTTGTAATGGTGGTCTTAGGATAATATATAGATAATAAACCAAGGGTAATTTACTATGTCTCTAAAAGTATTGATCAAGCCCAACTAAATTACACAACTACTAAAAAAGAGATCTTGGCCATTGTGTATGCTTTGGAAAAATTTAGGAATTATTCAATAGGATATAAAACCAAAGTTTACACTAATCATTCAACCATTAAATTTCTAGCAAATAAAAAATATAGAAAACGCTAGGATAATGTGGTAATGCCTTCTACTCCTAAAATTTGATCTTAATATATTAGATAAGCATGGTAGGGAGAATGTTGTGGTAGATAATATTTTTATATTGGAAAATAAGGAGGAAAATAGAAAGAAAGAAGTATTTAATGATAAGTTTCTTAATGAAAAACTCTTTGTAGTAAAGAGAGATCACTGTTTTGCATACATAGCAAATTACCATGCCACCATGAAAACATCAACTTAATGGAGTAAAGAAGAAAAGAAGTATTTTCTAAGAAACATTTCTAAGTACATTTGTAATAAACCATAATTTTATAGAATATGTAAGGACAATGTGACAAGAAGATGTGTAGCTGAGAATAAGCAACAAGAAATTTTACACATGTGTCATGATGAACTTGGAGGAGGACATTTTGAAATTCAAAGAATCATTATAAAAATATTATAGAGTGGATTTTATTGGTCCACTATATTTCAAGATGCTCATAAATATGTCTAAGGATGTGATAAATGTCAATAGTTAGGGGCAATGAAAAAACAACAAGAGATGTCACTTAATCCTAACTTAATAATAGAACCTTTTAATGTATGAGGTATAGACTTCTTAGGACCATTTCTACCTTCTAATGGATGTCAATATATTTTCATTTGTATTGACTATGTTACTAAATGGGTAGAAGCTAAAGCTATCCCAAGAAGGGATGTTAAAGGAAATGTAGCTTTTCTAAGACAATATATTCTAACATGATTTGGAACCCCACAATCAATAATTAGTAATCAAGGAACTTATTTTCTAAATAAAATAATGGAAGTACTCATTAAATCTTGTGGAATCCAACATAAGATAGCTACTATATACCATCCTCAAACAAATGGCCAAGTTAAAAATGCAAATATAATCATTCTAAAGATCTTAACAAAAACTATATGTACCAAGAAGAAAGATTGGTCAACAAATTACAAGATGCACTTTGAGATTATAGGATCATATATAAACCAATTTTAGGATATTCACCTTATCAACTGGTTTATGGAAAAACATTTTTATTACCCATGGAGATAAAATAACAATATTTAATATTAGTACAATAGTTAAATTTTGAAGAGGAAACAAACCAAGACTTTAGAATGACTCAAATACATGAACTTGATGAAATATGAATGCATGCAATTAATAAGCAATGAATAATTAAGAAACAACTAAAGTGTATGCTTGATAAAAATATATTCAAAAATTATTTATCAATGGTCATAAAGTCCTATTATATAATATGAGATTACATAAATTTCCAGGTAAACTAACTACTCGGTGAAAAGGCTGATACTTAGCATTACATCCACATAGTAACAGAAGTGTCCTAATTACATTTATTGAAGGCTTATCTACTAAACTTCTAGTAAATTTTCAAAGACTTAAGCATTATCATCAACAAAAAATAGAGGAACCAAGAGAGGATGAGTTAGTAGAATTAAATAATCCAACTTATCATGGGGAAGAGCTATGTAATGATTCCAGAGTCGAAGTTAAATCTATGGAGAGTAATTTCAAATAAGTGCCTTATTCAATATTGTAAAAATAGTTAAACACTTAATAGTCTACAAAGTTTACCCTAAAATATGTAGAGGATAATAGAAAATTCTATTACTAGTTGGAACTCTAAAGAATTTAGTAGCATCATGTCTGGAATGCAAGGGAGAAGGACAATTCTCCCTACCTTGAGATAGGTTAGTTTAAATCTAAAATCCAACTAAGGGTGAACCTTAGCCTAATAAATAAATAAACTATGTATAATAAACTCTATTATTCTCATTTTAAATAATATTCTTTAAGTTCAAAGTTCCATGAGTCATAGGAGGAATAACTAGGTTAGGTTAATGATTATTAGTGCATGGTTCTATTAATTACCTACTTGAATAAGTCAATAATATTGAAAGGGTGTGTCATATTGGGACTAACAGCAAAGATGGTAAAACGATTTGAAACATGATTAGGGGCCAAGTGAGTAGTCCACTAAATAAATACAAAATAAATTAGGCTCCAACAAGAACCTCATGATTTAAGAAGGCCTCCTACATTTCAAAAAAAATGAAGTTACTAATAATTTTGTAAAAGATGGTCCCACAAGAATCTTCAACCATGAGTAGAGTCGCACTTCCACAAGAACCTTACAATTAGGGTGATGCCTCAAGCTTGTAGTCCAAAGCATCAAATATGAATCCCCCTCTATAAGTAGAGTGCATATGGGTGGAGAAGTGATCCCTTATAATCATTTCCTATGCTATCATCTTTGAGCTAGGATATGACATTGAACAAGGTGGGTTGACTTATCCAAGCATGTATTTAAATACCTACCATCATTTTTGACCATTTACCTTAGATTATTTAGTCCTTTGGCTTGTGTTACTTACATATTAAGTATTATTTTTTGTCAACCTTCCTACATATTTATCATTCCTATTTTACGTCTTCATTTTAAGTAACATCCCATCAATTTTATCTTAGGATGTCACCTATTATGTCCACTACTAATTAATGCACTTTGATCATTAAATTGTTTCCCATTATGCCTCCCATAGGACTTAGCGGTTGAGATCCCTACTATGGCAATGTCTTATGGATCCTACCAATTGGAAGATCAAAGCTTATCAGTGTCTCATACATAGTGGTGAATATATAAAATTCATTACATTTTTTCTTTTGATCAATTCTCTTGGTAGGTGCTAATCCATAGTCCATTAATAATCATTTAACTAATTAACATAGGCTTAGGACATATCCTATATTAATTTAGGGGGAGGGGAAATAACCAACATCAAAATGGATAGGATACTATGGCATAACCAATATGGAAGCTGATCTAAGAGTAAGTTAGGAAATGAGTTTTTGGAAGAAATGCTTCTAAAATCCTTAAAACTTAGAAAAGGTGAAAACCTTGAGATTGTAACCCATCCTTTCAATAAATGAAGCAAACCTTATGAGAAGAATTCCAACCTGAATAGTCCTAGGAAGGACCTTCTTAACAGAGTTATATGTGGACTTCTACCCTAACAATAAGAATTAATTATAGGAAGTGTAAAAGAAAGTTAATTCTATAAATATATACGTAAATAAATTTATTTTCCTAATATTGATTTATGTCAAAGGAAGAAATGAATGGCGATTAATAAGATTATTTTATTGAAGGACATCATGCGATCAATGTCCATAGATATGATGAAAACTTCTTGAGTCTAACCATATCAAGAGACATCGTGGTCTTAATGTATAATGATAAATAAACTTGATGTTTATAAATTAGCATAACCTAAATTGATAAATGTACAAACATATTTTAGGTTATCATTATATTGATCAATTTCATCGATTCAAATTGATATGTTAATATTTAGTGATATCCATTTATATTGATTGGACCATTGAAAATTGATTAAGATAAAAATTTCTTGAATGATTTGCATTTGAACAATGTGGCCATAAGGACAATTGATAGGTTGGTATAAATCATATCTATTCATATCAAACTAATCAATGAAAATTGATGAGAATAAAATTTTTCCAAATGTTTTGCATTTTGACAATGTAGTTGTGATGAACTTTGATATCCTATAAACCTTTTGCTATAGATATTAATTTATGTCAAGTTTGCGATAGATTTCAATCAAAATATTATTTAAAAACATCAATTTAGTGATATAAATTCATATAATTAAAATGTAAAAAAAAGTAAATAGTAAGGTGATGGCCTTTTATAAAAGAATCCACCCATAGGGATTATCATTATCCCCCCTCAAACACTCAATTATCAATACATGTCCCATATTCTAAAATTAGGACCCTTGAACTCTCATCCCTCCAACAATTTCTTTGATCATCTCAACACTAGCATTTTCCAACCCATCTCAAGGGATGAAAATGGAGTGGAGAGGTCGATGTCATGATCCTCATTAATCTCATTAACCTATTTTCATACATTAGGGGTAATATAAGTGGGTAAATCATTTACTACAGAGCAACATTCCATGGCCCTTAGGAATGAACAACTGAAGATCACTCCCTAGCGTCATGAGGTAGATTACACTGAGTGGTTTGATCACACAAATGTGGCTATAAAATAGTATCTATAAATAATGGGGTTTAGGAATTTCATTCAACCTCCCTTGATTGGTTCTACTAGGAAGAACTCCTAGAATTTTACCAAAATTTGAAGTTGCATCTAATAAAGGTAGATCCTCCATATCACTATTTGGTTTTCTCATTGAGGAAAATGCAAGTCAAAATAACATCAACAAGCTTTGGAAGTGGTTGGTTTGCCAACTTGAGAAGAGAACATCTTTAATCCTAAGGCTAGCACAAAGGAGAATATGATCTCTTCCATTAATTTATTTGTGAATTTGATTCTAAAACACTATAGACTTAGGGTTTACACTTCATAAACCTTTGGCCAGAGCATCATGTGATGAAAAGGATTATTGTCATAAACATCCTATCATCCCCACATATGACATATGTTCTAAGTCCAACCCTCTGAGTGATGAGGGCTTAGAAGTTTGGAGAGGAAGTGAACTTTGCCTATCTTCTAATCAGGTATATGGTATATCGTTATAATGATGATGCACTTAAACTTTGCTTTTATTTCCTTATTTTAGCCATTCTTTGAAAGTTGGGACGAGTAGAGCCTCAAATGGGCACAAAGGTGCATCTTACAATGCTTAAATAGGACATCTTTACCTACTCCCTAAAGATTTAAACCAAGGTTGGTCCTTTCATCAAAGAATCCAAGGATCTAGGAACCTCATTAGCACTAGAAGCGAGTGAAGCCCATGACATCAAGGAGGAGGTACGAACCTAGCTATAAGAGATTAGGTCCATGTAGAGAGAGATTCTAACTATACTAGATAAGATCAACTCCACTCTGATTGCCATGGATAGAAGGGTAGCCAACATCGAGAAGAATGTCCATTATCAAATCAAAGATGATGATGAGGGGGCTAAACTCTCCCACTTTGAGGAGGATATGGAGATAGAGGAAGGATTAAAGACCTAATCCTTGTATTGAGATTCATTTTATCTTTATTTTTTATGGTCATTGAGCCATTGTTAGCTATTTTGGAGGAGTCATATTTTTTTGTGTAATTACTTTCTTTTTGTAAAACTAGGATTAAGGATAGGAGGTTTAATGTTTTAAATTTGATAATTTATATGTATATTTTGATGGACTTCTAAAAAATACTATTCCATTTTCTTGTTAGTGAAAAATTTAATATATGGATGGTGAATGATTTATGAGAAATGCTTGTTTGATTGTCATTATACTTAGGTAAAAATTTTATCTTATGAAGCTTTGTTTAATTTATTTTTATTCATAAAGCTTGACTATGTATTGGAAGATTAGGATTAGGCATATTTGGTTACATTTAATGTTTATATTATCAACTTTGTTAGTGAGGCACTCGCCAAAGGCTCGTAGAGGGTTATGTTAAACCCTATAATTACCTAGTTCCATCATGAAAAACTTGCCTTATTTCTATGTTTTTGATATTTTAGCATATTAAAGTGCACCAATTTTGTTGATGCCTAGCAATATGAACTAATTGTTTTGTTAAGTCTGTATTATCGTAGGATGTCATAGGATTGATGGAAATAGAGAACTTTGAAATATTATAAAGAAAATGACATCAATATACATCACCAAATCAACTTAGATCAACCCAATTCATATTAATTTCCATAACCGTCACAATGAGGATTGATATCATCTAACTACTGCGATACATATTGGTTATCAAAGGACATAGCCACTAAGATACAATTTGATATCTTGTAATCAATCTTCATCAAAGTCTTTGATGAATATTAATATATCTAAATGTAGACAATTTTTCAATTGTAATGAAAGATCATTGAAGAGCTTAATATCTAGTAGGGGGAATCCAATACCAAGAGAAACCCACATCAATTTGAAACCATTTTCTAAATTTTCCTTGTTGTAAATTACCAAGTAAAGATTTGTTCAGCCTTGTGGTAATTATGAACCATTGGAGTCCATTGATGGGCTATTGAGGTTTCTACACCATGAAAATAGTGAGATAGAGTCACATATTAGGTGAATTCTCTCTTGTAATCTTCATCACTAGTATTTTATGATCTCAATTTTATTTAATTATTTTATTTCCACTCTTGAACTTGGGATTAGAAGCTAGGGTGAAATTTTAAATAATAAGTGTGGGATTTTAATTGGATTTGAATCTAACCATTTATTGTCTTGATGATTTATTTAAATTTGGATTATTCCACCATGGATATGACATGTAGGCTAGTCATAGATGAGGTAACATCTCTAAAACAAAGGTAAACTAGCACTAAATTTTGGCTAGCTTGTTACCTTCTAATCTAGATTTAGTAGTTGATACCCTCAACTAATTCAATACCTCTTCTAATGCTTGCCAAGTACCTTTAGTCATCTTAAGAAATAATTGGTTTTATATAGATCATTGAAAGTCTTCAATTCTATCTACTAGAGTTTAGTAGCATTTTTGAATGTTCTAGAAAATATTGCTTCATCTTCCTCATCAAGCTTACCATGTGAAGAAGCAGTGGCCACTAATAGATCTCTCAACACTATGATCTAAGAAAGTGGATTTCCTATTATTGGAATCCTTGGTTAATGAGTTCAAACACTTCCATAGCTATATTTTCCTTCCTCATCATTCCCTTCACTTGGTTGAGAAACTTTTTTGTAATCATTTGAACATGAATGCTCATTCAATGCATGAGTTAGAGACTTACATTCCTATCTACCTTGATACTAATCTTGTCCAATTGAGCAACCATCAATTAAAAGGTAGACTTCATGCTCTCCACATCTTGGTTTAGGGCTTGAACATGTTTCTTCATAGGTGTCATCTAAATTTTAAAAAAATCTATAATCAATCTTCCCAAGTAACAATCAACCTTAAAAATATAATATTGATAATGCTAAAGTAGGTTCACTTCATTTATTTTAATTTAAAAATTCCTACTAAATCCAAATATTATGAAAAATAATCAGTATGTAAG
The DNA here is from genome assembly GCA_015680685.1 of Gnetum montanum. Taxonomy (NCBI): domain Eukaryota; kingdom Viridiplantae; phylum Streptophyta; class Gnetopsida; order Gnetales; family Gnetaceae; genus Gnetum; species Gnetum montanum. The sequence goes on along the minus strand of MNCI01005244.1, from coordinate 28,352 downwards.
AAAACAAGAAAACTAGCTAGCTATCTTTAATTATTGAAACGAGGATTGCAATAGGATTCTACAATAAACAACATTCATCATCCAATCAAAAGAACTTAAATAACATTGAAATCATGACGTTCTATAATCATACAAAAAGTTTTCTTAATGTAAGGCATAACCAGATGAGATCAACTCATACAAGAACATAAGAAACACACACACAATTCAACAATAGAGTTGTATACACAATCATGCACTTTAAACTTATACTCTAATGCCATCTCCACCTTCACTATTATCATCTCATAAAGAATACATCTAATATTTATTGGAAAATATAGACAAGAAACTAAAAAACCTTTTCTCAAACTCAACTCAAAGATTTCAAGATGTTCCTATCTTTTTCTTTTCTTTTTTGATTATTTCCTACTTTGGAATTTCCAACTTGGAAGTTTCCTTAGTTGTATGGGTTATCTTTGGATTTTTCAAGATGTCCTCTATAAAATTCTAGCATTTAGGTGAGATGCCTCTTAAATATGTATGACATATACTATAGTAGTATCATGTCTCACCTCCGATGTCTCTTGAAATTATGAGACATCTCCACTAAGAAGTCTCTAAACTTATCAAGATGTCTTCTCCAAAATTGAGACATATCCACATGTGAGACATCTTCCTTCACAAGTTAGTTCTTGGTAGAAACATCTTCTAGACATGTGAAGCATCTCCTATTTCATCTCCTTAACCTCCAAGATGTGTTTCTAGCACTCAAAACTTGCAAACATCATCTATAGGGAAGAGAAAAGGGAATTGAAATAGATCTCCCTACATTAACTTGCATATTTTTTCTTTGTAAGACATTTAAAATCATATAATGTTCATCATTAGTTATGACTAATTTCAGGATTAATGAAAGGAAGTGTTGGAACCCTAAAATAATTATAATATGGGTACACCCCACGATATATAGTTCAATTAGAAATTTATAACTTATCATTGCCCAGAAGGATTGAATTCATAACTTTGGTGTTTCAAATCAAGAGTTTTACCATTATGCTAACACCTCACTATTAAAAAGAATTAGATATAGAAATAAATAGCATTATAGTTAGTAGTTAGTTGATATGAGTAGAGAGGGAAGAAATAATCCTACATGAATAAAAATAATATTAGGAAAGAAAAGATTAAATTATACATTTTGAAAGAAAGAAGTGTTACAACCAAAATTATTTTGAAATTGAATCTTTATTATGTTTGAAGACTCATAGGATCCATTGAACAAATAATACATTTTCATAAAAAATAGAGATAGAATCTACAAATTAACCAAGCATCAATGGGAGCAGAAAAAAATCATATACTCATTTTACTATAACATTATAATGCTCTCTTAAAAGGGTAGTCATGACATAAGAAATAAATATATGTAATTCATCTTCAAGGACTCCTAACTTGAACAACCTAAAAATGTGCTCTTCGCAAGGGAGTTGAATCCATCTTTTACTTTCAATTCTAATATGATAAGAACTTAGGTGAAGCTTTTTGATAGCATTTAAATACTTTATTAGAATAGTATCTAAGAGATATCAAGCTTTTGAATATAATTTATTAGATCTAATGTGATGTAAATAAAATTCTCTCTTAGCTTTTACATTGAAGCATATCTATGTTAAAATTTTCTATTTGACTAGTTGGTGAATATGCTTAAGATTTTTCTACATGTCCTTACAAGAGATACTTCATTTTCTCAACCATCACATTCATTGAATATATTAATCATGGTCTCAAAAATCCTCAATAACTACTTTAGAGAATTTGTCTTACCTTGAGATATGTAAGCTATAAGTATATGTAATGAATTTACATATGACTTCTACTTATAAAGGTAATAAATCATATTTAGATAATAAAATTAAGTAATGTGTTTTCATTTTTACCTTTAACTCATCAAGAAAACATTTTTTACACTCTTTCAATATCTTTTCAAAGTTTAGCACCAAGTCCAGTTTCCCAAATAACACATTAATACAATATAGTTAGGATATATGATAGTTTGAAAATTTTATTCTAAATCTTTGCACTTACTTTTAAAAGAATATAGAGCCTTTAAACCTCTTGATATTCATTATTTAATGCACTTTTCCTACATATAATTATTCATATAAATGAGACCATAATATTTAAAATAATCCACTATTTGCACATTTTTATCTCCAAAATAGAAGTTATAAAATGTATTTCTTATACCCTAAATTTTCAACTTAGTTTTATCTACATTCACTTGAAGAATATATGAGTGATAATAATTTTGTAAAATTTACAACATTTTGCATGTCTTGTATAGTAGTGGATATTAAGAAAACATCATCAAAATATATAAGAATATTTGCTATTTAGTATACAATTTTGATAGCATGACTATCCTGCTCATTGTACAATAATTCTTATATTTTATTAATAAAGACACTAAATAGATTTGGAGAAATTGGATAAGCTTTCTTAACTTCAATTTTGTGTTGAAATTAATTTTTTTCTTAATTACTACTTATCATCATCATCATCCTAGACTTGTTTCAATAAATTGGGATCAACTACATGAGTTCTTTTTTATCATTTGTCTCTATAAAGAGATAGATCTTTGTTCCATGTGACAATGTTATGTGTAATTTTAGAGGATGCTCTAGTAAGTAATTACTCATTTTCTATAGTAACCAGGCCCTATGACTACTACAATTACATATGGGGAATGCCTTAGTATTTAAAAAATTTCAAAAAGAACCCATTAATGAGATTTGGCAAGGTTCTATTATAGTCAATTTCCAACCTAATGCTAATCCTCCTCCTTTTAAATGAGGGCTTGAAACTAGTATTGACAAAGTTCTCTAAATTATTATTTGTCATTTTAATAATCACTTTCTTATACAATCTTTGAGTTTTTGTAATGAAATATGAAGGGAAGTTAATTTTATGCAAGCACAACCATAGTTTTGTATGAATCACTAAATCATATGCTATTGCAAAATCAATAAAATAAATAAAACCTTTTTTCATTAGGAATATTTGTAAAATCCCTATATTTTTTGAGAGTAAATAATTGATCAATAGTGGAGGGATTTTTTCTAAAGCTTACTTAACATCTTACCCTAACCTAGTTAACTTTAGTCTAAGAAGTAATTCTCTTTTCTAATGGAGTGCCTAATAACTTAGCAAAAATATTACTCACAACAATCATTTGATAATTTCCCTTATTATATAATAATGATATAGATACACCTCTTCCAATCCCTTTGTCCTACCCTAAATGCTATGTGTTTTCTTATGCTAATTTTGATGAGGATGATTGTTGGATGTTTTAGCATGTTTTATGGTATTTTGGGCTCATTTTGAGGAGTTTAGAGGGTTTCGAGGCCTATGGGGACTTGTTGGAAAGCATCTAGAAATTCTAGGCATCAAAATGAGAATTTTTGTATTTTGCACCTATAGGTGAAATGTCTCACTAAGAAGTGAGATGTTCCTGCTAAGACATCCTACCAGAATTTGAGACATCCTAGGACTAAATGGGACATCCCAGAAAAATAGTAGACATCCCACCTGAGAGTTTGGTTTTTATAGCAGATATCCTAGCAAGGTTAAGGAAAATCTAGATGAATGGTAAAACTTCTAAAAACACTCATCCCAATTTGGAAAATAGCCAAAGCAAGATAAAAAAACCAAGGAGAAGGTGAGAAGACTTGAGAAATATCTAAAGAACCTCAAGTTAATGTGAGGAAATATTTCTAGGTTTCTTGTATTTAGATTACTTATAAATATTAATATAATTTACCATTGTTAGTTTCAAAGTGCCAAACACCAAAAATACCCAAAATAAATCCAAAATATTCTAGAAGAATAGAGAGAATATCTTCTAGCCATCAAGAAGGGAAGGAAGATGAAGGTTCTAGTGAAGTAGAGATTAATGAGAAAGGGAGTTCTCAAGTATCTCTTATTGAGAAAAGGAGTGCTTAATACTTAAGGGTTTCAAGAGAAGAAACCAAGAGCTTCATCAAATGGACCAAGAGATACCCAATGTCCAATATGATGTATGTTGCTAATCAAGGAGAGTTCCTACCTCATAAGTCATGGAGGGTGAATGATCAAAGCCAAGAGGTGACAAAGATCAAGGGATTTCTTCAAGGAGGATCAAGGATAGCATTAGAAGGTATGATACTCATTCTTATTGCAATTTTTATATACTATGTGGCAAGTGAAAGGATATTCTAAGACAAGTTAAGGCTATCTCATGGGAGAGAGGTGAGTCTTCTGGTCAAGGTATGTGAAAGAATGATTTATTTAATGATGGTTTTAATGATTCTGATGTTAAGGCCATGGAGGAGAGTTTACCTTTTGAGTTGGTACCTCTAAAATGGGATGAAGAGCTTGTTAATGATTCCTTTGAAGAGGATAAGCCATTGGAATTAGGAACTCCTATTTTGGATTGTGAACCTTTAAGCTTTGATGAGATTGGACAACCACATGTTAAAGATCAAGTTGAACAAAAGATTGTAGGGAGAAGACATGAAGAGGTAAGTAAGGATGACGTTTGTCTTACTGATGATAGTAATGTATCTCATGTTAAAGTTAGTATAATGGATGCTAGTTTTTCACTTCAGCTTGATAGTGTTTTGTTCAATGGTAATGATGATCACCGTGATCATTGTGGTGATTGTGATGAGACTGAGAGTCATATTGTAACTTTTGATGCCATTGTTAGTAAGATGAATATTTATAATGATAATTGTTTTGATGATTATGGCTATTGGAATAGTCATTGTGAGAAGGTAATTATTGATGTGAGTGAGGACATTGATAATGATATGATTTTCTAGAATAGAGATGTTTTCTATTGATTATAGCAATGATAAATGTTTGAAGTGTTTTAATTGATTTGATTGTCTTGGCTATAGAATGGATGAATTTAATGAAGGTAATCTACATGGTGGTGCTAAGATTGAAAGAAATATAAGTGGTAGTCTTTCAAACACCAAGAAGAAGAAGGTGAAGAAGAGAAAAAAGAAGCCAAGAAGGGATGTTGGATTAAGAAAACCTAATCCTTTTTGTTTTTCTTTTTCTTCATTTTTTGTAGGTTTGAGTCATTATGGGGATGTAAGGAAAGCAATACAAGGAGACACTCAAATGAAGGAAGCATGGTAGGACATGAGGACAAGCCTCCATGAGCATAGGAAGCCTAAAACCAAAACCTCCAATGATATTTATTCTAATGTTTGTAATGCATTAAGTCATGATTGTTCTGATGGACTTGAGTCATGGAGACATAGTGCCTTTGAGCTTGTGAAAAATCATGAAGCATGACATTTTAAGGGTGGGAGAGCTGGTATAGGAACATCCCTTTGGATCCACTTATTCTACCCTACATGCTATGTGTCTTCTTATGTCAATTTTGTTAAGGATTATCCTTGATGTTTTGGCATGTTTTAGGGTGTTTTAAACTCATTTTGATGATTTTAAGGGGTTCCAAGGTATATGGGAACTTGTTGGGATGCATTTGGATATTCTAAAAATCAAAACAAGAATTTTTTTTATTTAGCACCTACAAGTAGGACATCTCACCATAAAGTGGAATGTTCCAGGACTAGATTGGATGTCCTAGAAAAATAGTGGACATCCCACTCGAGAGTTGGTTTTTCATAGGAGACATCCTAGCAAAGTTAGAGATGACTTAGATAAATGGTGAAACTTTTGAAAATGTCCATTCTAGTTTGGGAAACAAATTAAGCAAGATTGAAATAGCCAAGGAAAGATGGAAAAATCTAGGGAGAAGGTGAGAAGACTTGAAAAACATCTAAATAACCTCTCAACTTGATTTGAGAAAATATTTCTAGGTTTCTTGATTTTCAATTACTTATAAATATTAATGTAATTCACCATTTTTAGTGTCGAAGTACTAAATGCCAAAGGTTGAAGGCCAAACGTAGACCAAGAGCAAGATAGATAGCTCTTAAGGAAGGAGAGCTTGTGCAAGGAAATTGAGTGAGAGGTAACTTTATACTAAAAAGTTTTTCCATTCTTGTTTTTTTATCTAAGAGATAATTTGAATTTGCAACAAAAACTTCACATGATGATGGAAAGACTCTACTAAATCTTCTCTAGCTTTCAAATCCTTGATAAAGTTAATATCTTCATAATAACATAAAAGAAAATTAATGAAAGAGTTACCTTAAGGTCTTGTGAATGTAAACGATGAAGATTGAATAAATCTAGTCAGACCATTACAAATGAGAAGGTAATAAATATTTATCAATTCTAATAGTTTTTGATCCAACTTATTAATAGTACCATCTATAGAATGTCATGTCTAGATGTGATCTTCAATAATGTCTAAACTACCAACATTGTATTACCATTGAATAATTTTTGTTTGCTATGAATATATTCATGTGTTAAATTCTTCATAAATAAACACTAAGCATTTTGCTAAAAAAATTATAATTTCTCTGCCTAAGAACTAAAAATAATGATAATGAGACAACTCTATAGAATCATACAATATAGCATCTGTAGGAGAAAAATAGCGTATGATAAGGAATGCATAACCATGCTAATATGATATTTTTAGTCAAGTATATTATTTATGATCATCAATTTTTTAAAAAAATCATAGAATTTTTAAGAGATTTTCTTAATCACATTGCAATGCCATGAGAAGGTTTGCCTCTTCACCCTACTCTTGTATTTCTTACAACAAATTTAGGAACTCGAAAATCTATAGAACTAACATCATCCCAACAAAACCAAAAATATCAATGCCACCAAAGAAACTAATACTATTTAATAAAACAAATTTATTTGTAATTCCACTATCTATATTAAGAAATATACACCTCAAAGGGCCTATACCTTTTTTGAATAATTTTTAAAATACTAGTTATTTGTAATTTTAACCATGTTACTAGAATTTAGGTATGATAAAAAAATCCTTTTCATGGGTTGCCTTCATCTTTTTCCATTGTTCAGCCCTTTCTACAAGTTCGTTTCAAATAAGATTCTCATTTATCCAAATCACATTCCCTTTCTTAATATGCTTCAAGTGGCTTCAATGTTTCCAAACATGTTCTCTGTCTTCTACATTATCAAACTTAACAATCACATATTGGGGCTTTTCATGCCATTTACCTAACACCCTAAAGATATCAATGTTCGAAAAAGTTATATGCATTTCATCTAATTTTTTTTTTTTACTTTTAAACTAAAGTTTCATTTGTTTCACCCTTTGTCTTTGGGATATTGAAAAATCACAAATTATTTTTCTTTGCTCTATTTTTGTCTTGTCCTTTGAAAGCTTCTAAAATTGTAGATCCCATCTTTGTTTCTATTCCTTCAAGTTTAGATTCACTTTTATTTTCATCCACCTTAGCTTTAAGTTCTTCTAGTTTTAGCAAAATCTATTCATTATCCTTTAGATCAACATTAGTCTACTTTTTTCTTTAATCTTATCTTTGAAGGGCTAATAATCTTTGAAGAATTTCTTTGTTCTATTTATGAACTTTATTTGGGAATGCCATTTTGCTAATCATATGCTTCCATTATTCAACTAGAATTCAAAAGCCAAAATTCAAATTCACAGAAGACCATGTTTATGTATGAAAGTGTAGAAAAATCAAGTAAAATCCTTAAGAAAAGGGACAATGTCAAAGCTCAAGTAAAGAAAAAATTAAATTTTTTATAATATAGAGACAAAATCCAAGTATTTTATATTTGATTTTTTATTCTATAGAAGACAAGATAGGAAATTCCATTTATTTTTCCATTAAATAAAAGATTGATGAATGGATGTAATTAAATAATGCCATTAATCTCTCATGTCCTTTCAATTTCTAGCCCACTTTCATGAAAAAATATTTATCTCATCATATACTCTTATAGCCCAATAAATTATCTATATGTATATGAACACACTATGTTATATAGGATGATCCAACAATAAGATTATATTGGTTACAAATTATTTTTAATAAGTTCATTACTCATAAATTTCATATTTTAATACATTAATACTTTTATTCACCATTCATTATCACTTCATCAACTATTTATTTATGATTTTAATAATTCTAGCATTGATTAATAATTACTCACATCATCTCAACATCAGCTCATCAAAATCATCAAAATTACTAAAAGTAATTCAAATTATTCATTGCAATTCAATTTCAACATTTTATTTGGAAGATTAAATGTCATGAAAATTCAAAAATTTAATTCCATTTCAAATTCAAATAAATTTTTTCAATTTATCATAACATATTATCAAGCTCATTTGGACAACCTTAACAATTCAATCCACATCAAAATCCAATTTCAAAATTTGTTAAAATTCAAGTTTTCTACCTTTTCACAACGTAATTACAAGTCATGATATCCTTAGAAAATATACCATAACTTGTGATTAGTTCATGGTCTCTTCAATTTCAAACCATGAGGTCACCACCACTTATGACCTTTAAAATCATTAAGCACAACCTATAATTATTAACCATGTATGATTTTTTTTCCAAGACTTGTGGTAAAGAGTTAAAACAAAATCATATAGTTCTAAGTGACATATTTTTAGCTATATTTGACTAATTAAATGAATTTCAATTTATTTAAAATTTTACAAATAAATAGATCTTTTTAATAGCTTTCCAAAAATCCAAAATTACCTAAAAAATTCAAATAATAAGGGATTTACAAGTTTTCAAAATTAACTAAAAATCTAATTTTTTTCACCATGACTATTGGTTAGGTCATGATGAACATACCACAACATGACATGTCGTATCCTCAATTTCAATTATTTTCATCAAATTTTATCGAGGGATTCATCCTTAAAACCCCAACACACTCTACACTAATGGGTTCAAATATACCACGAAGAAAATAAAATGAATAGCAACTTAAAAAAGCATAAAGCTAATTCATTGACTTTCTTAACTATTCAAGAAATAGAGATGCACAAAGACATAGAAAGATAGCACTTATATGTTATAGAGATAGAAAGCAAATGCTAAGCATAGAGGTAAATAGAAATAGGAAAAAGGGTTCAAAACTTAACCCTTATAAAGATAGAGAAAATAGCTAAATTAGACATAAATAAAAGAGGAAAAAAATACAAATTTGCTGAAAAAATAATGAGTATAGTAGAGGAAAGCTAAAGATAAGGGGAGATTGGTGCTATAGACCTTCTAGCTTAACTACTTTAACTAAAAACATTATTGAAGTTTTCAAATAAATTTGAAGGTGAGACATCCATTTCAAAGTTAGAATTGAAAAAATGATGTAGATTAAAAAAAATAGAAAGTGACATTAAATTAAAGTAGTGACATGACATCTACTTTAGTTTCTAAACTTTGAGATGGATGAATTCAAAACTTTGCTATTATTATGGCTATGAAGTTAATTAGAAAATAAGCATAAAGTATTTGTTGAATTACTTTGAACAGATTTCATGTTGAATGTTGGAGAAAATATCAATTTCTAGAGTTGGAAAAATTAGTTTTAAATACTAAACAAGAAGTTAGAACTATTATTTATAGGTAAGAAAGACTCAAAATTTTTAGTGCTAAAAGGTGAACATTAGATTTAACATTATTTCAAAATTGATACAAAACTAATACAGAAAGTAACCTTGGCCTTCAAATTTGACATTAAGCCAATAACTATTGAACATACATGAGAAATAATGCTAGTCATCAATTGTAGCATTAATTTGCTAATGAATCTAAACTATTGCAAAAAATGACATTGAATATCAATTTAATGTTAGTTTTCAAATTTAGACCATAAAGATTGAAAAATAAATGTGACATAGAAACTAATATAGGATGTTTATTTTGACATAAATTTAAAAACTACCATAAAAGTGATGCATAACATGAGTTTTAACATTGATTTTAGAAGTTGCATTAGAGCATGTTAAGGATGGAGAATTGACTTAAAAGTAATGTAGGTCATCAACTTTGATGTCATTTTTAGAGATGAACTTGTTGATAACACCATGGAAGATAACTAGATTAATGATGATCCTAAAAAAATGTTGGAACTTGAGACAATGCTAAATAAAAGAAAAATGTGTTTCAATATTATCTCCTCCTAATAGGTAATGCTAATTAAATAGTTAAAGAGGTATCCATCAAACCACAAATACTGAAGAAGATGTTATTGATGAGCCAATGTAGAAATGACATAAATGAGTAGAAATACTTGTGAAAAAAAGAAAGAAGAAGAAATAAAGGAATAGGAAGATAGAAGAAAAGAGAAATGAAAAAAATAAAACAAAAAGATAAGCAAAATAGGAGGTGAATAAAGGAATATTATCAATATGACTACAATGAAATGTTATGTCATAGAAGTGGGACTAGTTGAATCCCTTAGATTACAAGTCTTTCTCTTTTAACATTGAAAATCAAGCAAATTACACATATTCTTTTTCCATTTGATACTCTATATATCCTCACTAGAGTAAAGTAGATTTATGTAAATATTAGCACTATGCTAAGAGCACTAGGGAAGAATGGAAAAAGAATAAGGAAAGAGAGAGAAAAAGATAGAGAAATAAAGAAAGATAGTGAAAATGGTAAAGATATAAAAATAAAAATATTAATAAAAATCAAGGAATAAAAATGAGGGACATTTACCTATATACAAATATTAGGTGCTATGCCATAAAAAGGGGACAATTACATCCCATGCAATAATATAAATATATGCTAATATATTTATAAAATAAATAAAATTTTCTTATTCAACTTATAATTAAGACATCCTCACATGGATAAACAATAAAATACTTAAATATTTTCACATAAGAAAGATTGCCTAAATAATGGGATGTTAGCCTAGTGGTAAGATACTTGATTTGAAAGTTCTAAGTCATATGTTTGGTTCTTGTAGGCAATGATGAGTTATAAAGTTTTAACTTGACTATATATCTTAGGATGTACTTATTTTTCAATTATTTTGGATTTTAACAAATCCAATCTACCCTCCCCATCCCCACCCCTCCAAAGCCCCACCCCATCCAAGAGAGATTGTTGAAAATCCTTACCACTATGCTCTAAGTAAAAGAAGTAGAATAGAATAGAAAATAGAGAGAAATAGAGATAGATAAAGGAATTAGTAAAGAAAGATAGTAAAATAAAAATAGTAGAAATAGGTAGAAAAAATATAGGAATAACATAATAAGAAGGGTATTGATAGAAAAAAAATGAAATTAGAAAAAAACTCATTATTACTATAGGTAATAATTAATGACATTAACATAGATAATGTAGATGATGCAAATAATACAACTTGATTGGATGTTGCACTATTTAAAACAATTATAATTGACTAGATATAGAAGTTCATTATCATCTATATTAGATAAATAATATTCTTCATTTCCAAAAGCTTTAGTCATCAAAATATATCCTTGGTAGTTAGGGAAGAACATTTCCCCTTTGATATGGAAGAAGGGACATAGAAGATGATCACCTTCTTAAATTTATCTACATTTAACATACTTTACATGATGATGCTAAAGGGCTTGTTAGTAGTCATTAATATATGAGGATCCTTATTATCAGTCATTAAGAAGGTTCATCATAACATAATACAATTGATTATTGACATTTTTAGAGAGCTAAGTATGTAAATTAGAATAGAGAGATGGAATCTATAATTTTATGGAAAAATTATTTTAATGAAAAGGTAAAAAAGAAAGAAGATCAAACATTAGTCATCTCAAAAGTTGTACAAGAGCTAAAGGCAATTGAGTATATTAATTTTGTTGATATTTAAGCACCATTATTTGTAAGAAGACAATCAAGGTCTTCTTAGTGGATTTTACTTGACCATTGGATTGTAGATACTATGGAAAAGGGAACAATGGGGTGGTTGTTTTTTTAGAGTTTTGTAGTAACAAATAAACTTCAATTTGGAAAGAATTGATGCTTAAATTTGATAAAATGAGAATTTTAAATAGAACGTGACCCTTGAGTTTCTAGAACCCATAGTGACAAATGCAAGTAGGATGTGAGTCAAGCACAAGTATTTTAAATTAGAGCGTAATCTAGCCATGAGTCATGGTGGTGTTACCTTGGTAAAAAATGATGAAACCAAAAGTAGCAAAACTTAGAGTGTGAGTTGAGCATGAGTTGGGTGCTAGTATTCAACACAAGCTCAACACTACTACAACGTGAGTAATTGTTAGATCATGACTTGGACTCTAGTCTAGTGCTAGTGAACCACAAGTCATGAAAAATGAAAAAATTCAAAAATTATTCAAACATAAGTTGAGTGTTAATTCAGTGATAGTTTGGTGCTATCTTTCAAAAATAAAAAACTCTAACTATATTAGTAATAGTGGGGTGTTATTTTAGTTAACTCATGTTGAGGTAAAGGTGATTCATAACTTCCTTGATTGGTTGACTTTTAAGTTGCTATTAGGCTCATTGGAAAGCTCCTAAAAAGATGTACCTTTCTAAAAAAATTTAAAGTAATTGAAGTTGGTTTGATATAAAATATTTCTCTCAAATATGATTATTCAAATTTCTCTAAATGAAAAGAAATGATGAAAGCACCTTGATTCTCTTCAATTGCAACCCAAAATTAATGTAAAATTATGAATAATAGTTTTTATTGATGTATATACTTTGAAATAGTATTGAATTAATTAATTATGTTGATTGATGATGATTAAATAAAGAATGATGATGAGTTGTTGAAATTTTATGATGACGTGTTGATGCAATGTTGAATATTGATGAATGTTAGAAGTATTAAAATGTTGAATGATGAATTGATCAATAGGAAATAATGTAGAAAATTCAAAATGAAATTAATACCTTTTCATTGAATCACTTCATCAAGTTATTTACAACATGATAAGCCTATGTATTTATAGGCATTTGAAGGGGACATCATAGCTATGGATGGGTCATGACTTTTTTCATAAAAATATGGTTGGAAAATGAAGGGACATAAAAGATTTGAGTTATTATTCAATTACATCCATCAATTAATCTTTTAATAGAAGAAAAAATAAATTTATTTTTATACTTTTTCCTATATGGCATGGAAAATCAAATAGAAATTTCATGGCTTTTATCCCTTTATTACAAACATTCTATTTTGTCTTTACTTGATCTTTGATCTTGTCCCATATGTTCAATTTTTCTCATTTTTTTCTTCATACTTCTACATGAATCTTCTACATTTCCATATAAAAATATTACCTTCAATTATCTTAAATATTATTTTTTGATATTTATTTCTTGTTTCGATTTAAAATCCACAACATTAGTAATGAATATTGTTGAATTGTGAATGTCCAAAGTGCATGCTAGAATTAACATGATTTCATCAAGATCACCAAATTTAGCTATCTCTTAACTATGGAATTAGGATTCATTATGAATGATAATTTGCAAAGTGAAACCAAAATGAATGATGATATTCTCAAGATAAAACTTGCAATAACATTAGCAATTGTAGAATGTAAGGGAACATCTTTGACCCACTTGCCAAATTGCTTAATATCAGTTAAGATATATTCATATTCAAAAGAAGATGAAGGTTTGGTATCACCAATGAGATCAAGATCTCATTTTCAAAAGGACCTATTGAAAATTCTCATTATTATCAATCTTAATATGCATCATTTTACTTAAAAGTATATAAATGTATCATAGTTTACATAAGAAAATGAATTAAGTTGTTAAGATAATAAAGAGACATGTCTATTGATATATGTCTCTCTACATAGTTATGGAAAAAAGAGACTAATTCTATTATCCCTAGCATACATAATAACATATACTATCTATTTCTTATTCTATTATTGTAGGCACTTAAACCTAATTTCAATATCTCAAGATGATATGTGTAAAGATAAGGCTAACTATGGAAATTCTTCCTTACAGTTTGTTTAATTTTTATTGTCTGTGATACCTAAGACCACAGTTGTCATTATGGTTAAGTTCTTATCATATTTATATGTTTCATATTACCATACGATCATCTTTATGACATTCTATTTGTTGTATGTAGATTTATAAATTATCTAACATTTATGATTTATCATTCTCTTTAATCAATTTTTTGATTCATTAATAAATCTATTTTCTTGTTTCTTGTGAACCTTAAATTTCAATAGAATATACAAATTTCAAAGTTCCTCATACATAGAATAGATTAGAGGTACATGTCATTGATAGGTATCACAAGACTTAACTAGATTGTGTTAATCCTTAGAAAACATTGGCCACTAATAACCTAGTAAAATAATATGAGTAATAATAAATTGAAATTCTAAACAATCTTCACAAATTTCTAGATGAATAGACATGATCTAAGGCTACCTTAACATCAAAATATTTAAGACAAAGAAGTAAATCACCATTATTAAATATGCAACAAAGGATGTTAGGATTAATAATGTAATCACCTTTACAACATTTACACAAGAAACTCTTGTAGGCAAGACAAATTCTCAAGAGTTTCATTTATATGATAATAGTGAAGATAAAGATGAAGATGAATATGATAAAAGATTTTTCACAACGTAGCCTTTGGGAGTGTTGGGTAAAATAAGATAGATCAAAATTTGTTAAAAATGTTTTTTAATGAGACATAATTATTTTCATAGTTTTTATTTTCAATTAAGATAAACATCTAGTCTTGACAAATGATTAATACCTTTGAGCCTAAAAGATAGTGGTTCTACTTCTTGAAAGTGAAGAGTATGCTCAAATAGTACTTTTTAGTATCTATGTGCTGAGTCTTGTAATTAACAAAGACCGATAAATACAAGAGATAGGGAGATCAAAACTCCATCTTCATTTTTTCAAAAAAGCATTCAAGCAATGGAATGATCAAAATTAGAAAGATAAAGATAGATTGGTTGTTTGAATTAAGGATGAAGAATATGATAAGTATTCAAAGATTTTTTTATGTAATTAAATGCCTCTTGGCATTTCTCATGACAAAGAAAGGTAGAATATTTATGGAGAAAATGACATAAAGGATGAAAATGATCAGTAAAATTAAAGATGAACTAATAAATGAATTATAGATGTTGTTGTAATATATACATCCTTAAGGTTATTAGGAGAGGATAAATTAAGAATGACCTTTACTTTATCAAGATCAACAATTATGGCACCATCTAACGCTAAAAATTCTATCTTACTAGTTAAAACATCAAAAAATGCATTTCTTAAGATTAATATGAATGTTGAACTTATTGTAACATGTTAGAACGAGATCATTACTAGGGAGGTGATCAAATGCAAGCTTAGATTTGACAATCAAGTAATCAAAATAGTCATCAATAGTCTTGAACATTATAACATTAAATGTGTATGTCATAGCACTTTGTTATGTGATTCTAACATTTCTAAAACCAAAGAACATATTTTTATGGAAAAATTAAAGGTATTTGATGAGTGGTTGGGTATTCCAACACTCTACCATGCAAGTTACAAGTGTACATGTGTGATCTGATAGTAATCTATGGATGGCCAATGTAGATTCACTCGTAGTTGAGGTTCAATTTGTAATCATTGTCTTCTCACTTTAAGTTAGTGAAGTTTAAGTTGTATATTTTAATTCTTGATAAGCCATATGATATATTGATGTTGTTTGACTTTAATTATTCTGAATGCCAACATAATGGGAATTGATATGAATTTTAAGTCTAAGTGTAATAGAAATATAAACTAATGCTACCCTATAGCAATAAGTATCTACTCTTGGCTTGTTGTGCACATCAAGGACTCATCTACCAATCACTAGGATTATCAAGTGAGTCCACTACTAAGTGAATCAAGTGAACTCACTACTAGGCTATCGAATGATTACAATACATCTCAAAACTAGTCATACATTTATCACCTTACTAAAAATATATATGAAAAAGTAAAGTACTTGAACGTTGTAAATGACTTAAGTAAAGTAAACATGATGAAAGGTAAAATTAAAGTAAGTAAAGAAAATAAGCTAAGTAGAATGCTACAATGGTTGAAAATAATTGCAATCTTTATTTTTAATCATTAATTATACCCAAGAACAATTCACTTGATCAAAGATTCTATAAACCTATTTAACATCATATTGTAGGAATTCACTATATTGCTAAGTCTAAATCATAAATAAAAAAACTACAAGAATTCAGCTAAGTGTTGGCAAAAAGTTGTTCACTTGGCATAACGGTAGATTGTGAAACACTACCAAAAATTCATGTTGTAACCTTCATTTCCAAACTTAGGGCAAAGATTCATTGTAAATGTGAGATAATGTAGTCAATGAGCTACAATCTTGCATACTTCAACTTTCTAAGGCCAAAAAATGCTTTAAAAGTTGTTATTTCCTCACTTCCCAAGAAGCAAAAGATGTCTAATATTTATATCTAGGCTTGGGAAGGCTAAAAACACCTTTGGAATGACTAAAATTGGCATTTTCGTGGGCTTTTGTAGGGGTATAGCCCCAACTACGCTAGAGCCATTTTCAGTAGACATAGTAGCTATAGTAGTCACAATAGCTAGTGTAGTTACTACCAAGACCTAGTACAAGTGCAATGTTAGAATTGTTGGAATTTCCATTTTTCCAATAATAGCCAACATAGACAGCATTCTTCACCAGCCATAGCACTTTCCAATGGATTCCACCATTTCTACATATTCAAATTTTTTTCACATTTTCCATTACTTTTACCACTTTCCTACAACCTTAGCATAATCCACCAATGCCAATGTAGTAAGAATTGTGCTAATGTAGTCACAAAAGTCCATTTACTATCTATAGTAAATAATGACTTTTGTGATTGTAGTCCATACTAGACTTACTATAAATGGTAATTATGTTGAAAGTAGATTATCATTGCCACCTGCAAATTGATCCAATTATTTAGTAATCATGTTAGATCCAAAAATAGCCACACCAATCCTATAAATACCCAACATCAACACCATTTTTAGGTTTCAAGACTTTCGCATTCCTAGCATTTCATCATTTCCAACTTCTTGGAAGTTCTAATACTTTTGCATTCCCAACACTTTGGCATTTTTTCCAAACTTTTGATAGTAATAGCATTTTCCATTTTTCAACCATCAAAGTCCATTACAATCCTTGAAACCCTACTTACACTTTTGGTAGCAAAAACTACTCCTACACTAGGCATAGAGACTTCCATGTAGTAGCCATTGCATCAAAAGTGTAATCCCATTTCCGTAACCTCATTGTAGACCCTGGTGGAAACTGATGGAAAGTTGATGAAAATCAAAATTGGGAAGAAATCAAATTGTGAAGTTGTAGTAGGATGCAGTTTGCCTTCTCTAGTGGACTTTAAGCTTTTGCAAGAAATTTCTTGTACTCTTGGCACAAAACCTATACTTCATGAACCTTTATTCTTTATTTTTTATAAAGTTCATTATTCATATTATGCAAGTTTTAGTTTATGTTTATTTTTTTGCACTTGTTTTCATTTTGAATCTACAACCATAATACCATTCCTATTTCCATTTTAAAGCCATTTACATTTCCATTTGGCCATTTTTGTTTATGTTTATGTTTTTATTTTCATTTTCATTTCTGATTCCATCCACAATTACGTTTATGTTTTCACAGCCATTTTCATTTACATTACATAAGTCCCTGGGTGATTGGCAAGACCATCTAGGGCATCTTAAATCCCATTTTTTTGGAGGCACTTTGGCTTTAGGGTTAAAGATATTCCAATGCTTGGATCTTTTGGTTTTCCCATTTTAGTAACTAAAATTTCTAGCACCAATAGGTTGGTATTTATAATGGTGATCATGATCCTCTACATTGTATTGATGATGACATAACCAAGGCTACAATATCATGGATACGATAATGCATTAGTTGACTCAAATGGTTTTATCATACTCCCACCACTAACTAGAAACGCATCCTCAAGTTAAAAGAAAACAAGGATAGAGTTTCCTACAAAATTATGGGGTTATTTACATTCTTTGATATTATGACTTCTACACATCCCTGACTCTACTATGAATGCTACATTATGGTTCAAGTGGTGTATATAAAATTATGATGCATTTCATGATGGAAAGATATGATAAAAAAAAAACAAAACAAAAGAAAACTTTAAAGCTCAATGCAGCTTCATTTTTTTTGTGGTGGTGGCTCCTCCATCAATATTTTTCCTTTGTCATTGGACTTTTGCAATTGGTATCTATTAAGTAACACCTAAAGTTTTTCTTCCTTAGATCTTAGCTCATGTACCATTTAGGAAAATTCAGCAAAGTTTGCTAAAGTTCATACTTTCCATGAACATGACAATTATGGAAATATTTTGTTTACTTTAACATATCATGCTACAAACTACCTTCTTTCTTCATTGAATGTTCTAGGTATTTTCCTTAATTCTTGATAATTTGTCATTCTACAATCTAGATTTGCTACTACATCCTATTAATTCTAGTAGCTAGCCTTGACCACTTGGAGCTTGGAGTTTACAATGTGTAGCTTCTGTTATGTATCCTTCCTATCTATAAACTCCTTCTCATATAGTGCATATACTATGGCCATTTATTGCTCTAGTTCAGTTCTAGGTTTGCCTACTATGAGCATGGCTAGATTAGCATAACAAAGATTAGCTAATCCCATGTATTCTATGTGATCTTCAATCTACAGGTTTTTATTCCTAATTTTAGCTTGATGTACTTGGGAAAGTCCATCCAAGATTGGTTTTCAATTAGGTATTTGTCTTATGATGGAACTTATTTTGGCTTTGTTCAATGGATGTTTTGGTTTTGGTATGTCAAAATGTTAAGAAAAATGGAGGATAAGTTTGTTTGCATGTTTGTGATTATTGTGTTTGTAGGCCAAGATTAAGCAAGAGCAAAGGAATTAAAGACTCACAAGTAGATTTGGGATCATAAGCACTCAAGGTAGCATAGAAAAATATAAAGAATTCAAGTGAAATATATCTATTTTTATTGACGATGATTTTTGGATGTTTTAGCATGTTTCAGAGTGTTTCTAGCTCATTTTGATGCATTTAGAAGATTATAAGATGTATGGGAACTTATTTGGAGGAATCCAAAGGCTCCCAACATCAAAATGAGTAGTATTATTTTTGGCCCCTTTAGAAGAGACGTCTTTCCCATACCAAAAACATCTTTCTAGTATGTAGCATAGTCAAAGATGTCTCTACAAAATAGTAGACATCTTTCCTTAGACAAATATGTCTTCATAGAATACAAGTCAGTTGCAGAAAGATGTCTTTCTTTAAACAAAGATGTCTACTAGAATGGAGACTTTAGAAAGACATCTTTCTTAGACAAATACATCTTTCTAGAATTTAAGGCAAAGATAGAAAGACATCTCAGGCAGAAGAAGATATCTTCCATAACCATTAGTGACCATTTCCTAGCTAATGCATGAGTTCTAAGATGGATTTAGAAACATGGTAACTATAAGAAGACATCATATGCATTGGGAAATGTGCAAGCTTATGTACAATCATTATCAATTCATTTGTTTATCATTGTAATCTCTATTTCTCTTCATTATATCAACATTTTTTCATTCTAGAGTGTGTTTTATCTTAACATCCAAGGATTAGCAAGCTAAGTTGCATTCCTTTCTTGTAATTTTATCTTTCTTGTTGTCCTGTGGGATTGATGTGCTTCTTGTAAGAAGGCATCTTCCTTGAGCTTGTTGGGATCCTATAGGATTGAGTTGTTGGTGCTATAGTACAACACTTCGATGTAGTGCTCAAGATTGTAAAGGTCGTGGAAGCCTTGAAATCACATTTCCAAACATGAAAGGACCTTATGAGGTTGAGTGGTTGGTGTTGTAGTATAATACTTTGGAGCAGTGCTTGATGACTATAGAGGATGTGGACCCTTCAACCACATTTTGAGAGTAACAAAGTCCAAGGATGTGCTTCTGAGCTATCCTCCAAGTGTGGACTACCCAAGTTGGGGAACCACATTAAAATTGGTGTGTGCTTTGTGTTAAAGAATTTTTATTTGGGGAACTTATTCATCTTCCCTTCTTCTAAGTTCAATGATCCATAAGAGGTATTAGAGCCTAGTACTCTTGCACTCTTCATCAATCTCCAAGAGTGAACAATGGAAGGGGCTTTTAACACCAGATATACTTGGTCAAGAAGACTAATTATCTTTATAAACTACTATATCTAATCTCTATATCATATCTACCAAAAAGGTAAATCTTTTATTCTATTTAGAAATAAAAGTGTCTAATCTTGCAAGCTTAATAGTGTTTGTGATATTGATGAAAGTTATGGAATATTTTGTAATGAGATTCTTTATTTTCAAAATTTATGCATTAAGATAAAAGATGCTTTGCATGTTAAGGAAATGAAAATTACAGTTCTTAATGATGAATGTTCTTATCTTAAGAAAGAAAAATTAGACCTTAAGGTTGAGGTTCAAAAACTAACCTATTTGATTGAGTAGGTGAACAAGAACTCTTTGTCCAAAGACCAAAAGTAAATAGACGAATGTCTAAGAAATTTCTCAAAAGAAAATTAATCCAATCAATTCAAAGGTAGAGAAGGAGGTAAGGAAAGAGGTAAAAATATTTCAAATTCTAATTTTGATCTTTCTTTTATAGAATATTGGATATGTGGTGGAAGAGGCCATTTGGGCTTTGAATACCCCAATGCTTACAAGTTTCAAGAGAAAAAGTACGTTGAAGAAATGTGAAGAAGTAACATTCATACAAACTAGGATGATGAAGATGCATTAACTCACTAAGATAACAAGGAAAGAAATTTCTTCACTAGCTAGGATGATGGAGACCAAGGTAAGGAAGAGGTAGGTGACACCTCAAAAGATCCTCATCTCATCTATATGGCTCTTAGAGATGATGATGTTGGCCTTTGTGATGATGATGATCACTCTGAGAATGAGCAAGAAAAGTATGACCTATTGTGTAAGTTGGAAAGCCTTTGTGTAAAGTTAAATAAGCAAGTAAAAACTAAGGATCAATATATTTCTTCATTAAATTTAACAATTTCTGATCTCACAACAAAAATCTCAAACCTTAGGATTGAGAATAAAGAGCTAACCCAATCTTATGAGAAAATTAAGGAAGAACATGTAGATGCCAAACTTGTGAATGAGAGGTTGTTCAAGGAAAAAGAGTCTCTTCAGATAATTCTTGGGTTTGGAAGGAGTCCAAATGACAAAAGTGGTCTAGGATGTTGTCAACAGGAACAAGCATCTACATCAACCTCATCTAAACAAGACACCACTCCAAAAGTTAAGGTAAATACTAGCACTACAGGCAATCAAAAGGTAACTCCAAAGGTAAATTACTTTAATCACAATAGAAAGATTAAATGTTACTACTGTAATAGGCTAGGATAGAAGCAATGGAATTGTAATTTAAAATATTATCACTTGAATACCTAGTCATATCATCGAACTCCTTGGTCTTATCCAAATGTGTCAAGAAAGGAAATATTGCAAGACCATAGGAAAACTCAAAAGGACAAGGGAGTAAAGAAATTTTTGAGAATCAAGAAAAAAGAGGATAAGAATGAGAAGACACTCTCCAACAAATTTGTGAGAGGGAGTCAAGACTTGAAGATTGAGGAAGCCTACATAAGATGAGAAACCTTGAAAGAGGAATCTTATTCTCTAGCATTATAATCATCTCCACTCTCTTTGATAAGAAAGGTGAGTAGAGGTAAGTATTTAATATATTTTAAGATTAGAAAATTAGCTTCAGGTTCTACAAATATTAAGATAAGCATATTTGATATGAGTGAGGTAGTATTGGTTGTCAAATAAAATTCTATCATCTATGTATATGTAATTATGCTATATTTTGTGTACATATGAGAATGTTATGATGAAAAATAACTTGATTAGTTTATAGTTGAATGGAAGTTTATGCTACTTTAAAGTTCTTATTGATAAATCACCTTTTGGATTCTTAACTAGATTATATTGGTTTCAAGTGGTTTAAAACCTTTGACTATAATTTATGGATCAAAATATTTTTGTTGAACATTCATTGCTATTTAAACATATATTTATTACATTCCATATGATTTGGCACAGTTACTTCCCTATGAAATCATGATGTCCAGTTTTTTTTTTAAAATATTTTTTATGTTTGATAATTAAGAATTGGATTTGGTACCTTTAATGTAATTCATGTATCTTTTAAGAAAAGAAACATTTCAATAGGAATTATTTTCTATTTTTATGAGAATCCTCAAAATTGATCTTGATATGACACTCTAGATGGATGAAGAAATCACCTAGTTCCTTGTGTGATTCTCAAAGTATGTGTGATGTTTATGGCTATGTTCTTGTGATGATTCTTGATAAGTTAAATATATTTTGTCATGATTGGGAGTGTTTTAGTCTAGTTTTGATATAACTAATGGAAGACCTTAGTCTCCATACTTGATCTTACAATTTCTTTTTATCATGAAAATCCTAAAAGGTTTAAGAGGAGAATAGAAATTACTATCTCTATACAATAGATGTTTCAAAGGATGGGTCATATATGCAGGGAAGCCTTGAGTGATTTTCTTAAAGATATGATATCATAATTGATAATCTTTCTATATCTAGCACATATATTAGACAATAGGCAAGGAAGAGCATATTCATCTCGTAAAGAAAAAGAGAACATTTATTTATCAATATTTAGGTAAATATTATCTTTATTGATGAAAGCTCTTGAACTTTATATGTTATACAAACTTACTTGTAAGAACTATGTTTAAGATTTAATGGTTCATGTTTGACCTTTTTTATGTTGAGTAGATATATATATATAGGAAATTTTCAATCATATATTAGTTTATGAATTTTCTAGATTATTGGTTGTGATATTTTGATATATTTTAACCTTTTCAACATGATAAGATGTATTGCATAAACATTTAATGTGCTTGTTTTTACTCACTTATCCTAAAATTTCTCTTAAATTATTAGAAGAATATTGGTTTAGAAACAAGTTACTTGATCTTAAATATCTTTTGAAAAGCTTGAATCAAGTATGTTTCTTATTGTTGTGGATAGATGCAGGGCCACTTTTGATAAATACTCGTATTACTTCATTAGCCTTATGAAATTAATAAGATGTGTACTCTTCATATGCTTCCCTTGAAAAATTTTTGTTTGTTATGCACAATTATATTATGAAATATTTTTACAAGTGTTTGGATGAATTCTTTTAGGCACTAATGATACAAGAGAAGAGTTTTGTATTCGTTATGTAATGGCTCTCCATAACTATATGTATTTGTTCTAAAATGATATATATTTAAGATACAAGTTTATATAAAATCATCCTTTTTGGTCATGTCCAAAAGAAGAAGAAGTAGGTAAAATATGTTATTTTTGTGTTTTTATTATTAGAACAAGACAAACCCATTTTCTTAAGTTTTGGACATTACCAAAAATGGGGAGATTGTGGACTTTTTGGTTTTGGTATGTCAAAACATTAAAAAAATGAAAGACAAGTTTGTTTGCATGTCTATGATTATTGCGCTCGTAGGAAAAGATTGAGCAATAGAAAAGGACTTAATGACTCAAAATAAAATTTAAGATCACATGGACTTAAGGGAGCATGGACAAATATAAATAATTTAAGAAAAATGTGTCTATTTTTGTTGAGGATGATTTCTAGATGTTTTGACAAGTTTTGGAGTGTTTTTGGCTCATTTTGATGAGTCTAGGAGGTTATAAGATCTATGGGGATTTATCTGGAGACATCTAGATGCTCCTAGCATTAAAAGAAGCAATTTCATTTTTGGCCCCTATAAAAAAGATGTCTTTCCCATACCAAAGACATATTTCTAGTAGGTAGCACGATCAAAGATGTCTCTACAAAAAAAAAAACATCTTTCATTAGGTAAAGACATATTTCCCTAGACAAAGACGTCTTAAAATAATATAGGCCAGTTGCAAAAAGACATCTTTTTCTAGACAAAGACATCTTCTAGAATAGAGACTTCAAAGAGATGTCTTTCCTAAACAAAGATGTCTTCACAGAATTAAAGGCAAAGACAAAAATGCATCTTAGGCATGAAGAAGTCATCTTCCATGATCGTTAGTGATCGTTGCCTAGCAATTTCACGAGTTCCAAGATGGATTTAGAAACATGGTAGCTATAAGAAGACATCACATGCATTGAGAAATGTGCAAGCTTGTGTACAATCATTGTTAATCATTGTAATCTCCGTTGCTCTTCATTGTATCATTATTTGTTCATTGTAAAGTGTGTTGTACCTTAATGTACAAGGATTAGCAAACTAAGTTTCATTTCTTCCTTGTAAATTATTCTCTCTTATTGCCTTGTGAGGTTGATGGGCTTCTTATAGGAAGGCATCTTACTTGAGCTTGTTGGGATCCTATGGGATTGAGTTGTTGGGGTTATGGTACAACACTATGATGTGGAGCTCAAGATTGTAAAGGTTGTGGAAGCCTTGAAATAACATTTCCAAGCCTAATGAAATCTTGTAAGGTTGATTGATTCGTGTTGTGGTACAACACTCAGGAGTGGGGCTGGATGACACTACAGGATGTGTACCCTTCAACCACATTTTAAGAGCAACAAAGTTCAGAGGTGTGCTTGTGAGCTTCCCTTCAAGTGTAGACTACCCAAGTTGGAAAACCATATTAAAATTGGTGTGTTCTTTATGTTAAATAATTTTTATTTATCGAACT
>MNCI01005236.1:555104-587334 GCA_015680685.1 Gnetum montanum | reverse complement strand
GGCGGGACGCGATATCACGTACGCGATATCGCAGGAGAAGACACGATATCATGGCGACCGTGATATCGCGTACGCTATATCGCGGCCTAGTGCAAGTCGCGTCTCATCATTATGCAAGAAGACAGCTCCTCTTCCACAAGTCCCGTTGAGTTCCTTTGTGAATGGCATCTCAACATCCATTGATTTGATTTTTTTTAGGACTCACCAGTGCCACTACCCATGGTGAGGGACTTGGGGACATCACACCGAGAGGGAGGACATGCTCCAAAGAGCCATGTCTTCGCAAGCAACTCATGCTTGCCAGAACTCCATGTTCTACTACTCGCATCCAGACCCATGGGGTCTCACCCATGCAACCATCTAAGCACTAATTCCATGTGCATTGGTACCATGCGCATTATCTTTTTCTCATCATGTTTGTTCAAGTTGGTATGAAGGGAGTCAAGCATGTTCTCCCTTACAAACAAGGTACAAGGGTAGATCTTTTGAGCTTAACCTTGCCATCTGCAAACACCAGGATTACATACCTCAATTCATCATTCAATAATATTTCATAGCCACAACAAGAGAGAAGATCCAAAAATCTATTTGGAAGCTTCTCCAAGAGGCTAACATACAACAAGCTCCAACTATCATCAACACCTCTTGTGATTGTCCAACATCGAGAATGCCTACTTGAATGCTAAAACAAGTGAACGGTCTATTGGGCAGCCAACCCCATGACAATCCTCCATAAACTTGCCTCATGTCAACTGTAAGCACGTCATCAAATGACACAATAATATCTCATTCAGGGAGAAGGATCAACCCCACTTGCAACATACAAGCTATCCTTCGCACTCCAAGTTATGGGACAAGCACCATTTTCTGAATACTAGGTCTAGGAAAGAATATAGAGTTACCTCTGAGAGTAACTAGATCATGAATTCTCCAAGGAACATCAACGTTCCCAGAATTTGCATTTCCTCACTATATCAAGAACGATTTCCAGTCTCACGATCAACACCTTTCATTAGATTTTGCACTTGCAGGAAGGATCCTCTTTGGGAGGTTTCTTCCATAGGTAAGTATAGTAGACTAGCTACACCTTACCCATAATACATGCCCAAGTAGTCAATATAGCCATAGAACCATATTGTGGAAGTGTCACCAACTGATGGAAGACATGGGTTCACAAGTCTTACCCAAATTCAATTTTTCCCTTGAGAATGACTCGAGATACCAAGTAGTTCATCCCTTTGAAATTTTATCAAGAGGGATTTCTATTTCATCTTGGGAGATTTGGGCTTTTTGTTTCAGACATCCCAGTCAAGCCCATTTACATCAAGTTGTGATGGACAAGGCCACACCACTATCTATTATCATTCAANGAAGGGTTTACAATAAGGATAGTGTACCAGAGAACCCCAACAAGGAAGTTCCTCTGAAGCCCCCAAAACTGAGAGAGTACACAAGATCATGCCTTGCTTACAAGAAGAGCAATATGTACCTTTAATTTACATCAACAACATGACCTCACAAAGGAGGTTTCATGAATTTCACTAGGGTAAAAACATTCTGTCTCTGAGAACAAGCCCCACAAGTTCACAAACATGGGACCATTGCTAGGAATAAGTCCCAAACATCAACTACTTCTAGATCCCAAATAGGAGACAACCGTCTCAATACCACCTACCTTATTATTTTAGGAACTGAAGAGGGCATCCATTGAAATGGAGAATGACCCCTCATAAAAATTAAAGATTCACCAAGTAATATCAAGATCAACTCTACTATCCAACCAGGGAGGTGAGAATACCAACATGAATTAACATTACACCAGAGACATGGGATAATACATTAGGGAGGGACTCTGTGATACATCAGTGTACATAAGGGACAAAGTACACGGGAAAATTCAACAAGACACCATAGCCTATTAGGCACAATGAGTCCCCTATCATGGAATCACACCATAGACCACAAAAGCACCAATAAGTCCCAACCTATGAGAGCACATCATAACCCTCCAAAGAACCAAAAGGAATCAGTCACGAGAGCCAACCAACATGCACAAATCATTAGAAGCCCCCAATCATGAGAGCATAAGCTCAAGTGTTTTGAGCACATTCAAGCCGACTAAGCAAGGACACCAAGAGAAATCACAATTTTTGTATCTATAATGTCATTTATTTAAGGATGGATCACCATCCCAATGTTTGCAAAGTTGCTCCACAATCACATCCATCATGGAAGAGCGAGTCTAGGAGCCAATACCCCAAACTCAACTCAAATCCACTGCTAGACATCACATTAATTTGAATTTCAATCATAATCGATCATCTTTGGACAAGATATTTGCTACTCCAGGAAGATAAGAGTAAGTGTTCCCAATATTTGTCCTATCTCAAGGACATTCACCAAAGCACACACCATCCAAGCATGCCAACATCATTGAGAACACGTGGCACTAGTTCAAGAGCATAATGGGCAAGGACATGCCCTAGTTCGTTTGTTACAACATTGTATCACAACTAAATAATTTCTCATGAGGTTTTTAGCAGAATTATACATCAAGGCACAAAGGCCATTTACAACATAGAGCAAGGGCACTTCAAAACAAGCACTAAGAAAACACCATACGTCAAGCTTGGCCTTGTCACAGGGTGTGGCATAGGCCTACAACCAGGAGACAACTGAGTCACATAGGCAATACATCCAGTACTTTTGAGTGCATACAATCGAATTGAGAATATCACAAGGATACATTTCACACACTCGAGGATAGGATTACATTTATAGATGGGAACATACATGGTATTTGGGAATGCTACCCAAGCCTAAAAGGCTATAGGACGAACTACCCAAGCCCATCCTAGGCTGAAGGATTTAGGCCACCAAGAGCATACCATGAAAGAACCATGATGTTTTGAGAAAAACCTATCTCTATCATGAAGCATAAATAATCATCTATCATTGCACCACTATCTCAAAAGATACATGATCTATCGTCACACTGAACCCATTGCATGGGTAACATTGAACGAAAACAATTCGAGACATGAACGCAACGATTGAATAACGAAACACGCAAACTGAGTATCCACCATCCTACCATAGTGGGACCTCATTGCATTGGCCACTCCTGTGCCATTAGTATCTAGCATGGCCAAGGATACCATTTCATGTCATCTGCTAACCCAATATCTGTAGGATCTACCACAAATCACCATCCTTTATGATGAGGGGCAAGGTATCCCAACACTCAACCATACGAATACGAGCGTTACACACGTGATCTGGTCAAATTTCGCAGACTAAGTGCCTACACACCTCATGGAATACTTAAGGTTAATCATTCGTTGTCTTCTCAGACTTACTTGTAGTTGTCATGGTGTATGGTTAAGTAAGTTCGAGGTATATGATTTTTATGTCTTTTTATGTTTTATCTCCTGTGCTAACAAGGTGAAGGGTGAAGAGACTAATTAACTAACTCTAACTAACTAACTAAGTCTAAGTTAACCTAGCGTCAGCATTCATTCCCACTTACTGTTCACACCCTGAACCAATGCAACCTTGGCTACCAAATGCTAATCGTTGCTGGGATCAGCAAGTGTAACACACGTGCTCGAAGCGGTCGTACTGAGGCACTTAACTAGGAGAGAAGGGTTGAGAGAGATTTAATAACTAATAAAGCATTTAAATGGAAAATAATAAATAACAGTAAATAAAATCCTAATTAGCCTATTCCATGCACTACAAGGTTTATCCAAGAAGCTTGTCTTTATTGCCGTACACAAACTTGTGTTCAGGTATAATGTTTGTTCGAATAAAGATTCGTTTACTTTGGAGTTTCTACTGCAGGCACATGGAAAATATTCTATCTTTGGAGAGGTTAAATTGCCAATGTTTCCCTACTATCTAGCCTAGGATAAGAAAACAAGTGAATGCTGCCTCTTATTTATAGACTTTGCAGCGCACCACGATATCGCATACACGATATTGCAGGGGATGACGTGATATCGCTTGGGATGTGATATCATGTGGGATGCAATATCATGGCCCATCCGATATTGCGTCCCATCACACCCCCATGACTAAATGAAAACTCATCCTCGAGTTCCTTACAATAATATGATAAAGGTATGGGATTATTGACTGAAATGGAACTAATGGGATGACATGTGAACGGATCATCATTACAAGATTGGTGTTCATGACAACAAGAGTGAACACCTTATTACATTGACATTAGGCCTCATTTGGTAGCTGAGAAAGAGAAGAGAGAGAAAGAAGAAGTCTGCTGCTAATGCCAAGATTGTGCCTTTCGCTGTCCATCTGTAAGTGCGCCATCGATCTTACTCCTTGCATAGCTACTTCAGTGCTACTCCATTCCAAGTGTTTCCTCCAGATCCAATCCATTGTTGCATGATTGCCATCTACACACACAACACAGTCTTATATTAGCAAGGGTAAATGAATCATAATGCAATTGTTACCTTGCTTTGGTCTAAGTCCATTGGCTGAGTTGTGGTATGGCTGATTACGAATTTGGAGATATAATATTGGTGACTACCAAAGGTGTAGGAGTTAGGATAAAATCGAAAAAATTGGGCCCTGTACCCCCATGACTAATCGCGAACCTCCAGTAGTGAGAGAATGGAAAAAGAAAGGGAATAAAAAAGAGGGATAAAAAGAGACAACTAGGACATTGATGAAATGGATGTCAAGATGGAAATGAACAAAATAAAATGGATTGGAAAAATGTTAGGGAAAAGAATTTACCTAGTGCACCAAATAAGAATGTCAGTGGGTCCTCCCCAAAGCAAGCTCATGCCCTTAATGCCTTGACAAACCCACATTCAAAGAGTCCTTAGGCTCTAGGAATGTCATTAGGAACAAGAGTTAAAGTCTTAACCACAAAAATTTACCAAAAAGAAAATAATGTATCTACCATGATATATACTAATGATACAACCGACAATGAGGTGAACAATGGAGAGAAGGATGGAGAGAATAGGATGGAATGGAATCTCAAGAATAAGGTGGTGTACAGCCCCTTGTGTATTGCATGATTAATGTGACTCAGTAAATCCCATTCCAAGTCCAGCCTTAAACAAACCAGATCTAATGACTTCGCATCAATGCATTCGGCCAATCCATCCGCTTGAAGAACAAGAATGCCTTCTCCAAAGAGCCACTACCATTCCGATGAAACAAAGGAGAGAATGGGAAGTGAGAAGGACCCTAGTTAGAGGGAACATTTGTATTTTGGAGTTCCATAACCAGTGCTTGTAGCCCAAATATTATTTCGTCTAAGAGGTGTGCTTTGAATTCTCACTTTTCTTTTCTTCTCTTTTTTTTTTTGTATTTTTATGCATGAGAACCACACCATGTAAAGACATTGTTATTTTTATTAACTCAGCTTCCAATAATTGGGTAACGTCGAAATGATAAGAACACTCAAGAAGAAAACATCCAAATATCCAAAAGAATGGCCAACACAAATGCATCAAGTTCCCTTGAAGTCACACCCTTTTTAATCCTTGAGTCCTTCCTTAGTTTGAGAAGTGCCCAGTTACTGATTCGTTAGAGTTCTTATTAGAAATGGACTGTACATTTCCAAGCCAAGAGAGACCATAGAATTTTGTGGATGAATGGATGAAGTAGACTCATTGCCTGTCATATCAAAAGAAACATACTTTAGTATTAACATCATCACTTAGAGGTAAAAACCAAACATTAACAATTAATAGGAAAATAGTTCATACCATCCTAAAGAACACTTATTGGGTGATAAACTTATAGGATGGATAAAACACACACAAACACACAAAGAAAAGAAAAAAGTATAATGATGTTGTAAAAAAAAAACAATAAAAGTTAAAGAAATTTGTAAAACAAAAATGTGTAAAACAAAAACTTGTAAAACAAAAACATGTAAAATGAAAACTTGTAAAACAAAAACTTAAAAGAACTAAGAGTCTCCAATGACCAGCATAGGTGGCCATCTCCCCCATGATTGAATGGAAAGGGAAAGATCTGAAACAATGAACATCGATTTGAATTTCTTAGAAGTGTCCAACTTCTCTCAATTGATGTTTTTAGGTTAAGGAGTGGAAGTTGGCAACGCTCATACTCCAATGTATCTATGCCTTTGTTGTTAGCATGAGTTGTTCCCCTAGTTTGTTCCATGCATATTAGGTTGTTCTTTCGACTAACTGTCAACCACGGGGTGTCTACTACTTGTGTGGTTGCTACATATAGGCACCTTTGTATTTGTGTTTCTTGGACACATCGGTTACATGGGAGAGATGCTGAGAATTCCTCCATCTCATCACCCTCTGAGTTACTGTATGTGATGCATAAAACTTTCTTCTTCTCAATATTTTCATAAATTTTTACCTTAGATATCTCTAAGGAAAGATCACAGATCCATAGGTATGCATATATTGTACTTAGCCATGGCTTCCCATTATAATTGGAAAGCCCCCGTTGTTACGATTGACTTCTATCACCAGGAAATCGGCTGGGTATGAACAACCACACACAGTGGTAACTATGTCCTCCACTAATCCCAAGGGAATGATGACAGACTGGTCAGTTGAATATTACTCTTCTTAAGTTGGGGCAGGTTCTAGGCTTGATATATTTCTCTTGAGATTAAGTTGACTTCGGAACCTAAGTCAAGAAGAGCCTTATGTGGTGTGTTCTTGGCAACTTGTAGATAGATTAAGGGGCTTCCAAGATCAAAGAGTTTCCTGGGAAGGTGGCTTACCTTAATCTAGTCAGTTACGGTATGTGTTAACATAACCGTATGTGTTAAGCCTTGTTGTTAAACTGAAGGGAGCCTCGAAGTCTTGTTTGTTGGAAGAGCGTACATAGGCTTAACCGCTTATTGTTATGAGAGCTTGTCTAGGATTTTGGTTCTAAAGAAGGATCTTATTTTCTTACAGTTTTCAGAACCAGCATCGAGTTGAATGTTTACAACTCTCGTAGCATTTCGTTGCTGCGGTTGAGTAGGGAATTCCCCTTGCATTATTGGAGCAGGTGGTATGGGAACTACAGGTGGAAGAGGTGCAAATGGAGTTGGAGGATGGTACATGTGTGGGGTGTCTCCCATAGGAGAAGGAGTCCTTCTAAAATACTCCCGAACTTGGTAGTGACGTTGGGGAGTTGTGTGACCCATGGAGTCACTTGGAGAGATCGGCTGCTGCACGTAGTATCCATATGGGTCTGGCTTCCGGTAAGGGTACTGTTGTTTCGATGGTGGCATCCCCCATGACTATGGGTATTGCCATTGCTGATGTTGTTTGATGGGTTGTGGTGGAGTTCCACTTGGATAGTATGTTAAGAGTTGGTGGAACTATCTTGGGTTACCTTGGGGAAAAGGTAACCTGTGGGGTGTTTACCATTTATTAAGTCTCAGATTAAGTGCATGCACCCTAGACTCTTGTAGATGTGAGATGATTGGACACCATCACTTAGGATGGTAATATTGGTAGATCTCACATCCACTGTCATTGTCTGTGTCTGAGTCCACAACCTCATCGGAGATAGTAATTTTCCCCTTACCCTTGTCACGTGTAGGGCTTGAATCCCTCTGCTTTTTATTATCGAA
Source organism: Gnetum montanum (assembly GCA_015680685.1). Lineage (NCBI taxonomy): Eukaryota > Viridiplantae > Streptophyta > Gnetopsida > Gnetales > Gnetaceae > Gnetum > Gnetum montanum. The sequence continues at coordinate 579,734 of MNCI01005236.1, read as the reverse complement.
GTCACTACCTTGTTCCTCCTTAGGCTCTTCTATGATTTTTAGGATAGTTTCAAGTCTAGAGTCTAAGGAATCCCACAGTTGATCCATCTTAGCCGATACTTCTATTGGTAGCTTTTGAATCAGCAAGGTTTTTTTGTTCACCAACTCTTCGAGTGGTGACTCATCCTCTTCATTGCAAAATTTCACTCCCTTCTTTCTAAGGGAAGGATCATGGTTGTATTCTTTTACGCTCTCTCTTTTTCATAGCTCACCTTTTCTTTGACTACTTGCTCCAACAAGCGATGAACTTCATGGGATCTAAGTTCTGATAGTCTCCCTTAGGCACAAGTTCCAAGGGTTTTCCTATTTTCATACCTTAGCCCATCCATGATGTGGCAAAGTTGGTCCCATTGTGTGTAACCATGGCTCAAGCAACGATGTAGCAATGCATAGTAGCGGCCCATGGCAACATCCAAGGGTTCATGATGACCTTGCTTCCATCTTTGGATCTGCTTACATAAATTAGACACTCTAGAGTATGTTTGGTCTTGATCGTTGAAGAGTTCTAACATCGTACTCCACCTCCTAATGTTTTTCGGCTCTAAGGACCAGTACCAACTCTCTACTTCCTTGATGAATGTCCTAGGAAACAACTTTAGTTTTTGCCACTCATTCTCTATGTTCTGCAAGGCGCAAGCATCATGGAATACCTATAAATGATTTTGCGGATCGGCATTATATCCCCCCTCAAAGCATGAGATATTATTCACGTCTAATCGTTTAATCCAACTATCTCTTTGATGTCTTGTTGTTATTCTCACTGCCTCCATTATATCGAGCATACTTCAAGTAACAATATCACAAAAACAATAGATCTATGTTTTTATCATAAAGCCTCTTCATCATTTAATTTTTATTTTTAAGATATTTGCTTAGTTTACAATAAGCTATTTATAGGACAAGATGATACTTCTACTATTATTATATAATAATCACCTCTCCAATTTGCTCTTAAGGAAGATACATAGGGCATTAAAAAGCTAGCATCTGGCAAAGCTATAAATTCAAATGGTTTATATGTAGAATTATTAAAGTGGGCAGGATTTGCTATTCATAAAGAAATTTGATACAAATTAAATTCAATAATGGAGCAAGGATTAAATTAGCATTGGAAAACTAGTAAAACTATCTTGTTATATAAACAGAGAGATAAAAATAATTTGAATAATTGTTGAATGATCATTATGAGTAATATTTTTGCTAAGTTATTAGCACTCTACTAGAAAAGAGAATTAGTTGTTGGACTAAATCTAATAAGGTTAGGGTAATATGTCAAGTAGGTTTCAGAGAAAATGACTCAACTATTAATGACTTAGTTACTTTTAGACATTAAATAGAGTTTGTGAAAATTGCTTAATAAAAAGTTTTATTTGTTTTATTAATTTTGCAAAAGCATATGATTCAACAATCCATACAAAGCTATGGTTACACTTACATAAAATTGGCCTTCCTTCATATTTTATTGTAGCAACTCAAAACTTGTATGAGGAAGTGATTATGAAATTATAGACAATAATTCAAAGAAAAAATTTCAATTCTAGAGCAAGGTTCTCAACATTCTCTAACTCTCTTTGGTATCTCTGTCGATGAAATGCAAGAATGGTTGTGCAATGGGCAAGATAGTCATGCTATCAAAATTGGATCCTAAGTAGTGAATCTTCTTTTATATGTAGATGATGTTGCCTTGATCTCCACTACTGTACAAGGTATGCAAAAATTTTAGAAATTTTAGATGAATGTAGATAAAACCAAATTGATGATATGCGGTATAAGAAATAAGAAATAACTATTATTACGTTCATTTTTGAGGTACCAATGTGCAAATAGTAAATTCTTTTAAATATTTGAGTCTCATTTATATGAACAATTATATGTGAGGGAAGTGCATCAAAGAAAAAATAGCATCATGTTTCAAGGCTCTATATATTTTCAAAAACAAGTGTAAGGATTTAGGAATTTAAGCTTGGAAGGTTAGAAAACTTATTTTTCAAACTATCATCTATCCTATCGTATTTTATGGATGTGTTGTTTGGGGACTTGGACTCAGTACTAAAATTTGGAAGGATATTGAAAGAGTGCAAAAAAGATTTTCTTTTTGATTAGTTAAAGGTGAAGATGCAAACACCTTAATTAATGTTATTATGTAAATGTGATTTATTACCTTTAGAAATAGAAGCCTTGTGCCATTACATACACTCATAGCTTGCATATCTCAAGGCAAGATAAATTCTCTAAAGTAGTTCTTGAGAATTCATGAGATTGTGGTTGGTATTTTTAAGAGATGTAATGGTTGAGAAAATGGAATATCTCTTGCAAGGATGTGTAGCAAAATCCTAAGTATATTTACCAATGAGTCAAGTAAAGGGTTTTAACACAAATGTGAGTTGAAGTGAAAGGCAAGAGACAATTTTATCTACACCACATTAGATCTAATAAACTAGATGTAGAAGTTGACTATCTCTAAGCTACTATTTCCATCAAGTATTGAAATGCTATTAGCAAGTTTCACTTAAGTTCTCATCATCTTAGAATTGAAAGTAGAAGATGAATTTAACTCCCCTAAGAAGAGTGCATTTATAGGTTGTGTAGATAAAAAACCCTTGAAGATGAGTTAGATGTGTTTATTTCTTGTGCTATGACTACCCATTTGAGACAACATTATAATGTTACAGTAAAAACCCTATATGATTTGTTTTTGATACCCCCGTTTGTGCTTGGTAAATTTATAGATTCTATCTTTGTTTTTCATGAAAGTGTAATATCTATCTAATAAATCCTATGGTTCTTCGGACATAATAAAGCTTCATTTTATTCCATATAAATATTCTAACCTAACTTGGATCTTCTCATTCTCTTACATAAAAATAATTATACATCACTTTATCCACTTGTATGTTTTGGAGAAAACTAAAAGTGTTGTTACATAGATGATAAAAATTTAAAAGAAAAAATTTTTTATTTAAGTTTTCATACTCAATTTATGGTTATTAAGAAACTAGCTACAAGTTTTGGTTTTAATAATGATAGTGAAAGTGGGCATCAATTTTGAGTTGAGAGTCATCATGTTAAATTATTTTAATGCTAGGTTTCACATTAGCTTTTCTCCATTTTGACCATCTTACCTCAAATTCTATTTCTTATGTCTTTATCAATTTCTTCATTTGATTAGAGCATTGATCATATGTAGGGGAACTATTTGCAATGAAGGGTTTTTTCACCTTGAATTGTCACTTCTATTTTATGATTGTTTATGTTGTTAATTGAAATTGCATTCTATATATTTTGTCTTGCTTCTACTAATTTTTAAGTTTTGTTATTCTAGAGTATGTGTGCACTTTTCCATTTTAGAAGTAACATTTTCTTAAATTACAAATAACATATACCAAGAGATTTCATCATGTGTTTCCTTTATTAATTTTAGAGAATAAATAGAAAATTTCTGTATTAAATTTTGATACATTCTTAATTTATCTTAAACCTAATCATGACCAAACATTGATAATTAGAGTTCAAAGAAGGGAAACAAATCTTTTCCTTGGATGCTATATATAAGTGTTAATGGATTTAACAAAAATGATAAGGAAACAGCCAAATAATTTGCATGTGAGCTCATGACTCTCCCAAACTTGATCGCGCTTTTTGGAGGGAGAATTTTGGGAACCCAAAGATGGTGCGAACGAAAGGGAACCCCAGGAAGGAATCTTCGCGGAAATACAAATTAATTTCTCTTGCTTACTAGAGACATCTTGTCCTGCAAAATACATGTTATATGTAGAGGAAATGTCTATCATGAAGTTCGTGGGGGCCGCTTGGGTGCGACCTTTTCCTGTCAGTGGCCATAAACATCTTGGGTGATACTTTTCCTGTCAGTGGGGGCCACTTGGACCAGCCAGGGAATAATTTATGCAGGTTAGTTCACACATAAATAACTTATGCAGGTTAATTCACAATAGGACAAATTTCCCCTAGACCGCTAAGACACGATAATGGCAGCGTTACAATAAACCCGGTATCATGAAAAGGCTGCGCCGTTCTCGCAACGTTTCACGGAAACGCCGGTTTCAACCGTCGAGCGCTATGTTGATTCTTAGTAGTCATCGGAATGGGGCAGAATCCAATAATGTAGCTAGGCTTTCGGGACGCCTTTGCCTAAAACTGATAGGATATCCGTATGGATCATGGGTAAAAACGAAAAGAGATATCGACTAAAAGTCCAGCCGCAGGTTTGGGCTGCGAGCGGAACAGCACCGAGGGACACATTTAAATAATAAAAAATATTTTATAGCACTGGTGGGACCAAAGAGACACAAGATAATCATTTTATATAGAACGATGGTCTGCTATGCAAAACGTCATCTACGCAGCAGAGAAACAACACTAGCATCTAGGTATCGGAGAAGCACCGTCCCAGATGCCGTGCTTAAATCAAACTGCAACCTCCTCTACAGTCATTGCAACCTCTCTCTCTCTCCTCGAAAGAGAACAAACTGCAACTACAGTCATTGAAACCTCGAAAGAGAACGCACCCAAATATGAGCTATTTATGGGCATGAGCAGAGCAGAGGCAACAATGAGGAGAAGACACCTTTAATGACATTCAGTATGAGAATGAGAATGTATTGTGGAGGTGGTTCAATGGTAAGGGAGGTGAAAGCCATGGTATCGCTGCTTTCGCTTGCCGCTTTGAACAACATGCAGCTGCTGGCCGGAGGCACCTTAGGGATGGCATTGCTTAACATCCTTGTGTCTCTGCGCTGGATGCCGTTTCTGGGAAGAAGCCTGCTCACGCTTACGCTCATGTTCATGGCAATTGCTCTATTGCACTTCGCCGATCTGCCCAATCCCAACACCACCACCAACGTGAAAGGCAGCACAGGCACAGGGGAAAAGCAACACATGGCTGTGGCTGCCGCCATGGTCATGTATTGCCAGTGGGCACTCCCACAGATGCTTATCAGCGACCAGACAAGGCCAACGCCAACACCAAGGACGGCAAAGGCAAGGCATGTGTGGAAGCTGTGGCGTTGCACCTACTTTTTACTTGGGCTCTAGCCTTGGGCCTGCGCCTGGGATTGGAAGGAATCGCCATGGCCACCTGGTGCTCCTCTCTTGCCGCCATGCTGCTCAGCGCAACCCAGAACCACAATAATGAAATTTCAGTTTCAAGGATTTCTTTACTCCTCACCACCACGACGAATGCTTTATCTGTCCTGGCATTGGAGACGGAGGACCTGGGCATGGGCATGGTCATCGAATTAGACGAAATATGGTACGATTGGATAGTGTTGGTGGCGTGGCTTCTGCCGTCTACGATGGCTTCGGTGGCAGCCGCTGCGGCCATGATGCGCACCGCTTCGTTACTGCATGAGCTCAGTGCGGCGCTTGCAGAGCTACTAATTCAGTAATTAGTGCATTATGGCAGTGGGTGCACGAGTTAGGCTACTGTGCATGTGTGTTGTGGGCGCTCCTGTGTCGCTCCTGTCGGCTTTCATATTTGGGCACGGTGTTGAGGGACTTTGCCATGGCGTGGTGGCAGCCCAGGTAACGCAGGCTGTTGCCTTCATGTCGCTCACGTTTCGACACTCCTCCGCTCACGTGCACATGCCAGTTACAGTCACCGTCAATCCAACGGAAGCGGGATCGGAGGAGGGCACTACTCAAAGCCAAGCCGAGTCGATGGAGGATTATGTTGGGGAAAGTATTTCCAACCTTGCAGACGAGAGCTCTTGCTACTCACCCACCCCAGAGTGAGTGTTTCACTTTGTGGTTTGGAGAGGGTGGTCCCTAGCGTTTTTGTGTATGGCCTACTGCGCTATTTAACACGGTTGTATGTTGTAATAATGTTGGGCTAACAATGTTAGCCATGGCAATAATATCATTGTACTCATTTTTCCTTTTCTTAAATAATTAACCATTAATATCTGGTACTGTCGAATAAATCTAAAAGATTTTAGATTTATGGAATTAATATAATTTCAGATTCAATTTCATTATTATTGAAAATAGAAATGAAAATTCTTTATTACATTTTCAAGAGACGTCACAGGATACAGGTAAAAGAGAAACATTAGTGACGAGTTTAGAAAACCTCATCAAATAAATATTATATTACCAAATGATTGTTTTATTCTAATGTTCACCATGACTTATATAACTCTAAAAAGCCCAAACTTTACGGAATGGGGCCCACACTTTACAACACTCTTTAGATTATGCAGTAAAGTGTGGGCCGCAGAAATGATTTATGGCCCCAGGATCAAAATTTCGTAGTTGTCGGATTGACGCGTTTCACTGATCAGCCGTAAAAATGATACCTAAATCTATTAATTTTTTGTTAGAAATAAAATTTATTATAAAAATCGTACCGACTCGACTCAACTCAAATCAAGTGATTTTCTGGTTCAATCGATGAACTATCACCAACTTAAAAAACTATAATTTATGCTAATGGAACGCATCAACTTAACTTTTTTCTGGTTAAACAACCGTCAAATTCCGAGCCAAGCCCATGATCCATTCATCCGAATCTAGTTCTGTACAACGGAGGAAATCGCAACGAGAGAAGTGGGCAGGGGAAACGAGCTTTAGGAGGATGACGATTTCCAACTATGGCGAGCCAGGCCGGCCACAAGCGGGGCAACGTGCCAAAAAAAGCAAAGGTTTCCTGATCAGCTCTGATTCTTTCGAAGGTAATTAAAAACAGTTTTAACACCTCCCATATTTCTATGCGCCGGAGATTTGTGATTCCGGATAAATTTTGACGAACTGTTTGCGTCGTATTGGGGAGTGCGTACATTAAATTCGCAATGGGTACGTATTTCATAATTTCCAGTGAAATTTTGTCTGAATTTATACATATACATTGAAATGGTCGCCTTGCCTTGCCTCGTATTGTTCTTGCCTTTTTAGTTTTTGCGATGTGTGCATTTTGCATTAAAATCTTACGTATCTTCTCCTGTTCTGAATGATACCAAAAATTTCATTTCATTGTTAGGTGGCAAGCAAGCAATCAAGATTCATGGCATCGGCATGAAACGGACCGCAGAAAACAAGGGAGTACGAATAAATAAACAAACACTTGAAATCAGGAAAGGGCTACTATGGTAACCGAAGGCCGAAGGGGCAAGTGTGGGTCATACGGAAATCAAGTTTTGGACAGGGCTTGCGAGGAAAACATTGCATTTGCTGTTGGAAAAAACTAATTATGAAGCCGTAGATCACAGCAATGAATTAGCAGTCGGATGGTTTTAGAATTTTTCCTAAAGATAACATAAGATTTCTAAACGTATTGTGAAGTCTGCACTGGGATCCATCATAAACAGCATGAGAAAGACAAGAGTGGGAGAGTTCTCACATTGCATGAGAGAGAGGTTTCTTTTTGTTCTCTCCATGTGATGAAGAGAGAAGCCTGTTATTTCCACATTGCATGAGAGAGAGGTTTATTCTTGTTCTCTCCGTGTGATAAAGAGAGATGTTTGTTATTTTCATCACTCATAATAAGATTTTTTCTACAATTATCTGTCGTTCAACTGCTCTTTATTTTCATCTCATTTCATGTTCTGCTGCCAGATCTGCTAACATTTGCATGGATTTGCCTCCCTTTGGGAGTGTCAAAGGTTCTGCCATGACTCACACATTCATGCGTGTTTATTGTTCGCACATTCACGCATGTTTATTGTTCATTGCTGATTTTTGCTCTTTTTCTCATATCTCTGCTGAAAAAACAGGGTCATCGCCATGGGTTATGAGTCATGAACATGATGACGGATGGATGCTTGTTTAACTTTTTTTAAAATCTGTTTCCTTATAAAGGAACGAAGCCCACCAGCACATGGTCAATGGCCATATGCACGCTCATGGCGCTCTGTTTTTACTTTCCCCCATTTTTCTCGTCTCAAAGGTTTTCGCTAATTGTAGGTGAGGTGAGTTACTGGGGTGTGCCTGGTTTAGTTAAGTTGTGTCTTCTTATAATGCTGTCATCTTCAACGTGGCCCTAGGGTGCTAATCACAGATAGTCGTTGAACAAAAGTATTAGCAGACCTTTGGTTGAGGCTTAAGGTTTAATTTCATTTTTGAAAATATTGGATTGAGTAACCAAAGGTTTCATTTTATTGCTGTCATTTTGGTGGTTGCAGAAATTATATGTTTGGCCAGATTATGGCTCCTGAGGAAATGGATTCAATGCCCTCCATACCTTTGCAAATTTGTTTCTTCAATTTAATGGTGATATTGCAATCTTCTGTGCAATTTTTAACCATTAACAATATTTTGGATTTACATTGTACTTGTTCTATATTCTATAATGTATTTTTATGATATATGAGATTTAATTTTTTTAAAAAAACTAATATATTTAAATTTTCTCTATCACGAATCCTGGATTCCTGGCTTCCATGAATCGGATTCTTTTGATGCATAGCCATATTTAGATGGAAGTCGAAATCACCAATCGCAAGAAGCTCGCATGTAAGTAGATCCAGCACAGGCCATCGCATATCTGCAGTTTGATGATCGTGTAGGGAATTTCAGACTCTGCAGGGCTCCAATTGGGAACTTCAGAGGGCGCTTAGCCAGGCCACAGCTTCCGCAACAGATCGTAAGTAGAGTTGCAATCTTCTCGTCTCCGAAACAACAAAATTGTGGTTTGTCTTGCATGCCAATGACTTAATTAAAGCGTTTCCAGTTCTATTACTTAATTAGATATGGTTTTCAGGCCATATGAGAGATTTGTCGTTGAAGGACAATATGGAAGACAGATCCCAGTGCTACTACATATCAAGGTATGGATCTTAGTCCACGTATTTAATGGTCGACAGGAAGCCAAACGATAGATTTTCCTTCATCGACAGCAATTTAAGCATCTCCCAAATGTTCTTCTCTGCATGTACTTAGTCAGTTATAGTCCGTGTAGCTCGGAGCCTTGAACAGAGCATTATGTCAATTTTCTTTTGAACTCGGACAGCTGTGCACGTTAGATTACGGTTGTTCATGCTCCCATTTTTTGAAGTTTATTACGACATATTGATTTTCTCTCATTTACATTATTCCAAAGTTACCTGATATTATTTGGAATGATACATTTTTTAAAGTTTACCATTTCTTTCCTTAACATGTTTAGAAAGTTACCTTCCATCATTTGGACTCTGCTGGTTGCTTCGGCACCTTACTTGGCAGGAGTAGCACTGAATCACTGAGCCTAGGGTAGAAAAAAAATTCTAGATTTTTTTAAAGTGCAAAATGAAAACTACATATAATGCAATGTAAAAGATTTATCTGATGCCTGTGAAACGCGCACAGCGGGAACGAAAAAACCCGTCGCTCTTTCATCCAGATAAACAAGCATGATTTTGTGCGTTTCATATTTTTATTTGGCCAGAAAAATTCAAATTTTCATTCACCGCATTATTCTAAGTATAATTTTCTCTTGCATAAAGAAACAGCCAAGCTATTCTCTGTACACATTTTCTGGGCAAGGAGCTTCATTTATGTTGCCTGATATCGGATATCCATCCACTGAATAAAGATAATATAAACAATGTTTTGGAGCATCCAGCATGGTAGAGCGTTAAAGCGTATCTGAGCTAGTTTTATTTGTAAAGCAATTTCTAATCAAAACCTTTTATTTGAAGTCTACCGATTTCCTTGAATTATTTAATTTGTGTTTTAGGTTGTTAGCTTTTTAAGTTTTAACCAAGTAATTACTTTCAGGCTGCAGCTGCTAAAACTGTCGCATCAAGTTTTTATGTTTACATTGATATACAAGCTTCTTTGCATTCTATATGAATGCTTGTTCCAGCTTGTTTTGTTAAGAGTTTAATTAGAAAACATGTTAGGCTTGTGTTTTATATTATCTTACAAGCAATGTTAGTCATTTAATGTTGAAAATTTTCTTGGCCGGAGAACTCTGTGAGAACAGGTGCAGTTTTTGTCTTGATGCATCAAGAAATTATTGAATATCATTTGGTGAGAATTAGGACAAGGCTAGGGTGAGGAAGTGAGAATTATATGAGAACGTTGACGGTTGAAATGGATGCAAGCAATAGTGAATGTGTGCATGAAATAGATTCTGATACTGAGAAAATAATTTTTAATTTATTCAGTATGTTTTCGGCGTTCAATTATCCACCTTTTAGGGGTGGTTGTCAGTTTTTTAATTATTATATGAAATGAGTGAAGCGACCAAAATAATGTCTAATTAATGGGCTTTGGCAGCTGAGATTTTGCATTTAACGTATTTTTTTCCTTTTCAATTGCAGCAATCCAGTTATGGTTCATCATGGCTTAGCTTAATTTAATTCAGTCATTGATATAAACGTGGGAATGCAGAACTCAGAAATCAAAATCAGGCATGTTTTTCTATTTTGAGATTGGAAATACTGTTTAAGAGCTAGATACAAAATGGCATAATAAATGTATTTTGTTTGGTAGGTGACAGTTGTTTCCAAAGCTGGTATTTATTTGATACATTTTCCTGATTATAGACATCTAAAATGATTAATCTATATTTTGTTTTGTAGGTGACAATTGTTTCTAAAGCTGGTATTTATTTGATACATTTTCCTTGTTATAGACATCTAAAATGATTACTGACAAATAAATAAGCAACGAAGAAACGCCTGAAGTTGGAAAAACAAACCTATTTGACCGTAAAAGAGGGTACCACAACCAGAATTGGATTCGACAAATCTGTAGACTGGTTGAGTGGGGGTGCTTCTCAATCACATGATAGGCCCTGACGAAGTTGAAAAACAAAGTTCCATTGATAAGGTAAATGTTATCAACTTGTTTTGCAAAAATTATTATTCAAAATATTATCGGCACAAAAAAAACATAATAGGAGGAAAATAAAAAAAAAACTTGCAGAATGGAGTGAGAGAGAAACAAGGGAGATAAACAGGAAAACAACTTTGCAACTTTTATAACATCTTCGAAACCCTTTGCAACTTTTATAACATCATCACAACTGAGAGATACCCAAACCCTTACACGAGATCACATAGTCTCAACTCACTAACCATAACCAACCCAATATGGATTTAAATTGCCAAATTCAGGGTCAAAATGGAGAAAAACACTAACCATAACCAACCCAATATGGATTTAAAAGAATGGAAACAACCAATAATTAACTTAAACAAATCTTCACTTTTTCTTTTACAAATTTTAGAAATCTTAACTCTTCTTTAAAAAATTCAAAAACTAACAAACAGTAGAAGAGGCAAGTGAAGTTCTATCTAACAATCTCCCATACGAAAAACAAGTTGAGAAAACTTCATTAATCAATACTCCATACAAGTGCGCACAACCATTTGAGGAGAGGAGCATCTTTGCATGAAACATCCTAACGGACCAGTCCTCTTCAAGCCAAAACAACATGAGATAGCATTACACCAGCATTACCAAATACTATCCCAAAAAACCATAACACATGCTAACACAATACTTGAACAAAACAAAAGAGACGTGCAACTGACACTCTGACATAACAATAAAATGTCTCTTCAACAGCAACAAATCCAAGAGACAACATCATCATGTTTCAAAAACAGAGCAATCCCTTTTCACATGTCCAATCTCATGACAATGCCAACATCTTGGTCTCTTTTCTTTTCCATCAATTTCATTCATGAATGAGAACAAAACTAGACATCTTCACTATCTTGTATATAGCACTCCCACTCAAACAAAAACAATTTGTACTGAAACAGAAAAACAATCTGCAAATAATCCACGTTGTAAAACCTTTTGTGCTCAACTAACAACAAACATTGCTCAACTTAACTTTGTGCAACCTTGCTCCCATACCACTTGTTAACAAATTACGCATTGTGCAAAAATTGTTATTCGAAATATTATTGGCACAAAAAAAAAAAAAGAAATTAAAAAACTTGCAGAATGGAGTGAGAGAGAAACAAGGGAGATAAACAAAAAAGCAACTTCTACCAAAGAGACCACATACTCTCAACTCACTAACCATAACCAACCCAATATGGATTTAAATAGCCAGATTAAGGGTTAAAAGAATGGAAATAACCAATAAGTAACTCAAACAGATCTTCACTTGCTCTTTTACAAGTTTTAGAAATCTTAACTCTTCTTTAGAAAATTCTAAAACTAACAAATGGTAGAAGAGGAAAGTGAAGTTCAACAGGTTAACTACATATTTTTTCTTCATGTCTCTAATAGAAGATCCAGATGATAGAAGTCCTGCCATAGCAGTTGAAAATGGTAATGAGAAAAATAAGCTTTCTTTGAGTTCTAATGTGCCAGAAGATACAGACATTTGTGTTCCAGATAGTTTTTATATTGCATAGGGTGTGTATTTGTACACCATGCATAGACTTCTTTTCGTATATTTAAGGTGACAGCTCCCTTGTTACTTTGGCATAAAATGTTGTGAGCAAAAATTGAACTCCTAAAATTCCTGCAATTGTACAAAAATAGAAATCTGATTATACTTATTGAGACATAGCATATATGCTATGTAGTTTTCAATAGGGCATGTGATCTTGGTTACTGATGAGTGATAAGTACACCGTAGTCTTAGCATGCGAACTTAGAGATGTCATGCTAGACTCAATTGAACTCCGCAAGTGATGGATCAGGAAAAGTTATGGGAAATTTGATAGAGACCTGTGGTCTTCCTGGGACGATTCCAAAATATGTATAAAATAGATGATCGCATGGTTGAATGACTTCTGAGGAATTATTCAATGTATTAATTCACCCCAATTCACTTTTAATTCGCCCTTTAATGAAGCTGAATGTATAGGTTAAAAAATTAGCAAAATGTTTAATTAAAGACATTAAAGGAAGATCTGGAGTGGCTTTTATTGCATATAAGTTATTTGTTTGCAGATAAAAAATGAGCTTATAAAAAAAAGTTGCTACATCACCTTTACAAAAAGCAACCTAAGGGAAGACCCAAAAAGACATGCCAAGAAACAATTGAAGATAATTTATTGAAACTGCAAAAATACAAAGATCTAGCTTTTCATGCAAGCAAATGGCCAAAATGTAACCATTTTGTTAGGACAAGGCTATGATAATGACAATGAAAATGCTTAATTACGTTTTAAGCTAATCATCATATGAAACAACAGAGTACACATATTTCACACTTACCAAGTAATAAGGTTGTAAATTAAAGCTGCAAGAATTTTGGTAAAGTGGAAATAAAAATGATCATTTGTCCAGCACCCCAAAGAGAGAGAGAAAGGATAAAGATATTTATTGATATTACAAGGGCCACAAATGATTGTTTTTAAAACAACATACACGGATATTGTTCGGTAGACTGCTATTTTTCCATTTAATAATATCTTAAATTTAGAACCATAGCTGACTACGAACATACATTTCAGTTTATTTGGAATGAATTTTCTACATTTGTTTTTAGTATTGTTTCAGGTGCATGCATGCAGCAGCAAACACAGCACCTGTATAAGATTTGTTATTTTGAGCTCTTAATAAGCATTTAATAAGCATTTGTCTGGCAGGACAGTATGTTCTCCTCTCCTTCTTCAATGGACCCAATTTTAAAATCATTCCTTTGTTCTTGTTGATGTTTGCACCGAATGTCAGCACGGAAAATTTAATAATAGTTCTCCGTTATGCACACTTACAAATCAAATTTACTGAGGAAACCATTTTCAAGGTCTTGTATGGACCAAAGTTTGGTGACAAAAGAGCAGTATTTATCAGCTGTTGGAAATCCAAACTTAATTGTTACTGTTCATTGGTTTCTTCAAAAAAGAGCAGCATTTAGTGCATTTATTTTGAGACTGCAAAGAGAACCAGTGATTCAACTGTTCATTGGTATCTTCCAGGTGTTAACATGGTATCTCATGCATATTTGCAGACACAACATCCAAGAGGCAGTGATGATGTTATAATTTTGTAAATGCAATTTTTACAAGGGTGTCTCAATGATGGATAAACTGAAAAATATGCGAGCTACTATGGACACTCATTTGCTTTTTTCAGTTTTCATTTAGAAATAGTTATCTAATTTTTGTCTCAGTAACTTTGTATATAAATTGTATATGGTTATGCCATTTTTGTTTGATTCTATGCACATCTCTCATTCTTGTGAGTATGAACTTTTTCATTTGTCAAAATCATGATATAACACTTGAAATAAGCTGATCAAGGTTATTGTGAAATGAAACAGGGCGGTAATGCAGACGTATCAAGTATCAGAGAACCAAGGAATTTCCGGTACAGTTTGGGTTCTGACACAGCTTGTGTCACAGCAATCCTTTTTAAAATTCTTTTATCCTTCTCTGTCATTCACATCAACTTTGCATTTGGCTCCGATCGCACAATGAATGCCTTTGTTGTTCTGAAAATTTCTGCTTGTTACAGGATAAAACCATACTAGAATTCTCTGGACTTTGGAATCTAAGTAACTTCTTGTGCTAACATGCTTGGTAAATAAGCTTTGGAATGCTTAAAAGCAAATAAGCTGTCGAATTGGTGATAATAAAGCCCATAAACCAGCATTTCAAAAAATGTAAGTACAAACCCTGAATTTTATAAACCTGAAAAATCCCTTGGAGCATATTCAGATTTTCAAGAACTGACTTTAATTTAAATAGCATAAAAGTGCCAAATAGATCTCTTACAGAAAGTCAACATGGAGCTGAATTTTAATAAAAAAACATTGTATCTGAACCTTTGTATGACTCAAAATGAAGATCATTTACAAAAGGTTTAACCGTTTAATAGACCAAGATTCCAGTATCTAGGAAGTCATATTTTTGAGGGTATTGAACATCTTTGTTGCTTTCTGTTTCCAAATTCTCATTTAACAAGCAAGGGGTGGCAGCCATTTATCTTGGCTAGGTGTGACCCAAGGTATAAGGATCATGATAACTTAGACCCAGAGCAACCTTCTCTCTCGTCAACCCACCTAAGGATATGATTTCATTTATTTATTTTTCATTCTAATTGTTAGCCTAAGTAGGCTAGCGTAGGCCTTCCTTGTGGATGGCTGGGAAACCCATCCGCTTGGGTAGAAGGGATAGTTTTGTTGCATACCAACATCATCGACTTTATCAAGATTTAAAAGGCATTTAGCATATTGTTTTTCATCCATACAATTACTTGTCTTTCTAAATTCCTAACTCTGCTCTTTCAAAATTTTTTTAACTCTAATCTTTCAGTGAAATCAAAGGTTAACTGCCAAAGACTTTCTTCATGGGGACCATGAAATTGGAGCTAACAGCTAAAGGGTCATCTTCGTCTAGATCAAAATTGCTATGACAAGTTTGCATGAAAGATTTAGCAGTTGGGGGGTTGATCACCTTGCTCTGGCAACTTCATTCTTGTAGATACATTTGAATTCATGAGCATTCTTCTGCAAGCTGCAAGGGTCTCTCTCTTTTTTTTTTTTTTGCAGGGGAAAAAGAGATAATTTGCTTTGTTTTTGTTTAACCATCTTTAACAGAACCTTTGAATTTCTCTCTTGTAGTACTAGAAGAGTAGATTGGATTTGTCTTTAAGGAAAATCTTGGCCGGTTTTTTGGGAGTTTTATCAAATAGCCTATCATCATCTTAATTTAGATATAGGCATGACATTCAATTCATTGGCTTTATAAAATTATGTTAGAAAATCTGAAACTGAAATTGAATCTTTATTATATTTGCATAAGATTTTAGTGAATCCTTTGGACCTAAGAAATGTGAATATCATGATATTAGAATGAATTCATTAGCTTTATAAAATTGTGTTAGGAAATTTGAAGCTGAAATTGAGTCTTTATAAAGTTTGCATAAGATTTTAATGAATCCTTTAAACCTGAGAAATGTGAATATCATGTTATTAGAATGTTTCATAAAGGAGACCCAAAGTATATGATGAGCTGATGAGCTTATTTAAACAAAATTAGAGACCTTGATATTCTAAAGCATTTCATATAACACAATTGGTATTGTAAACAAAAGCCAGAAATCTCTCCCCAAAAACAAGATATCATCTATGCTTAATGACATGCTTAAATGCCTATATCCGTTCAATACCGTAAACATGAAAGGAAGATAGGGAAGCGAATGTCATAACAGTGCAACATTAATTAAAAAATAAAGAAAAAATAAATAACCTTCCTAAAGTATAACGTCTATGCTTATTGGCGGGAAGCACGAAAATTCTTGTTAACTTCCCTTAAATCGATAAAGCTTATTCACATTTTACAGGTCAGCCGCAGACTTTGCCGTAGAAATACCTATGGTTGGCTCTTGTGCGAAACCCCATGAAGGGGTAACAGCAACTAGAATCGGAGGGAACGTCCAATTGTGATGGTGGTGTCATGGCATAGCCATGGCTGGACAGATGCCAAGCTAAGCTGAACCGCAAATATGAAGGATCCTAAAAATTTAAGCTGCACAACCCACCAAAAACAAAGCAATTTAATCAGATAAAAAGTCATAATTACAAATTTGCACCGGCCAAATAACAATCACGTACTTCTCTGTTTGCCAGTCGTATCCCAGTTTTTCAGGAGCAATCCTTCGCGTCGCGGCAAACATGGAACCAGCCCTGGTTTTGCCTCTGATTTCTGGGCAACATAGAACAATAGCGGGGTGGGGTACTTACCAACGGTTATCAGCGCAGCAGGGGGCGTACTGACGCCTAGTAATACCGCGATGAAAATTTAGTTTTCAACATTAACCCCCTGGTGATAGCAGAACAAAAAGTTATTTTTTAAAAAGTAATTTACATTTTAGTAAAGAAGCAATAGAGCATGCATAAGGGAATGGTTGTCAAGAAAGAAAGAATGTGTGTCACATAGTCTGTGTAAGGCAGCAAGAAGTAAAGAATCGCCATTTTATAATATAGAAAATGAACGAAGAAGTGTATTGCTCATCTGCAAGAAAAGAACCCGGTTTGTAGCATTTTTACAGAGTAAGGATAGGAAACAATGAAAAGTTTGAAAAACTGTTACAGGACATCCAACATTAAAAGAATGCAAAGACAAGAACAAAATTAAATGCGTAATGCAGTTTCAAGCTTCCATCATTCATATTTGTTAAGATTAACGGGATTCTTTCTTGCTGGAGAATTGAAAAACAATGGTTACCAATGAAACAAAAATTGCAACAACAATGTGCTTCTATGGACTATGTTGTCTCATAGCGGTAAGGGTTGAGACTTGATTTTTGAAATACATCATGCTAAAACTGAAGTACTTTGTATAAACTATTTTTGTAACCTGCTCCCTCTGCCCCTATTCATTACTTTTCTTTGTTGTTTTCATTGTCGATACATCTCATTCTACTCTCTACTTATAGCTTCCTTTGCATCGCAATTTGCTATTTTCGATTTCCACTCTTTGTTGTTACAGGTATGTTCAATCTCAAATAGTCTTTTTCCATTTCAATAGTTGATTGCATTTTCATGCAATTTCAAATTTTGCTTTTTCAAATTAAAATAATTTTAAATTTTTCTTTTTCATTTTTAGAGTTTATTGTGTTATTCAATTTCTCATTTTGTCATTTTCCATCTTTCTATTTTTAGATTTTTCCTGTTGTTTATGATTGCCACCACATCTCACCCTACTCTATCAAAACTGTGTATCATAGTTGGTATGTGAAATTTCAAATTTTGTTTTTTGATTTTAGTAGTTTGTTGTGTTATTATGCAATTTAAAATTTTGCCCTGTGCAATTTCTAATTGACAATAATATTGAATGATGTTTTTTCATTTCAAATCTTGCCCCTTTTTGAATTTTTCCCATTGTGATAATGTTAAATTAGATTTTCCCTTTTTATTATTGAATAGTGTTTTTCCATTTTGAATTTTTTTGCTTTGTAAATAATAGTAATATTGAATTGCATTTTTCCATTTGCATATGTTTCCTTTTTAGAGTTTCCTCCTTTTCAACCTCTTTTCAAATAACAATAATATTGAATGATGTTTTCCTGTTTAAATAACAATATTGAGTTGCAATTTTCATTTTGAAAATAATTCATCTTCATCATTGCTAAATCCACTACCAAGAACAAAAGACACTTCATTGGATTCATTTTTAGATCCTTCAAGGTTACCATGCTGCATTGATGTCAACTCACATTAATTAGAATAGGCATGAAATCTTCCTTTTTAGGTGTTTCTTCAAAATGATTATTTAAAATTTTATACATCACATCCTCCCTAAATAACTTCTAAAGAACTTCTTGGAAATAGAATATCACAAGATAACCTCTATTATCACCACCATAACTAACAAATACACATAATCGTGCTTTGTCATCCCATTTTCCTCTTTTTATCTTTGGAACATGAGTATACGCAGCACATCCAAAGGTCCTTAGATGGTCATAGGAGATATTGCTTCTACTCCAAACCATTTATGGAATTTTTCCATCAAGAGGTATACTAGGACATCTATTAATTAGATAGGAAGCTATTATAGCAGCTTTAACCTAAAAAGTTATAGGTAAATTAGCAATCTTTAACATACTTCAAACTATTTCCAAGATTGTTTGAGTATATCTTTCTACCACCCCATTTTGTTGAGGAGTACCAAGAACAATCCTTTCATGCTTGATGCCAACATCAATGCAATATTACTCAAACTCCCTTGAATAATATTCACCTTCATTATTTGTCAATAGACACTTGATTTTTTTACTAGATTTAATTTCAACACGAGCTTTAAAAATCTTAAATTTATTGAAGGTTTTTTTTTTGCTCACTAAATATAACCAAATATTATGAGAAAAATTATCAATGACGATAATAAGATATAAAGCTCCAGTAATTGATTCAAGAGTAATTAGTTCAACAACATTAGACTATACTAGATCAAGGGCATCCTTTTGCCTATGATAATCATTTTTTCAAAAGTTACCCTATGACTCTTGCCATATTCATAGTCTTCACAGAATTTTAACAATATATTTGAACGCTTTGGTAAAAGATTACCTTTTTATAGTTCCTTAAAGCAACGTTTGCTTATATGTCCAAGGTGCTTATGCCAAAGCTCAATCTTAACATGCTTATTTTTCTCAGTCATTACAACTTTAGCTTTCAATCCATGTATAATATCATGCATGATGTACAAGGATCCTTCTTTTAGCGCCTTCAAGATTGTTAGAATTCCCTTTGAGATATTCCAAGTTCCTTCACCAAAGGTGAATTTGCATCCAACATCATGTAGCTGCTAGAAAAATATGAGATTTTTCTGTAAATGAAATATAAACCTTATATCTTGTAGAGTTATTTTTTAACTATTTAATTATGCAATGATCACATCACCAATCCCTTGAAACACACGTCATTCCATTTCCAAGCTTGACATGCCCAATAGACCTGCTGATGAGCGGCGAGGTACCCCTACGCCCAACCATACCAATCACGAGCATTCACACGCGACTTGGTCAAGTTCCGAAAAATGCAAGCACTTACGTACACCAAATTCTTGCCAGCAAAACCTCATTTAGAATGATCATTGTCCTCTCAACCTCACTTGTGACATTCTTGAACAATGGTTAAGTGAGATCGAGGCATATGATTTTTATAAGTTTTCTTTTTATCTTTAAAGTCTAATTCTTCTAGTGTAGGAAATGAAAGACTATCTAATTTACAATTGCTCTACTCTACCGCTTAACTACCCCTAGCATAAACAACTGATCTCATCCTCCGTGCACATCTTGAGCGTGTCCTAACCACTACTGGGCTACCAGACGTTAGGTGTCATTGGGTTGCCAAGTGTCAAATATATATTTGGGATGGTCGTGCTTATGGTTCTCATAAACTACAAAAAGCATTATAACTGTAAAGTGATAATCATAATAAAAGCTTCTAAAATTATTAAAATATTAAAACATTTTAATGCTTAAGTAGTTTAATTCAAATGTTGCAAGGAATGTTCAAAAAGCTCATCTTTATTGCCAGTCACGCCAATGGGCTCAAATACATTAGCACTCGAATAAAGAGCCATACACTCTTCAAACTTTTGTTGCGGGCACTTGGGAAATACTCTAACTTTCACGGAGACAAACTGCAAGAGCTTTGCTAAAATTTGATCAAGAGATGCCATAAATGCAGCAGGTGCATGCATATTTATAGCAGGAAATGGACTCTACGTTAATGAGGCTACGTTAATGCTTGAAAAGATGTGTCAACAGGGTCACGTTGACGTGGTTGCATTAACGTAGCTTTGTCGACATGACCCAGTCAACATAGCAACTAAACGCTTCATCATACCCCCACGATTAAGTGAAAACTTGTCCTTGAGTTTGTTACAATTTGGAAGGTATGAGGTGATGAGCGACACCCATAGCAAAACATCTTAAGATACCTACTAACGTTAACAATACACCAAGTGCTTGAGTGTATGGAAGGAAGGTGTTCGTGGACAAAAAAATCAAACATTGTGACAACAATGGACGCACAACCTTGTCGAGTTGTTGAAGTTGCTGAAGAAGGTTATACAATGCCTAGTGGTAGTGGTTTTGATGGGCCCTCACTAGCTTCAGGTGCATGTGGTGGTTGAGGTGGTGGTTGTGGCTATCTTGTAGCTGCTGCAACTTTTGGAGGCAACTGGAAAGCCTTCAATAGAGCTCTCATTTTTTCTTCTTTACTTCTAGGATCGTTCACAGTCCAAGTGGCTTTACCAATGTGTGCTGGAATAGGAACATCCCAAGGACATGGAAGCATAGGGAAGAGCTCTTTTAAATTGATGAACCAGGTTGCAAATTATTTTCGTTTGATGTCGAACGCTCAGACTGATGTTTGTAGCCGTTGGTAGTCATCCATCCGTTGGGCCAAGTTTTCTGTAATTAAGCGTTGCCCTTCAAAGTGGATGTAAAGAACTTTGAGTTCCGCATTTGTTGTTTCCAGCTTTTTCTTTGTCTCTTTATGCACCTTGAACTCACCCTCATATAACGAATACGAGGTGGCCATTTGTTTCTCTAGGTTCAACTGTGGCCTCCCAGCTGTAAGCATGGCTAGGTTTGCTTAAAGAAGGTTGGTTAATTCCATGTATTCTATCATTTCCTCAATCTGTAGCTCCTTAAGATGAATCTCAGCCTAGTTATAGGCATTTAACCCATCATAGATGCGTTGCCACACCTCGCCTCTGTCCTTGAGCTGTTGAAGGATTTGATTCATCTTAGCCTTGGCAACTTGGATTTCTTTTTTGTTAATTTCCTTTTGCAACCCCACTTGGTCCCTGTAGTTATTTTTCACTCTTTCAAACTTTAGGGCTGTGTTCTTCCAAGTGGCAATCTCAATGACTATCTTCTATTGCAAGGCTCGAACTTCCTCCATTGATAGATTGTGATTCTTGGTAGCCAATCTTCTTACATCAGTGTTCACCCTAGCCAACTCCTCCTGCTATTAGTGGATAAAATCCTTCATTTGTTGATTTTTGAGGCCAACATTGTGCAGGCGATGAACTTCAGCGGTCAACCCAACATTTTCCTGGCGGACCTCAGCCAAGTCCTTGTTTAGCTGATGAGAATGAGCATCCTCTAAGGACTTGTCAATGATTGTTGACTCTTGCTTGTACTCAATTGTTTGAAGTTGTTGAAAAGCTTCATCTTTGATGAGGTCATAGTTAAGTATAGTTGGGTCGACCAGTTGGGCTCTTAGTTGAGCAACCTTCGTAGCCAAGTGTTGATTGTTAGCCTGAGCTGCCTCAAGTTGCCCCTCTATGATGAGACACTTACCCTTTGTTGAGAACAGCATCACAGTGATGTTTTCCAGAAGGTCAAAGAGATCTAGAAGTGGTTGCTTGGTTCCCACCAGTTAGTCCAACAATTCTTTGTGCCATGTTGCACTAAGTCTACCACTCTGAGTCCTTGCAGATGTTTGCACATCTCTAAGCCCATGTATGTCCGATACAAGTGTTGCAGGTGCATTTAGAGCTATGGCGATTGTATCAGCAACTACCTCTGCCATGACTTCTTGTCCTTGGTGCTGCATTACTAGGACAGTTGCCCCTTCACCCTCCTCTAAGCACATTCAAAAGGTAGTAGCATTCCATGAAATTTTTGGGAAAAATTGTTGAGTCATCGACACAATTACTTCCTAGGCATTAGGGTGTGCTCTCACGGGCACTTATGTTTGCGCGACCAAAAGCATCAACCTTGCCCATTCCAGTAGGCTCATAGATCGAGCCACTTGCTCTAGATGGCTCAAGGCAGGGTGGTACACTGAAGGGTCTCCACCATTGTTGGTTCCTGCCTATTGCTCCTATTGATGCAGGAGCAACTTTTGGATCTCATGTATGTGTTCTGGAATCGTGCACGAGTCTAACCCTGCTACTTGTGTAGACGGTGGAGGTGGTGGCTGCTTTTCCTCTATTCTTGTTGTGGCAGGTGTTTTCTCTTTCATCATCTCACACCACGAGGCAATTGGAGCATGACGGAGTGTGTCATTAGCATATCCGGATATCCCTACCCATTTGCATAGTTTTCTGATCAGGCAGGGAAAGGGTAGAGCTCGCATTCCATGTTCGTTCTCCGCGAACTGTTTCTTAATTTCTAGAAAGAGCAACTGTGGAAGGTTGATGGGAAATTTCCCACTTAAGGCAGCACATGCATGAGTAGAGAAGGCAGTGACCTTACTGGGTCTTACCATTGGATTTAAGTGGTAAGACACAATTTTGGAGTAGACTCGTTCTGCGGTGGTCAATGTGCCAAACTCTTTGCAGTCCACCCCCTAACATCACCTGGTCCATTCCACTTTTACTTCAGGGTTTTCTTGTTTAGAAATTTTTTCCACATCAACCCTGGTCTCAGGCAACCCAAGGGCTTGTGCAATTGCCTCTATAGAGTAAGATACATGAATATCTTTGATTCTTACCCACGACCCCAGCTGCCAATTTTTCTAGAAAAGATAAGTTTCTCTCAAGTACCACTCACCACTAGATGTGATGATTGGGCATATGGGAGAATTCTACAGCTAAGTTTTGACTTCCTCTGGTGCACTTTCTAGAAATGGTCTAAATTTTAACTCTTCGAATATCGTTCGTTGTAGCTCTTTTGGCTTGATGGCATCAAGGCAGGCCTTGGTCAAGGTGACCTCAAGCCTTGGTACTCTCGTTGGAGTCTCATCCCTATGCGATTGTTCTGTGGGAACCTCTTCTTTAGGAATCTGATGAACAGATTCCACGGTAGGTTCCTCATAGAGAGGGTCAACTGCATGTGAGCCCTTTACATGCTCTTGAGGTTGCGTGCCTCATCCTCATCTAGGTCTAGGTCACTTCTCCCAATGTTGTGATGGTCCTTCCTCCCTTAGACGTGTTAGTTCTGGTGCCATCTACAATCAGAGCATAACCACGAATTAAAATATATGCGTGTTTCCCAAAAATGGCAATAAGATACCTTCCCATGATGGCTTGGCTATGACTGTGACACATACATTTTGTTTGATCTAAGGTGGTGTTTTGATTAACCTTAGGTGTTTGGATTATCCTAGGATGCATTGAGTTTGATTAACCCTAGGGTGTGGTAAATTTTGATTAATCATCCTTAGGCCCCCACGACATAGAGCGTACCTTCAGTAGCAAAAGAGTGAAGTAACAGGTAGATGTGGATAAGCGGTAGGACGGTGATGTGCTCGGAAAGGAGATTTGACGTGGAAAACTTGAAAAACTCCCATATCATTATGAGCAAATGGACAACATTCTAAGGAAAAACATGCATATATATAGGGGTCTAGGAACTGCATCGATGGGGCCATGTAAACGGGGCTATGTTGATGTCAGTTGTGTATACAAGGCCAAGTTGATGTAGCTATTTAGCTACATTGACCACCATTGACCTATGAAGAAAAGGCCCAAATCTACGAGTTTTGGCACAAAACTGAAGTAAGGAAAAAGCTAAGAGACTCGAGAACATCATGGAACAACAAGGAAGGGACATTGGTGTCAAAAGAAGAGTCAAAGTTAGGAGAATGTCATAATAGGTGACTTGGTCGATAAGGAGCCACATGATGGGTAGCATAAAAGTGGTTGACCACTATATCAATGGGGTAGGAGACTAACAACTGGGATCAAAGGATGTGCAAGTGAGTCCTCCCCATAGCAAGCTTCAGCCTTGTGTGCCCTTGCACATTGTCAATATAGGAGTCCATGGGCCCCATAGTTAATGAATGGCCATCAGAATTTAATATTCACACCCATAAGAACCAACTGAAGGATTTACAAGTTCTAGCAAACTAAGATAGACAATCAAAACATAAAATTGGTAGTGCCGTGAGTAATGGAGAGCAATTGAGAAAGAGAATGGAACGTGTGAAATGGAATTCCTAATTGTGGACACATGAAATCCCTTGTGAAGTTTGTGATTAAGTGACCTAGTAGGATCCATCCTTAATCTAGACCAAAACCAACCACGTTCAGTGACTTCATATCAACATTCTAAGACTAGTTCGTCCCGTGAAACATGAGAGTGCTATCACAAATGACCACCATTCTAAAATGGGTGAGATGTAGGAAGTGAGAAAGGGCTTGAGTGAGAGGGAACAAGACAGGTCCCATAACTAGTGCTTGTAGCCCTTTAGAGGTGGTCTAAGGGATGTGCTTTGAATTCCCATATATATTTAGTTTTTGAATGGGAACCACACCATGCAAAGAC
>MNCI01005236.1:451112-538525 GCA_015680685.1 Gnetum montanum | reverse complement strand
GCGGCGAAACGCCACAACATTTAACAAACGCACAAAAGGATGCAGTACGCAAACGTTCTAGACAATACACACTAATAGGAGACACATTGTGTCGCCGATCTTACGAAGGCATACTGCTAACATGCGTCAATAGTACCAAAGCCCAAACAATTGTTGAACAAGTACACGACGGAATATACGGGGGACACATTGCACCAAAGGCAATGGCAACAAAAATAAGACGCGTAGGCTACTATTGGGCACACATGGAGTACGATTGTCTGTCCAAGGTCAAAACATGTAGTACTTGTCAAAAACACAGTAATCTAATCCATATCCCACCAAATGAGTTGCACATAACACAAATCACATGGCCCTTCCAAAAGTGGGGATTGGACCTTATTGGCCCGATAACACCCACATCTTCTGCTGGGCATGGTTTTATCATAACAGCAATCGAATATTTCACGAAATGGGTAGAAGCTACGCCCCTTCGAAAAACTACTTCTAAACACGTGTGCCACTTCATCCTCGAAAACATTGTAACCCGTTTTGGCATTCCCATGACAATCATCACTGATACCGGGCCACAATTTAGCAGTGTCGAGACCAAAACGTTTTGCGATAGTCTAGGGATCAAACATTCGTTTTCATCCCCTTACTATCCTCAGAGCAATGGGCAGGCAAAAGCAAGAAATAAGATAATCATTACAATACTCAAAAAGATGCTTGCCCAAAGTAAACGAAGATGGCATGAACAACTGGTGTATGCATTGTGGGCATACCGTACTACACACCAGACTTCGATAGGTAAAACTCCGTACAGTCTTGTTTATGGTTCAGAAGCTGTTTTACCTTTGGAATTACAAGTACCATCTCTAAGGATCACACTTTCCGGACTTCTCAACGACGGGCAAAACGATGACCTACGCATCATTGACCTGGACTCGGTGGAAGAGGAGCGCGTACGCGCACTCGATCATATTGAATGGTACCAAAAACAACAACAACGACGACATCGGCATGACGTTCATAAGCGCCCCATCAAAGAAGGAGACCTCGTGCTTAAGGCTGTTCGAGAACACCCAGATAAATTCTTAGTCAACTGGAAAGGGCCTTACCTGGTCATCAAGGCATTTGACAACGGAGCATTCAAGCTAGCTGACATGGACGGAAAAGAATTTGCAAATCCAACCAATCACTTGTTCCTGAAACCGTTCTATACATAAATTTGAGCTCAGGTACGTGCAAGTAACTCGTCCTGGAATCATGACAATAAACTGATACCACAGAATAGTCCTGAGTTATGACTTAAAACTAACACCACAACGTCCGCAATGATAATAAACTACCACCCGTCCGGCATGACAGTAAACTGCTGCCGTTACAACCATTAGGGTCCGCCAAGACTATAAACTAGCTTGCCTCTTCATAGTCTGCTAAGACTAAAAATTGGCAACGTACCGTCCGCCACGACGCTAAACAGGCAATGTCCAATGGGTTATGACATAAAACTAACCCATAACAGTCTGCCAAGACTATAAACCAGCAAGTTCATATTCAGCACGTCAATCTGCCACCACGATCATACATCAGCTTCACTGCCTCGCTCGTCATCAATACAGCTGTCACCCACATACAGTGCCTGCCGCCCTTCAACATCTCTGTGTCGTCGGCCGCCATGTAAGTCTAAGCTCGCCGGTTCACTCATGGTTTTCTTGTCTCCTTGGCGTTTTGTTTGCAGGATGACACCCGGAAGCTTTGCACAAGAGTGCACTTCGTCATGAGCAGCAAGATAAGACATTGTTCGCGGCATACATGGTACGACTAAATCAAACCGTTCATTAGTACATCCCCATTCACCGATAAAATTCCCCTATCCATTTGCAGACACACTTTCTCCCGACATCCCCTTGATGCACCCAGTACGTTCAAAAACATGGAGCATGCGGTTGCACGCTGCAATACGCCACACAGTATCACACCTGCGCACGAGTATACCAACTGAGCAAAGTTTGCAAAAAAAAAAAAAAGAGACCCCGGGCACTTCCCATGTAAGCCCCAGGCGAGAAGGCAGTCGTCTCAAAACCAAGTACTCATGCCCAAAATGGCCACAAAAAGAAAGCATCCAGTTGCATGGCTTTGGCTCCGCCAGCAGGTTCCCCTTGAACATTAAACATGGGCCCTGCTATCCCAAAGAATGTAACACATCCTCCCGTGACTTTGGCCTCACCAACAAGTCCTCTTGAAAAATAACTAAGGGCCTTGTTCCATCCAAGAACGCACACCGCATGTCTGCACTCCGAGTCTACTAAAACCTGGCTATTGACAAGGATCAGCATGCCACATACCGAAACATCCCCTTCCCCTACTTAATCTCCCGGGCCGATCATCAATCCCCGCAATCTCCCTGACCTCCCAGATACAAAATTCCCCTTTCCTAATCCTCTGTACTACTGAAAATGGTGCGATGACGTCTCGTCCAAGTGGTCGTAGATAACGTCTTTGTCGAGTTGCTTGTGGTGTTTTGCACTTCTTTGTCGACGTTTCTCGGGTCAACTCCTCCAAGCGTCAGGGGCCAATGAAACACCACAAAATTCGGAGCTTAGTACTTGTCCGACATCAAACAGGACCCTGGAACTCACGAACGACGTCGGCTGGATGATTGCAACACTTGGTTTTTGCCAAGTACATGGTGTCAGCGTATACGCCCGGCGTGTACGCCAAGATCACACACAGCGTATACGCCCGGCACTACAGCGTATACGCCCGGCTCTCCGGCGTACACGCCCAGGTACTGTAGATGTGCATGCTCGACGGCAAGATCTCCAATGACAGCATGAAGATAACCCCGAAGAGCAAGGATTGAAGCAAGTGGACGTCCTTCGACGTATACGCCCGGTGTGTACGCCCAGCGTCCATCAGTGTATATGCCCCGGCCTATACGCCAGCGTCCATCAGCGTATACGCCCAGCGTCCACCTAAGTTCACACGCCCAGCAAGTCCAGCGTATACGCCGGCCTGATGTAGCATATACGCCTAGTGTATACCATATTTCTAAATTGTACACACCCGGTCGACACGCCACGTGTCTCCCGACCCGATTTTCCCAGCAAAACCCCCCCCTATAAAAAGCCCAGTTTTCCGCGTATTCAAGGTCGGCAAAAATTGACCAGAGCAGACCCAAGAGCAATTACGCTGCAAACCAGAGCCCAAAATCCTCTTACGTTGGAAGTGCTGTACGCCGAGCACAGTCTCTACAATCCGCCTACCGTGCGAACCAGCCGTATCCCTGCACCCACCGGGGCTTTACGTCCGCCTTGTGTTCAGCCACAACTGCGTTAGACCGGTGCACTACATTTCCATTTTATAATACAGTTTACAGTTTACAATTTACAATTTACGCTGACTTCTTGCATGTGTTTCTGCTTACGCTCGTTTACATTTACGCTCTGATCACGCCGCCTACGCTCTGTTTACACTGTTTACGCTCTCGGCATCCTGTTTACGCTTTACGCCCAGTTTACATCCTGTTACGCTGTACACTCGAGTCCACGCCCTGTTTACGTTGTGTTCAGGTTTACGCTTAGTTTACGCTGCGTATATCGGCGTATGCTGTTTACGCTGTTACGCCATTTACATTTTGCTTACGCCCTGTTTTCACTGTTTGCTCCGTTTTACGCCCGCTACACCGTTTACGCATAACCCAGCGTATAACGCTTCGGTGACGCTCGGGGAAATCCTTGTCTGATCCGCGTGCGGACCACTCAAGGTACTCTACCTTCGTGCATTCTAGCTCGCCCTCATGCGAAGGTAGGGTCATCTGTGCTCGTTCTGCGATCCCACGGTCTCTGTTTTTCCTTCCAGCCGAGGACCGACGATTTCAGGCGGTACACTTAGCAACTTCTTCTTTTGCTTAGGAGCAAGAGTGACATTGATTATTACCGACTTACTATTTTGCAAGAATGCATACTCAAGATTGACTTATAAGGGATTTAGTTCTAGGGGCTCCTACTTAAAGCTCTCAGGGATTTGTAGTTGTCCCCAATCATTAGCATCATGAGTAGTGAAAAGTTGTTGGTGGACCTATTCCAGTTCATCTATGCTCCCCATATAGGTACATACAAGGCTCTCAAAGGGTTCTATGCATAGGGTGCCTTCTTGATTGGTGGCTGCTACGTATAGGCATTGTTGAAGTTGTGATTTGGCAACACACCGATTGCATGCTTGAATGGATGTCCACTCAACGAACTAGAGTTGCTTCACGTAGTTGCATCCGGAATTGTTGTACGTGATGCATGGGACATACTTCTTCTCGATCTTCCCAAAAGGATTTTCCTTGGAAATTTCAAGGGAGAGATCTCGGAGTCCTAGACATGCATCCACCATGCTGAGCCATGCCCTTCCCATTATAATCAAGAAGTTCCCCTTGCAGTTATTGACATGGATCACCAGATAATCAGTAGGGTAGGACCACCCACAAATAGTGGTCATAATATCTTCTACCAATCCCAAGGGAATAGTGATGGATTGGTCTACAAACTCGAGCCGAATGTTTCTCCTCTTCAACAAAGGAAGGTTCCAAGTCTTGTACATATCATATGAAATCAGGTTGACACTTGACCCCAAATCTAGAAGAGCTTTGCATGGCTAGTTTCCTGCCACCTGAAGGTATATGAGAGGGCTTCTTAGATTAGCCAATTTTTGAGGGAGATGACCTGCCTTAATTCAGTCCATCACAACATGTGTTAGTATGATAGTTTGCACGTTAGAAGGCTTTTGGCTTGAAGGTTGCTTGAAAGATTAAGTATCAGAGGTAGTTGGAGATGCAGGGGCATTGGCTGCAGATGAGTGTAAGGATGTGTTTAGGTTATTAAGCCAAAAGAAAGAATGTTTCTATGGCTTTGGTTCTGACTTGCTTGGCTAAGAAGTTGGTTATAAATTGATGACCCTCGTGGTATTACGCTGCTACGGCTGTGGAGGTATTTTCCCCTACATGGGTGGAGCAGGAGGTAGCTAAGTTGATGGTTGATGGATAGGTATTGTCGAAGGAGGTGGAAAAGGATAGTGTAGATGTGGGGTTTTCCCCTTGGGTGATGGAGATGGGGCTTGAAAGTATTCTGGAGGGTAGTAATGATTTTGGAAGATTGCATGACTAGAGGAGTTCTACGGGGAGATTGGTTGATGAACGTAGTACCCATAAGGATCTGGCTACCAGTACGGGTACTGTTGCTATGGGGGTGGCATCCTCCATGACTGTGGATGCTGCCATTGCTGGTAATGCTCATACCGTTGTGCTGGAGCTCCACTTAGATAATATCATTGCTGCTGGTGGAACTGCCTAGAATTTCCTTGAGGATAAGGTAATCTGTGGGGTGTTTACCTTTTTGCTAAGCGAGAATTTAGAGCATACACCCCAGACTCTTACAAATGTAACACTACAGGAAAACATCCCTTAGGATGTTCATATTGGCATATGTCACATCCATTGTCCTCCTCGGTGTTTGAGTCTACAACTGGTTCTACCACAACAACCTTGCTCTTACCTTTGTGGTAGGCACGTTTAGCCTCTTTTCTCCTCCATTAATCTCAGTCATTACTTTGTTCTCTGGATTCTTCGACAATTTTTAGAACACTTTGGAATTTTTCATCCAAAGAGTCCCACATCTTGTCCACCTTGGTTAAAATTTTAGAAGTGAGCTTTTGTATGGGTAAAGTCTTCTTGTTCACCACTGCATCCAGAGATGACTCATCCTCGTCTTCACAGAATTAGACCTTCCTCTTCTGGATGGAAGGATCCCAATTATATTCCTCTACACTTTCTTATTTCTGTAGTTCCCCCTTGTCCTTGGCTACCTACTCAATTAATTGCTGAAGCTGATGAGCCCTTAGCTCGGATAGCCATCCTTAAGCATAAATGCCAAGGGTCCTTCTTGTTTTGAAACGAAGCCCATCGATGATATGGCGAAGTTGCTCCTATTGAGAGTAGCCATGACCAGGGCATTGTTGCAACAATGAGTAATATCTGCTTATGGTTGCATCTAAGGGCTCATGGCTACCTTGTTTTCACCCTTGGATTTATCGCCTTAGATTAGACACCCTAGAGTAAGTTTGGTATTTGTCATTGAAGAGCTCCAGCATCGTATTCCATCGCCTGATCGATTTTGGCTCTAAACACTGGTACCAACTTTTTGCCTCCTTGATGAGCATTTGGGGGAATAGCTTGAGTTTCTACCATTCATTTTCAATATTCTGCAGGGTGTAGGCATCATGAAATGCTTGTAGGTGAGTTTGCGGATCACAGTTATATTCCCATTCAAACCTGGGAATGTTGTTCATATCAAGGCACTTGATCTTGCTATCTTGCGAATGCCTGGTAGGTATATGAACTACCTCTGCTATGTTGAGCATGCTTCAAGTGGTGAGTAGCAGTTCATCAAATTCATGGTCTTGCTGATGGCCATGGCATTCGTGACAATCCTTGCT
The DNA here is from genome assembly GCA_015680685.1 of Gnetum montanum. Taxonomy (NCBI): domain Eukaryota; kingdom Viridiplantae; phylum Streptophyta; class Gnetopsida; order Gnetales; family Gnetaceae; genus Gnetum; species Gnetum montanum. Next base: position 532,060 of record MNCI01005236.1, on the reverse strand, counting down.
ACCTCGCATTTCGTGATGGTGATCCTCTCGTGACCGCTCACATCATCCCTATTAGCTCCCTCGATCATCATCATCATAGTCCCTCCTATGATGGTTGTGGTAAGATTCAAAACCTAATGAAGCTAAGGTGGAAAGGAGGGAATGATGACAGCCTTGATCGTCACATCCATCTTCACCTTCACCATGATCTCCTCCCAGAGATTCCTTAGCATCCTGGAACTCCTAGTTAATTAAACCTCTATTCTGTATGATGGATCAGATGTTCTGATGTAGGGGTAGAGATGCAAAAGAATGGGAATTATGAGGAAAAGGTTCCTCATCATCATGTTGGGCCTATAGGGATAGAGGTTTAATGAACCATTTGTCCTTTGCTCATTCATGGTGTTTGGCTTGCTGTAGGTCCCACCTACGCTGTGCCTCATTTGGATGATAATCTCGATAATCATGATCCTCCATCATGTACTGCTTCACTCAGTCCTGAATGCCCAATTTGGTGAGAGTTTGGAGTAGCATTCTGGGAACTAATCGATCAGGGGGCAATATGATGTTGCCCTCCATGTCCCGCCATCGCATCTACTCATCCTAATGCAAGATGAAGGTGAAGTTGGGTATATACTCATCTGAATGAGTATATATTACCCAACATTCCTAGGGAACTTGTGGGTTGGATTCGTCTTGCCTGTGAGAAGAAGACATATTAGTGTTAAATAATAAATAACCAAATGTGTCATACTATTACTAAAGTCATTTTGTGTGAGTAGATTTCGACATTTTGGGTTCGATCCAATGAAGTGAGTGATGATCTTGCTAAGGCTAGACTACACACAAAAGACTAATAGTCCCCAACAACAGTGCCAATGATGAGCAACAAGGTACCCCTATGCCCAACGATATGAATCACGAGCATTCACGTGTGACCTAGTCGAGTTCCGAAGACCACAAGCACTTACGTACACCGAATTCTAGCTAATAAAACATTAGTTAGAATGGTCGTTGTCCTCTCAACCTCACTTATGACATTCTCAAACGACAGTTAAGTGAGATTGAGGCATATGATTTTTATAAGTTTTCTTTTTATCTTTAAAGTCTAATTCTTCTAGTGTAGGAAATGAAAGACTATCTAATTTATGATTGCTCTACTTTACCACTTAACTATCCCTAGCATAAACAACCGATCTCATCCTTCGTGCACATCCTGAGTGTGTCCTAACCACTATTAGGCTATCGGACGTTAGGCATCATTGGGTTGCCAAGTGTTAGATATATGTTTAGGATGGTCGTGCTTATGGTTCTCATAAACTACAAAAAGCATTGTAACTGTAAAGTGATAATCATAATAAAAGCTTCTAAAATTATTAAAATATTAAAACATTTTAATGCTTAAGTAGTTTAATACAAATGTTGCAAGGAATGTTCAAAAAGCTCATCTTTATTTTCGGTCATGCCAATGGGCTCAGGTACATTACCACTCGAATAAAGAGTCGTACACTCTTCAAACTCCTGCTGCAGGCACTTGGGAAATACTCTAACTTTCATGGAGAAAAAATGTAAGAGCTTCACTACAATTTGAACAAGAGATGCCATAAATGTGATGGGTGCATGCATATTTATAGCAAGAAATGGACTCTACGTAAACGAGGCCATGTTAATTCTTAAAAAGATGCACTGACAAGGTCACGTTGATGCAACCGTGTTAATGTGGCTTCGTCAACGCGACCCAGTTGACGTAGTGACTGAACGCTTCATCACCTACTGATCAAGGTATGGAAATAAGACTTATAAAGACATACATAGAATGAAGCACAAGTGTCACGCCAAGTTTGCCAATGTCTTTCTCTTTCAGCACAATACTACTAGTGCTGAATAACAATACTTGAGCTTCTTCATTTGTCTCATTTCCACCATTACTAGTTGTTGAACCATTGGCCTCCTTCCCCTTTGACTTTAGAAGAAGATAATCCTGTATCAAGTGATATTTCTTCTTGCATACTCAACAAGAAAAATATTTTTTCTAAAATTCTCCCTTCCTCTAACTTCGACGTCATTGCTCTTTTTAGTCTTTTTTGTTGTTGAGATCTACCTCTTCTTTCAACACTTAGCACTTCTATAGCATTGGAAATGTTTTTACATGGATGCCTTTTTCTTTTTTGCATCTACCTAACCAACAACCACATAATCAAAATTTAGTGCATTAAATCTTGAGGAAGTAGTGATAGTAGAAACCATAATCTCTCAACTATTAGGCAATGAGAAAAGTAGCAATAACAGTTGGACTTCTTCATCCAAGGTTTCTTTCAATGATTTTAACTAAGAAAAACAACTATTAAATTCTACAAGATGCTAGGCAATAGAAGAATTGTCCTTTATATTTAGCCAAAATAATTATCTCATTCCAAAAACTTTATTCGCTCTAGAGGGTTGCTCATACAAGGAGAAACGTTTCTAACCTAACTCTTTAGTAGTTTCTAGATCTAAAACATTTTTGATAACATTATTAGAAAAACGAGACCTAATAAGAGACAAAGAATTCTTGTCAAGCTTCTTTCAGTTCCCATCACTCATGCCTAAAGGATTGTTTGTAATCTTATTTGTAATCATAACCTCATTACTTTTGATACAAGATATCTAACATAAGGACTTTCTAGATCTGCCATTTAGCACTTATTAACTTCTAGATCTCCATTTTCTCTATCTCATCCAAAGAACACAAACTTAGAATGGGACTATGCACCAAAAAATTCAAAAATGCTAAAAAAAATCCTACCACTCTAATACTAGTTGCACAAAATACGGAAGTAAGAAATAGAATGATGATCATAAGAAAAGAATAAAAACAATAAAGAAACAATAATAGGATTTACATTGTAAAACCCCTCAATGTGGAGGGAAACATCCATAAGAAAGTATACTGCCTATTAATCTCTAGAAAAAAATAACAACGATACTAACAAACAAGGCTTTAGCCTTCAAAAAAGAATCCTCTCTCTACTTGCTTGGGCAACAAAAAAAAAAATGCAAACTCCACAAAATCCAAGAACCCAAGGTCCTTTATATAGGAATGAACTAACTATAAAGTTATGAAAAAATTTCCAACCACTGTTAGATTAAGAATTATTTTCTTTAAACAATGGCTATTATGAGCCATTACAATCAGGGAATACAAAAAATAATAAAAAACATAGCTAAAAAAAAAAACAAGCCATAGTTGTCTATTATAAACTATTCTTTTCTAAATTTTTCTTCACAACCATAATTTAATAAAATAAAAATTCATATTTACAAATTTCCACTACCTAACTAGCAACTACATACCTCTTTGTTTGCCAAATGTATGTCAATTTTCTAGGACCAATACTTTTTGGAAAATGTGGAAGTAGCCTTGGTTTCTATGACTAATATTTTGGGGAACATTGAACTATAGTGAAGTGGCAAGCTTACCATCGGTTATTAGTGCAACAAGAGGAATATTGATATCGAGTAATACAGGCAATGAAAATTTAGTCTTAAATCTTAACCCCTAATTATGACTAAACAAAAATTTATTTTTAAAGTAATTACACTTTAGTAAATGGGAATGCTTGTCTATACAATAAGAAAAAAGAATATCTTTCACATAGTAATTTTGCAAGGTAAAGATAGGAAACAATGAAACATTTTAAGAGCTATTACAGCATCCAAAAATATCAAAACTCATCTATGTTCTCCCATAATAATTCCTATGAAAAGATGTATCTCTTAGCCTAATGCTATGACAATAACTATTTATTTTTCATAACAAGGTCTAGCTAATAAAAAAGAATCACCACCCAGAGGCTGAATGCTCATCTTGATAAGGTAGGATCCTTAGAGGGTTGGTAGATGAGCAAAAAGCCTAACATCTTTCAAGTGACTTTTCCCAAGTTCAAATGCAAGTTGATGAGTGATGAGCAATCCAAACACTCTACCATACTAGTCACGAGTGTTCACCAATGGCCAAATCATCTGTGGATGAGACAATGTAATTATCCTAAGGGTTAATGTTAAGTTCATGATCGTTGTCCTTTTGCCTTGAGCTAGTGAAGTCTTAATGTATGGTTTAACTTGTAGTGATGTATATGATAATTAATGTTGTAAGGCTTGAATAACTTCTAGTGGTAAACATGATTTGGAATGAAACTTAAGTCTAAGTCTAAGTAACTCAAAAATAAAAATCTATTCTATCCTAGAGCGATAGATATCCAATCCTAATTTACCATACATACCTTGGGCTCATGTAACCACTATTAGGTTACTAAGCATTATGCTACTAGACGAACTAAGCAATAACACTACTGAGATTACCAAATGACTACACTTAGCACTTGAAACCAGTCATATTCATTTCACTTTACTAATAAGCATAAAAAAGTAAAGTGCTTTAAAATGTAAAGTGCTAAGCTAAGTAAACATGAGAATTAGGCCAAGTTAATAAAACAAAAGAAAATTAAGTGGATGTTGCAATGATAAGAAGAAATCTTGATCTTTATTTCAAGTCATGAAATATGTCCAAGTATACTTCACTTGAATAAATATTTCATATAACTACTCAACATCATACTATGGGCATTCACTCTATCACTAAGACTATGAAAATAAACCGCAAGGGTTTTGCTAAGACTAGAATGAAAAAGTTGTTTATTGTACACCCAACTGCTGGTATTTATAGGGCTATACAGCTCCTAAGACATTGCATCAACAATGATGTAACATGGGCTATGACATCATATCTACGACATCATTGATACAATAATGTAGTTATGACATCACATCACTTCTAAAATTGACTTTATCATACCTCCATAATTGATTGGAAACTTGTCCTCAAGTTAGAACAAAATGAGGATAAAGTTCCTTATAAAACTGGGAGTTAGAGTTGACTTGACTGAATATTTACATGACTCTTGAATGTCATAGTGGTGTTCTTACAAAATGACATAGTTGACGATTGACAAAACATGACAAAACAAAACAAAATTTGAAGTAGCTCCATGTAGTTTATGTTTAGAAGGTGGAGGCTCTTTCATTAGCTTCTTTCCTTTATCATTAGGCTTCTAGAGTTGATAATTGTTTGGGAGTGCTTAAATTTTCTCTTCTTCTATCCTTCAATTGTGCACCATCCATGCTGATTCTATGATGTTGGATGGAGCTAGTACTTTCCATGGACATGGCAATTGCAGGAACATCTTATTAGCTTTCACATACCATGCCACTAACTATTACCTTTCCTCCTTAAAAGACATGGTGATCTTTCTTAGTTCATGATAGTCTAACATTCAGTGCACCAAGTTGACTACAACATCTTTCTAATTATGGTAGCTAGCCTTGACAATTTCAAGTTTAAATTTTTCCACATGTAATTTCTACAATGCATCTTTTTTATTGGTAAATTCTTTCTCATACATTGCATACATGCCTGCTACTTGCTACTTGACATCTTGATGGAGGATAAAAGTAAAGCTGGGTATATACTCATCATGATGAGTATACACTATCCGAAACTGTTGAGGAACTGGTGGATCTAGGTTATGTTTGTTGTGCCACCGATTGTCTCTTGTGTGATCCCTAGGCGGTGAAGTGCTTTTGTGAGAAGAAGAAGACATTGTTATCTTGTTTGGTGTGCTATTTACCATTGTTTAATTTTTCTCTAATGAACCCTAAGGGTTCGTTCTAGCTTCCCAAAGATGTGGATGATTTCCTATGTTCTACTTAGTGCACAAACAACTAAGTCCCCGGCAACGGCATGAAAGATGAGTGGCAAGGTACCCCTACACTCAACCATACGAATATGAGCGTTACACACGCGATCCGATTGAACTCCAAGGACTAAGTGCTTATGCGCCTTATGGAACACTTAAGGTTAATCAATCATTGTCTTCCCAAGCTTACTTGTATTTGTGACGGTTGTATGGTTAAGTAAGCTTGAGGCATGTGATTTTTATGTCTTTTATTTTTTTAACACCTATGCTAAGAGGGGAAAGGGTGAAGAGACTAAGTAACTAACTTTCACTAACTAAGCTCTAATCGTCCTAGCATCAGTATCTATTCCCACTTGTCGTACACACCCTTAACCAGTGCAACGCTACTGGGATTACCAAACACTATTCGTTACTGGGTTACCAAGCGTAGAACATGTGCTCGAAGCAGTCGTACTAAATGCACTTAACTAGGAGAGTTACGGGCTGAGAGAGATTAATTGTCTAAGAAAGCATTTAAACATTTAACAGTAATTAAATCCTATTTAGCTTAGTCCATATGCTACAAGGTTTATCAGAAAGTTCATCTTTATTGCCGGACACAATGTGTGCTCAAGTTCAAATTGCTTGTATAAAGATCCGTTCACTTTGAGACTCCTACTGCAAGCACATGGAAATTATTCTAACTCTGGAATGGTAAAACTGCTATAGTTTGGCTAAGGGTCTAGATCTTGATGGAGACAAAAGGGAAGGCCACCTCTTATTTATAGATGTAATGGTGGGATGCGATATCACGTACGTGATATCATGGTTCATCAGAAATGTTGTAGTTTCAATCATATTAAATGCTTTAATTAACTTTCATGGTCATTACATTTGGATCAACAAAGGAAGGAATAAAAGAACATGGTCATGTTATTAAAAAGGCATGTGACCCATGTATGAAAGTGCACCACTAATCAATGTCCCAATGACTACCTATTTTTAATGATTACATTAATTAATTGATTAACAATGAGACGTTAGCCTAATGGTAAAACTCTTGATTTAAAAGTTTCAAGTTATGGATTTGATTCTAGTGGGTAATGCTGAGTTTTAAAATTCTAATTGGACCACCTATACTACAATTATTTCAAGGTTCTAATAACCCCCTTAGTGGATGGTCATGTGAGCATGTTGTTGTTCAATTGGTCTTGAGGATGGTGTTATGTAATTTTATTGGATGAGATAAGACTTGGTTTGGAATATGGATGGATATGTATGATGATCATATAAATCATGCATTACACATGAGATCCATTAAAATCACGTGTAAGATATCTAATGTCCTGCTTTCTCTTTTCATGCTAACATCCATTCATCTTACTTGCATTTGCATTTATTAATTTTTGAGCTATATTTATATAGTATAAATATTTCTAATTGGCTAATGTATGTTTTATTAATTTTTTGTTATAATTGACATTTAACTACTAGGATGCCTATAAATATCTCACGTGGTGGTTATTCAAGGGCAACAAGGGAAGGAACCTATTATGGAAAGGACCCACTTGGATAACTCTTTTCAACTATGACTCTAAACTTACTAAACACTTCTCTATTCCTCATAGAATTTAATCACATCTTTACAATATTTTCCAAAATTTTTGTAGAGTCTTTATACCCTTCAAATAGGTACTTTTAAATAATTTTTCATGATTTTCTATCACTAAAATACTTTATTTTCATGATTTCATAGCTTCAATCCATATGTGGGATTTACATCCTAGTCTAGATGGATCTCAAAAAGCTTAAACATTTCAAAATTCATTAGAATGACATAAAACCCTTGAAAAAATTAATAAAAAGACTCAAATTTTTTGATGGATCATTATAGATGCATTGGCATAGGATGCTATGTTAACATGTCTTGTATGGTGCCTTTGCATTGCAAATAGATAAAATTGCCTATATATAGGCATGTTGCTCTTCATATTTCTTATTTAATTTTTATTCCATGTAAAGAAAGTTTTTGCCATTAAGCCTTTCAAGCCTTCTAAGAAATGTGTCTTATATACCATATCCTTGTTTAGCCTCAATTTCCCATCATTGTGAACTTGGAGTTGTACTTTAATCCTAGGGATACTTCATGAACAGGAAGGATACCAAGTCACAAAGGATATGACTAGGTGATACCAGTTAACAAATGTGTAGGCAAAAAGGGATGCTATCATGAAATCATAGCATGAACATGATAAGGGAAAGAAAGTCTCTCTGATAGTTGTCCTGGAGGAAGTAGAAGATACCTCACTCCAAGTTGATAAGTTTTATCAACTTCAAAGATCTCACTCCCACACACTAGTTATACATATTGAAGATCCTATCAACACAAAGCTAAAGTCAACTCTTACCGAGGACCTTGGAATAAAAGCAAAAGACTCAAAACATTAGTAGAGCTCAAGGCCTAGAGCTTTTGAAGAATCAAAAGAGAATGAATCAAGGATTCATTAAAGGAGAACTTGCTAGCACCATTCTCCAATTGATTCTTCCACCTTCTCACATTCATTTGAAGGGACTGACAAGAAGGAACATTGATACTGAAATCATGATAGAGAAAGACAAAGGTATGGTGGGAGACATGAGTATAGAAGAAGATATCCTAGTAGTGATGAAGATAATTATGAAAAAAGAAGAGATAGAATCTGACACGAAGAAAGGAAGCATTATGAATACAAAAGGGCTTAGCACTACAATAAGTATTACAAATCTTATCACTATGAAGAATCCTTATTGGCCACTTGCAGCATGATCAACATCAGGGAATTAGTCTATATTCCAACCAAGCACGTAAGGGATAGTTGCATCAAGCGACTAGACATAAACAACTGTTGGCGACCGTTTGGGACGCGACCACCAATGAGTGTCCTCGAACAGGATTTAGGTGCTTACTGGTCTCTAGCAACACCAAGGCCCAGATACCTCCAAAGACTCAGTAGTTAATGTGAGTATGTGTGTGTGCTATTGCAGTGTGCGGTTGTGAAAAATGAAATGATTAGGTTGTGTGTAAAACTACAAATGACTTATTTTAAAGAGATTCAGCCAAATTTGCCAAGTACTGTGAGTTATTGAGAGTTCCTATTTTGTTTAATTGCCTAGTCTATGCAGTCCTTTTAATACCTACTTGTAAAAAATAAATTTTTGCAAAAACATTTGAGCACAACTCTACGAATCTACTTCTAATTTTCCCCAGAGAAAGAGATAGTTCCACAAGAAAACTATAAATAGAGCAAGATTCAATGGAAATAGAAAGAAGAGAACAAGAAAGCATATTTGTGTAAAGATCTCAAATGTTTAAGCAAGGTAAAATTATACAAGTAAACACTTCGCAATAAAGCTATCCCAAATTCAATAACTACGAATTGTTCAAACTTCCAAGGCTCAAAATAAGCAGTTTATTCAAGACATTCCTACTATGCTACCCAAAAAATTGTTGCATAAACTATCATGTACGAGACTCTATTTTGGCTAGATAATGGATGAAAACAATTACATTCAACAGAACCTTCAAAAGACTTGACAATTTCTGATTGAAATACCACGGAGATTCACTTAAAGATAAAAGAAGCTATTCTGGTCCTATCAAAATACCAAATATTTTCTGAACCCTCTTAACTATTGAATTGTTCAATGGCTTAACTACATGCAGAGGCTCCTTTACAACAATCTCAATAGCGGTTCTTATACATTGCACAATAATAAAATTCACTACTAAAATGCTCTTAAGGCTTTCAAACACAAGCTCTTCTATGGAAAAATTTTAATAAAAATTCTCTATCATGCAACAAGAATAATAAGAGCAATCTAAAAATCCCAAAATTACTTGCCAAGCATGATACTATCTAAAACACTAGCTAAACAGTTAAAAAAAAAGAAATAATAAGCATAACTCATAGGACTATGACAAAGAGGCTGAAATGTTGTCTTTAGCAAGTCATCTTACAAGCAATCTTTCACAATTTCTTTTTTACAATGCTCTTCCCAAGACCCAAAGTGTGTCTCCAAGTGAGAGCTCCTAGTCCTTTTCCCCCTTAACCCTTGAAGCCTTTTTATAGGGTTCAAAAAGTAGTTAGATATTAAAAAAAATCTTAGGTAACTTCTCTCCCAAGTAAGGAAGTTATAACTTGCCCAACTAATTAGGAGATATTTCTTACTAATCTAGTTAGGAAGTTATAACTTATACATGAAGTTAGGAGAAAATCATGCAAACATTGGCATGTGTAAATATTACAAATATTTTATAAGCAACAACTTGTATAATAATTTTTTTAAAAAATAAATCCAAGATCTCCATACTATAAGAGCTTCATACAATTGTTATTTTATTTTTATTTTAGTATTTTAATTATCCACAGTGTATAAAGCCTTAGTAATTCACTTGGGATAATTAAATTAAGGCTAGGTCATTAACAAGCACTCCATACCATTATTGCATGTGAGAAATTGTTGAAATTATTATTTTGCCATCGGACCATATGAAATTGAAATGTTATTTTGTGACTTTAATTCCGTGCATTCGGGTTTTGTATTTATCTTTAGTGATGATGGTTTCTTCTGACTAAACTACAACTTTGATTTATGGGCATCGGCTAAAACATCTCCTGGTTCTGCTGATTCAGTTGTGCACTTGTCTTGTTGTGTCTTCGTGTCTCTGTGACCGCACTTGATGGATTGGCAATGATGAAGAAGAATGTGTTGGCGTCGGGCATTACTACTGTTTTTGGTAAGGTTGTTTGCAGGTTCATCATTGCAAAGTCTTCTCTGGAAGCAGTTTCCTAACTTCGTACATATCCTTGCATTTGGAATACATATTAATCAAAGTTGTTCTAGTAACAGTATATGCATCAAAGCCCTTTTTCAAAATTAGGGCACGAATGGACTAGCCCTGGGAAATCATTCCTGATTCTCTCGTGCATTGCCCACTGCAACATCCAAATCCAAATCGTGTTCTACAGCCCAGTCCTGTACAAACCCTACATTCCTATCCCCAAATTACTGCATCCATTGAGCAAACTTAAAACAATGAACTTATCAGGGCAGTGGCGGTGCATTCGATCCATTCTGGGTGCCCAACAGTGAGGCAGCCATGGACAACATGATTAGCGTGATAACTCACGAGGTGGTCAAGATGGTGTCCAACCCACTGGCCAATGGATGGTACATCGGGGATGATGCTGACACTGGGGACGATGCTGCGGCACCAACCAAGATCGTGGACTTGTACGAGGGCATTTACGGGATTGGCGGTGGCAAGGTGTACACGGGCCAGGTCCTCCAAGATGGCCACGATGCCTCCTTTTATGTGGTGGGCATCCGACGTCATCACTTCCTGGTGCAATGGCTGTGGCACACGCTACTATCATCGTGCTTCGGACCCAATGCCTTAGACCAGGTCGTGCCGTAGAGTTTCCCCTTTTCTTGCGGTTTCAAATCGTGACCTGGTCCTTGTTCACTTTCTGCTTCCACTAAACAAAAATTCTTCTTTTTTTCCTGGAAATAAATAATGAAGAATTTGTTTTTACAACTTAGCAATATGGGAATGCTTTTTCTTGTTTTACAGTGTTGTCAAACTTGATTTTGGCAAACTTGTATTTTTGTGAGAGTTTGTTCTCCAGGCTCTTAATAGAGGCAGCAACCAAAGTGCTCTTACCGATACCTCCCATTCCCCAAATAACAAGTGCAACTACAGGCTCCTCTATTCCATCTATGTTTAATAGTCTACTTACTTTTCCAAAACACCCATCAACCCATAACCTTAAAGCTACATGTTTACTTCTAAATTTCCAACCATACATTGTTTTAAAAATTCAGCGTAAAAATGTTTGGATGGGTAGATCATCTCTCTCTTAAATCAATATAGAACAAATGATAAATGAAATCCCCTTTCAATCATAAAGCCTACTCCATTAAATGGGAAAAATGTACCAACACCAAGATGTTCCAATTTTTGATAAGATAGTCCAACTGTTCCATGAAATGGCCAAATGTGCCAACAACAACATGTCTAGATTTGAGGGTAGATACAACACAACTCCACAACACCACCTTCAAGCATTCCATGATGCTTGTTCCCTTCAAAACATTGAAAGTAATTAGTAGAAACTAAAGTTATTTTCTAGAATACTCACCAAGGAGGTAGAAAGATGGTATAGATCTTTAGAACTAGAATTAATTTGAAGATGGAGTACCATGCTAAGACTATTCAATCATAAGTATCATACCTACTCATGAGTGTTAAACCTAAGGAAGTAGCAAGGGATACATGAATCCCTTGATGTAGTAATAGGTAGATACTATTCCTTACTACACAAATGCCCAGGCCATGAATTCTCATAGAAGAAAAAACTAAGGTAAATAATAGATGGATCAAGGAACAAAACCAGAGAGATCCTTGGAGTTTATGCCCAAGGATAATTATCAAAGATGACCATCCATCAAATTCAAAGGTTAATTGACCAAGTAGTAAAAGATGAAGGAGAACTAGAGAAGAAAGAATTAGCTAAAGAGTATACCAAAGATCCATCAATAAGGAAGCACGATGTGCAAATATATGATAAGCAGGAGGATGAAACCTTGAAAGACGTCATCCAAAAGAAGACTCTACCAATCTAAAAATTAGTGAATGATATAGTAACCAAGGTGGAGAAAATGTAGAATTTGATGAACGAAAAGTTTACTACATCCCTGAAGATCATAAAAGAGAAGACTGAACAAGTGTTTAAGAAGAATAAGGAAAAGAAGAAGAAAAGAGACCATGGATGGGAAAGTTACATGCATAAAGGAAAAGTTGCTATTATTGAAGGGTATACTAACTTCAATTTAGAGAAAGAGGAAGGGTGCAAGGTGTGCCAGTATGAACATCCTACAACATGTTGCCTTAATATGGTCCACTTGCAGGAGTCTAGGGTATACACACTCAATCCAAGTTTTGTCAAAAAATAAATGTCAAGATAGTTAACTTATCCTCAAGACGATCTTAGACAACGTTTGTAGCTAACCTGCTACCCAAGTGGAGCTTACCCTCAACCATAGGAGCAATACTAGCAATAGTGGTAGCAACCACAAACATGGGCAATGCCACCACTAAGGCAATAATATCCATATAGGCAACCTAATCCTCATGGATATTATGTCCAACATCCAATATCTTTAGGGAATAATTTAGTTCAAACTTCTTTTCCTTACTATCCACCAAAATGCTATAGGCCAATCACTCCATGGATCACAATACTTATGCACATTCAATAGTAACTAGTCCATCAAACCAACCTTCTAATTTTTTACCACCAGTGCCACCACTTGTCATGCAAGGGGAGCTTTCATTGCAACCACAACAAAAAAAATGTTGTTAGGATAATGAATATCTAGAAAGAGGATTACATTGTCAATGCTAAGGGAAAATCTTGGAAATGTCCCTTCTTTAAGACAAGTCTAAGAAAGATTGGTCAAGAAAGGACTCCATACAAGCAAATCCCTTCTCTAAGTAATCCTCATACAAACATTCTATTTCTACCACAACCAACTCAAAACCTTGTGATTGTTATGTTAAGAGAAATAGTCTCAAATTGGATTAGGAAAGGATCACTTCCTGAGAAAAGAATTGATATAGGAATTCCTTTGATTTATTTACAAGTAGCTAGAAATTCACCATGTAAGGCTCTACTAGAATCAGGTTTTGGAGTAAATTTGATCTCTTAAGAAATATATAAGGCATGGAACCTAACACCTTTAAAGAAGTGTAACATAAGGTTAGATCTAGTAGATCAATCTATCACCGTTCCTTTGGGATAGATAGAAGATGTGGTGACCACTATGAATGGGTGGTCTTATCTAGTGGATTTCTTAGTGATTAACATGAAGAATGACAATAAGAAATTTCCTATCATTATGGGGAGAGCATGGCTTAGCACAATTGATGCTAAGTTAGGAATGAGAGATTTATCCATAAAAATATTTAAAGAAGATGAGCAAGGAGCCAGACTTACACAAATAATCCCATGCATTATTGATGATGATGAAGGATGTAGTTATGGATCAAAACTTTAGAATGTCAACACAATCTTTACATCAGCCCACAATAGATGTGAAGAACAAGTGTGTGTACAAGAAGGAATAAGGGCCAATAAACCAAAAGACACCTAGTGGGTGAAAACTAAAAACATAAAATTGTTCAAAACATGCATGGAACCATCTTATTCACTTATTAATTCCTATCCTAAGAAAATGACCTAGATTAAGAACTCACAAAAGGAAATCCTAAAATGTAATTGTACATTAGCGAGTAATGGAAATGAGAACTTAAAATTTGAATTTAAGGATAAACAAGAAAGTATAGATGAACCTTCTAAAATGACAAGATTACCTAGCCCAACAAGATATATGTCCTCAGAAGATCATAATTCAATTATCATCAATGTTACATGGGATAATAACCAAAAAACTAAATCACTAAGGATGATAGATGAGAAACCTCAAGTGTATGATCCAAGGGATCTAGGGTTCATTTTCCAAATACTTGCCCATGATTTCAATCATGGGGGAGATGCCTTATCTTGACTTAGGAATTAATAAGTTCTTTTCTACTTTTTTGTTTTCTAATTTCCTTGGTTTATAGTTTTTTGCTATACCTTTTTACATTTCTTACCAATTTTCACATTTTTTGATATCTTTTCATTCTTTTATGCCTTTTCATTTCTTAATCATTTGTTATTCTTTAACATTTTTCCAATTCTCCCTTTATTTTACCATTTTTCTATAATTTTCACTACCCATTTTGTACATTTTCTTATTAACTTTTCAATAAGTGCAAAGAAATAAAGCAAGATGTAGTCCCAATAAGGTGAAGATTGCTTTATGTTATTAAATTATGGAAAGACTAACTCTATAAACAAAGAGACCATGACATCCATCCATCCATTCCCAATAATAAGAAGTTCTTACCATGGCCATAATGACATTTTTCTCACAATAAAACTAAAATAAAATTGTGATCATTATGCTTGGATAGAAAAGTGAAGAACCAAGTGGGAATGACAAGGGTGTGACATCAAGGGGACTTGTTGATTCTCTTGGACTACTACTATAAGTCTTATCCTTTTAATAAAGTTGTATTATTTTCTTGAGTTCTAATGAAAATTGGAAGTAAGAGTACAATAAGTGCTACCTTACCATGTCACTAGAAAGACATTTCACCCATGCTTGAAGGTAGTCCTCTTGTAAGATCGACATAGTAAAAACAAAATAAATGCATAGAATAAAATTTTTGGGGGTCCCACTGGAAAGACTTATTACCCATACCTAAAGATAGGTGGCTTCTCAAAAATCTTAAAAATAAAGAGTGTAATTAATAAACTCTTTTCTTAAGCAACACACCAAGTATTAATACTTCTTACAACAATGGTAGGCTCATGGTTGTTTGTTTTGGGGAAGAAAAAATGTGATGTTACTAAAGGTGGTATGGAATTGGTTTGGATCTTGGATGGAAACACTAATAATTGCTTTAATCACATCTCACACATAAGAATTAATTATGCTTATGGTAAGGCACTTCATGTCTCAATCTCTACAATCCCTTCTCAAATCCATCTCATCCCACTATTATATTTAATCAAAATTCCATAGTTTCATATAATATAGTGTTATTTTCCCATTTTGATAATCCAAACATGTGTGTTTTGAAAGACAGGTATGTTTTACATTCAACTCCTTGGATACCTATAGACACTTCTAGGCATGGTTATACAAGAGCACTAAGGGTTGGAACCTGCTTTGGGGAGGACCTACTTGTATAATTATTATATCTCATACCTAAAAATTAGATCCACATCATCTTGGGATTCCCAAAACACTTTTGAATTCAATTTTTACTTCCCTCAAGTTCAATAATCTGTCCATACATTCATAACTCACAATTCATCTCATGTATGCTTGATAAACTTTTATTGCTTGAAATTTCTTCCTTATGAACCTTGAACACCAAATTTTTGAAAATCTAATCATCATTAATGATCCAAGATCCTTTAGACAACATTCACATTTTCCAAACATTCCAATTGACTTATTTTTTTCATGAAAATTCACCAAAAATTTCAAATTTTTCTACGGTGATATCATAGCTACAATGTCACATGGCTTGTGATGTTGCATCTACGATGTTACACACACACATATATATATACATAGGAGTTGGAAAAATTTTTCATTTCATGATTTTGCAATAAGAGAAGTTTTTGGAGTTTTTTTCTTTAAGCTATGGCAATCTAACTTCCCGAAGCCATAACTTCCTCACCATAACTCTAATTTGTGAAATTCTTGAATCCTGTTGATCCCAAAGCACTCAACTTAGTCATGGGGAAGAGGATTGTGCTAAAATAAGGAAATTTGAGTCAAATTTTTCCTAATTCTAGAAAGATAGTATAAGGGTAAGTATAGGAATAACATAAGAATATCCCACTTTATCAACTAAATTAGAGCCAAAATACTTAATTGATTCTCCTAACCAACCGTACCAACTATTTAGGGAAGTAATAAACAAAGAAACGATAATGATGAAAGGTCATAATAGTCAAAGGTATAATAATTAGGGGTTTCTTTCCAAAATTTCCCTAACTCTGTAATCATAATGAAGAACATAATTAATATAAAACAATAAGAGCTTAATCTAACCAAGAGAATGAGGAGGATTATGAACCATTATGAACCAATTTAAACCCTTTGGTGATCTTAAAATTTTGATAATTGCAGATGGTCCCAAAGAGACCTAGAACAAAAGGACCTTCCCAAAATGGTGTCAAAAGACCAAGAGAGCATAGGAGAGGCCAAGTAGGAGAACAAAATCCACAAGCTAAACATGTAGAGTAGGAGGCTCAATCATTCAACATCCACTAACAAACTCATACTACTGAACATGTTGCATAAGTAGAAGTAGAGGTCCCACCAACACCAAAATAGGGACAACGTCTCACATTGTCTAATGAATGTCTACAAGCCATCTAAGAGAAATCTATCATGTCCATGGTTATTGTGGAGTTGAAATTTGGACCATTCATGGAGTTTGCTCCAGAGGCTATGAGGATGCAACTCTAAGCATCTTCATTATGGCCTACATTTTTCAACAATGCTAAATGGTACCAAGAAGAAACTCTTCAATTTTGGCGAAATAAACAAGAAAATGCTATAGTGAAGATAGGAGTCTCAATACCTTACTCTATGAAAGAAATTTCCAAAGCCTTAAACATCCCTAATGAAGAGGCCAATGTGGCACAGATTTCAACAAGATTAGATACAAATGCTAAGAAGCTATGGTTGCAAAGGACATATGGCAAGCAAGAAAATGATTATAGTGAGCTCTTAGTAGAAAAAAAAGATCTATTTTAAGATTGGGATGTATCACTTATTCCCAACCAAAAGGCTCAACTGTATTTGAACATATGTAGCCCAAGGAAGTGCAATTTTGATGGAAAAATTCAATGTCAACATTGCCCATTTACTCTTTCTAGAAATTCAAAGGTGGTTCAAGGAGAAGAAGGTGGAAAAAACAATACTACCATTCCCCTACCTCATAAGGAAGTTGTGAAAGCAAGCAGGAATTCTAGGTTTCACTAATGATGTTTCCAAAAAAACCCAAAATGCTTCTACATTGACATGTTCAAGTTGGTGTCACCTAAGAAAGATCAACTAGAGAAGCTAGTAGGAACTAAGAAAGTTTCAAGATCAACTCCTACCTGTAACCTTCTAGCTACCACTCAACAATAGTAAGTAGGACTGAGTAGCAAGCCACCTATTAGAGAACAACAACAACAACAAGTTCCACCACCTCCTCAAGATTATCACTCATCAATGAGCCATTTGCAATAGAATGTAGAAATCATTAGTTAGGGAACAATAGAGGGGGAAAACCTTTATAAATTAAGAGAGGGCTTAGTCAAGTCCACAATTTCTATAGATCCTACGAGTGAGTAAGTATCATTGCAAATGGGATGAGAGGATGATTGGACACAATAAATTTTTGGGAATGCTGCATCATTCTAAGTGATGCTTGAAATAGGAGAAGTTGGCATAGTCATTGTTATGCAGCATTAGGATACAACATTAGCACTAGAGGTCATCACAAACCATATCAAAGAGTCATTCAATGTTCTTGTTGTGTTGCTAGCCGATATCTCTAGAGTAAGAGATGTTCAAATGTTAGTTGGTAACTTGATGAATCTTGTAGAACATGAAGATGTACTAGATAGACTACTGTAGATGGGCTAGGTCATGTAATATCTATTTGATATCCCAAGTGATATTACTATAGTGTAGTCTAATTTCATTGCCATCAAAGGGAAGTTGGTTATGGCCGAAACAAGGGTAGAACACACAAAGAACGAGGTGCAATGATGACAAGAAGAATTAGAAACCTTGAGAGCTGAAAGAAGAGACCTTGCACAATTCATAGCCCTTGACCAACTTGAATATTTTAGATTAGATCAAGTGAGGTAACTAATTGGTTATAATATCAAAGTTGAGATGGACAAGGAAAAGGTGGTGTGAAATGCCTTAGTTGTAGAAGCACAAACCTATGCCCATGCTAAAGCCCTCACATCACTAGAAGAAGAAAATAAAAAGCTTAATACTAACAATACAAGATTAATTGACGTGGAGAAATAGAAGAATGTTCTTGAGGAAAGTATTCATCAACTATGAGAACAACTAATTAGAGTCAACCAAGACATTAGCAAACTAGCCAGAGAAAATAGGAACCTGTCAATGGAAGAAGTCTATGAAATTTGGCAAAAGTCTACAATTAAAATAAGCGCATGGTAAAATAAGGCCAAGAAACATGAAAAACTTAAGGAACATTTTAGGGACCAAGTGGGATATATAAAAAAATTAATGAGAAAGAAATCCAAATGGCCAAGGCTAAGATTAGCTTCATCACTACTCAAACTCTTGATTGGCAACCCATCCTGGATAGCCTTGCCTGTGTCCATCAAGTTAAAATAAAAAACAAGGACCTGTAGATAAAGGACCACATAGAATACATGGGGTTAGCAAACGTTCAATATGCTAACCTATTAAGTTGCTAGTAGGGTGGCCTAACAACTACATTGGAGAGCCCCAGACCGAGCAGTCCCCAACATGCTCCTTCGTGCTCTCGCATGAATAGGCATGTCATAATTATACGTAGAGCACGTTGCATGTGACTATGACATGAGGGATACCATCCCACAGAAGCGCAATGTCAAAGGAACTTGTGACAAGAGAGCTACTATACATCGCTGAAGGGTAAAGGGCCCCACAATCTCCTGCATGTTCTAAGCGAAATTGGAGATGGTGAACTAATTATAATAGGTTTCTCATCGAATGATGTTTCCCATCCTAACGATGGTGAGGAGGTGGGGTATCAAAACCTACACTCCACAATTCATAATCCTGGTTCTGATCCCCATGAACACCAAGTGTTCAATGAGGGAACACAAACATATGACAAGGATGGGCAGTTTGATCATCATCACGATCGAGGCCGAGATCACCAAAGAAAAGGTAGGAAACACCATCATGGCAATGGTTCTCCTTCCTCTTCACCTTGATCATCTCATTCACCCTCTCCTTTTGTATCAGGACGCAGTCACAAAGAACCCAACCATGAGGATAAGGGTAAGCAAAGTGAGAAACCTTGATGAGAGAGTCAAGAGTGAGGACGAGGGTACTCTAGGGAATCACGGCAGAGAAGAAGGAAAAGTAGGGAACCACGTAGACTTCACAAACACTATGAGAGGAATGAAAATGAAGAACCCCTACTTGCAACCCGAAGTATGTTAGACATTATGGAGGCCGTTAGAATACCTACAAGGCATTAGAAAGATAGCAGGATTAAGAGACTAGACATGAATAATATCCCATGATTTGAGGGAGGATACAACGCTGATCCTTAGAACCATCTACAGGCATTTCGTAATTCCTGTGCCTTGCAAAACATTGAAAATAAGTGGCAAAAGTTAAAGTTGTTCCCAAGGATACTCATAAAGGAAGCGGAAAGCTGGTACTGGTCCTTAGAACCGAAATCCATTCGAAGGTGGAGTATGATGCTAGAATTGTTTAATGATAAATATTAAACGTACTTCTGAGTGTCCAACCTGTGAAAGCAAATCCAAGGATGGAAGCAGGAAAATCATGAACCCTTGGATGCTGCCATGGGCCAATATTATGCACTGTTACATCGTTGCCCAGGCCATGGTTACGCATAACAGGATCAACTATGCCATCTCGTAGATGGGCTTAGGCACGGAACTAGGAGAACCCTTGGAACATATGCCTAAGGGAGATTATTAGAGCTTAGGTCCCATGAGGTTCATAGATTGTTGGAGCAAGTAGTTAAGGAAGAAGGAGAGCTACACAAGAGAGAAAGTGTGGAAGAGTACAACCATGATCCTTCCCTCTAAAAAAGGGGAGTGAGATTCTATGAGGAGGAGGATGAGTCACCACTCGAAGAGTTGGTGAATAGGAAAATCTTGCCGCTTCAAAAGTTAATAACAGAAGTGTTAGCTAAGGTAGATCAAATGTGGGAATCCTTAGATAGTAGATTTGACACTGTTCTCAAAATTGTAGAGGAGTCTAAGGAACGAGGTAGTGACTATGATAAAAAGAAAAGGAGAGATTCAGACCATGCATGTAACAAAGGTAAGGGTAAAATGACTATCATCGAAGAGATTGTGGATTTCAATAAAGATGATGATGGTGGATGTGAGATATGTTAGTATGACCATCCTAAGCGATGTTGCCTAATAATCTCACATCTACAAGAGTCTAGGGTGTATGCACTCAACCCAAGATTTAACAAATGGCAAGCACCCCGAAGGTTACCTTATCCCCAAGGTAACCCAAGACAATTCCACCAACCATTAACATATTATCCAAGTGGAACCCTTCCACAACCTATTGAGCAACATTAGCAGTGGCAATACACATAGTCATGGGGGATGCCACCAACTAGGCAAAAATACCCTTATCGACAACCAGACCCATATGGCTATTACGTATAGTAGTCGATCTCTCCAAGTGACTTTGTCAATCACGTGACCCCACAACATCACTACCAAGCTAGGGAGTATTATAGGAATCCTTCTCCTAGGGGGACACACCACATGCATACCATCCTCCGAATCCATCTGCGACTCTTACGCCGATAGCTCCACTACCATCGGCTCCAGCAATGCAAGGGGAACCCCCCACTCAACCACAACAACGTAATGCTACGAGAGCTATAAACCTTGAACTCACTATTGGTTCTAACAACCATATAAAAAGAAGACCTTTCTTCAGAACCAACAGTCCAAATAAGCTCTCACAACCACAAGCAGTTGAGCCTCAAAATGCCTCTCCATCAAATAAGGATTCGGAGCTCCCTTCAAACAAAAAATAGAGCTCAACGCACATGGTTATGTTAACACATACTATCACTGACTAGATAAAGGTGGGCCACCTTCCCAATAAATTCTCTAATCCTAGAAGTCCCTTAATCTACCTCCAATTCATTGGGAATGAACCATGTAAAGCTCTTCTTGACCCAGGTTCTAGAGTCAACTTAATATCACAAGAAATGTATAAAGCCTGGAACTTGCCTCCACTAAATAAGAGCAATATTTTCTTAGAGCTGGCTGACTAGTCCATCACTATTCCTTTGGGATTGGTGGAGGACATAGTTACCACTATGTATGGGTGGTCATACCCACCTGATTTCCTAGTGATAGAAGTCAACAATAACAAAGGGGACTTCCCAATTATAATGGGGAGGGCATGGCTAAGTACCATAAACGCATGCCTAGGAATTCACGATCTTTCCCTGGAAATATCGAAGGAAAAAAATTATGGAAATATTGAGAAGAAGAAAGTTCCATGCATCACATACAGTGATACAAAGGGTGATGGCATACAGGAATGTTCATCATTTCCTACATGCAACTGGTGTGCCCAGGAAACGAACATACAAAAGTGCCTGTATGTAGCAACCACAAAACAAGAAAACACCTAGTGGTTGATAGTTAATAAGGAGAGAAACTCACCAACATGCATGGAACTAACTAGGGAAACAACTTGCACCCGTAACGAAAGCATAGATACGTTGGAACATGAGTGTTGCCAACTTTCAATTCTTAACCTGAAAACATCAATTGGGAGAAGTTGGACAATTGTAAAAAATTTAAACAAGCGCTCATTATTTTGGATCTCTCCCTTTCAATTCAGTCATGGGGGAGATGGCCACCTATGCTAATCAATCGAGGCCCCAGTTCCTTTTTAAGTTTTTGTTTTATAAATTTCTTTAACTTTTCTTTTTTCTGTTTTGCAACATTGTTCATACTTTTTCTTTTATTTGTGTGTGTGTGTATGTGTTTATCCATTTTGTTAAGTTTGTCACTCAATAAGTGCTCTTGATGACGGTATGAATTGTGTCCTATTGGTTGCTAATGTTTGGTTTTTACCTTTAAGTTATAATGTTGATGCTAAGGTATGGTTCTTTTGATATAACAGGCAATGAGTCCACATCATCCATGCATCCATAAAATTCTATGGTATCTCTTAGCTTGGAAATGTACATTTCCTTTCTTTAAAATAATAAGAACTATAAATGAATCGGT
The DNA here is from genome assembly GCA_015680685.1 of Gnetum montanum. Taxonomy (NCBI): domain Eukaryota; kingdom Viridiplantae; phylum Streptophyta; class Gnetopsida; order Gnetales; family Gnetaceae; genus Gnetum; species Gnetum montanum. The sequence goes on along the minus strand of MNCI01005236.1, from coordinate 509,694 downwards.
GACTGGGCATTTCTCAAACTAAGGAAGGACTCAAGGATTGAAAAGGGATGTGACTTCAAGGGGATTTGATGCATTTGTATTAGCCATTCTCCTGGGTGCTTGGATGTTTTCTTCTTGAGTTTTCTTACTGTTTTGATGTTACCTCATTATCGAGAAGCTGAGCAAATAAAAATAAAAATAATAAGTCTTTGCAAAAAAAAAAAAAAAAAAAACAGTGAGGATTCAAAGCACACCCCTTAGACAAAATAATCACTTGGGCTACAAGCATTGGTTATGGGACTAAACAAATAAACATGTTTCCTCTAACTAAGGCCCTTCTCGCTTCCTACTTTCTCCTTTTTCTTGTGTTGTTAGAATGGTGGTGACTCTTTGAGGGAGGCATTCAAGTTACTTCAGGTGGATGGATTGGCCGAATGTATTAATGTGAAGTCACTGGATGTGGTTTGTTTAAGGTTGGATTTGGAATGAGATCTACAAAGTCACATTAAACATTAACACACAAGGGGTTGTACATCACCTTGTTGTTGGGACTCCATTCCATTCTCTTATTTCCATCGTTCTTCCTCCATTATTCACCTCATTGCTGGTTGTATTAGTAGTCTATATTTTAGTTGATGCATTGTTTTCTTTTTGGTAAATTCTTGTGGTTAAGACTTTAACTCTTGCTTCCAAATGACATTCCCAGAGCCTACGAACTATTTGAATGTGGGAATGTCAAGGCATTAAGGGCATGAGCATACTTTGGGGAGGACCCACTGGCATTCCTATTTGCGGCATCAGTTAATTTCTTTCCCTTAAAGATTTTCGCAATCCATTTCTATTTTGTTCATTTCCATCTCTAACATCCATTTCATCTGCGTTACAATTGTCTCTTTTTCTCCATCTCTCTTATTCCTTACCTTTTTCCATTCTCTTGCTACTAGAGGTTTGCGATTAGTCATGGGGGTCCAATTTTTTTTATTTTCTCCTAACCCCTACACCTTGGGTAGCCACCATTATTATATCTTCAAAATCCACATACGCCATATCACAACTCAGCCAATGGACCTTACACTGAGGCAAGGTATCAACTACATTGTGATTCATTTATCCTTGATAATATAAGACTGTGTTGTGTGTGCAGATGATAATCATACAACAACAGATTGGATCTGAAGGAACACTTGGAATGGATTGGTGTTGAAGCAGTTATGCAAAGGACAAGATTGATGGCGTGCTTATGGATGAACAACGAAAGGTGCAATCTCAGCATTGGTAGCAATAGACTTCTTCTTCTCCTTCTCTCTCTCTCTCAGCTACCAAATAAGGCCTGATGTCAAATGTATAAAGTGTTCACTTTTGTTGTTAGGAACACTAATTTTGTCATGTATTGTAATTATGATCCATTCACATGTCACCCCATTCACCATTAGTGTCATTCAAGTCAATAATCCCATACCTTCCCAATATTTTGTAAGGAACTCGAGGACGAGTTTTTATTCAATCATGGGATTATGATAAACCGTGATATCATGTATGCAATATCACATCCGTGATATCGTGTCCGACCACGTGATATCGTGTACATGATATCGTGTCTGCCCACGCGATATCGTGTACATGATATCACATCTATAAATAAGAGGTAGCCTTCCCTTGTTTCTCCATCTAGATCTAGACCCTTAGCCAAACTATAGTAGTTTTACCATTCCAGAGTTAGAATAATTTTCATGTGCCCGCAGTAGGAGTCTCAAAGTGAATGGATCTTTATTCGAGCAATTTGTACCTGAGCACACATTGTGTCCAGTAATAAAGATGAACTTTTTGATAAACCTTGTAGCATATGGACTAAGCTAAATAGGATTTAATTACTATTAAATATTTAAATGCTTTCTTAGACAATTAATCTCTCTTAACCCTTAACTCTCATAGTTAAGTGCATTTGGTATGATCGCTTCAAGCACGTGTGCTGCACTTGGTAACCCAGTAATGAATAGTGTTTGGTAATCCCAGTAGCATTGCACTGGTTCAGGGTATGTACAACAAGTGGGAACAGATACTAATTCTAGGACGATTAGAGCTTAGTTAGTGAAAGTTAGTTACTTAGTCTCTTCACCCTTTCTGCTCTTAGCATAGGCGTTAAAAAGATAAAAGACATAAAAATCACATGCCTCAAGCTTAACCATACAACCATGACAAATACAAGTAAGCTTGGGAAGACAACGATTGATTAACCTTAAGTGTTCCATAAGGTGCATAAGCACTTAGTCTTGGAGTTCGACTGGATCATGCGTGTAATGCTCGTATTCGTATGGTTGAGTGTAGGGGTACCTCACCACTCATCATTGGCACCGTTGCCGAGGACTTAGTTTTTGTGCACTAAGTAGAACACAGGAAATCATTGACATCGTTGGGAAGCTAGAACGAACCCTTAGGGTTAATCAAAAGAAAAATTAAACAATGGTAAATAGCACACCAAACAAGATAACAATGTCTTCTTCTTCTCACAAAAGCACTTCACTGCCTAGGGATCACATAAGAGACAGTCAACGACACAACACATGTAACCCAAATCCGCCAGTTCCTCAATAGTTTCAGGTAGTGTATACTCATCACGATGAGTATATACCCAACTTTACTTTTATCCTCCATCAAGATGAACAACTACATTGGAGAGACTTGGAGGGTAACATAGTATTGCCCCCAGACTGAGTAGTCCCCAACATGCTCCTCCATGCTCTCGCACAAATAGGCATGTCACAATTATACGTAGAGTACATTGTGTGTGACTATGACAAGAGGGATTACCATCCCATTAGCGCAACATCAAAGGGACTTGCGACAGGAGAGCTACTATACATCACTGAAGGGTAAAGGGCCCCACAATGTCCTGCACATTCTAAGCGAAATTGGAGATGGTGAACTAGTTATAACAGGTTTCCCATCAAATGATGTTCCCCCTCCTAACGATGGTGAGGAGGTGGGGTATCAAAACCTACACTCCATGATTCATAATCCTAGTTCTGATCCCCATGAACATGAAGTGTTCAATGAGGGAACACAAACATATGAAAAGGGTGGGTAGTCTGATTGTCATCACGATCGAGGCTGAGATCACCAAAGGGAAGGTAGGAAACATCGTCATGGCGATGGTTCTCCTTCCTCTTCACCTTCATCATCTCGTTCACCCTCTCCTTCTGTATCAGGATGTAGTCACAAAGAACCCAACCATGAGGATAAGGGTAAGCAAAGTGAGAAACCTCGACGAGAGAGTCGAGAGTGAGGACAAGGGTACTCTAGGAAATCACGGCAAAGAAGAAGGAAAAGTAGGAAACTGCGTAGACTTCATAGACACTATGAGAGGAATGACAACGAAGAACCCCTACTTGCAACTCAAAGTATGTTAGACATTATGGAGGTCGTTAGAATACCTACAAGGCACCAGAAAGATAGTAGGATCAAGAGACTAGACATGAATAATATCCCATGATTTGAGGGGGGATACAACATTGATCCTCAGAACCATCTATAGGAATTTCACAATGCCTGTGCCTTGCAATATACAGAGTCAAGGTCAAAGCTGGAAATGGTTTTCAATATATAGAGTTCAACTTGGATTGATAGTTGATGAATGTCAATTTTCATGACCAGCATCAACATAGGCCTTGCTCTATCAACACATCAGCATTGACATAAGCTTAATAAATGCTTATATAAATGTGTGCATCCACTACATTTGTGGCACCATTCGATCAATAACTTAGCAAAAATTTTTCATTTTGCTCCCATAGCATGAATCAAGTGGATTGTATGAAATTTTATTTGAATGATCATGTACTTGAATATGTTTATATGGTAACAATAAAATTGAGATCCATTTCCTTCATTGTAGCATTTGGCTTAGCTTTATAATTTTTGTAGTTATAAGTTACTCTAATTATACTTTTAATTTTAAATACTTTGTTAATTATTTTTCTTTCATTTCACTTAGTTAAATGACATGAGTATAACCAACTTCGAACATAAAAGCATAAATTTTTTATAATACTAGTAGTGTAGCACTTGGTATGCCCAACAGTGGATACTTGGTAGCCCAACAATGTTGATGCATGTTCAAGATATGTACATCAAGTTGGGAATGGATGATTCATGCTTAGGCTATACTAGATTTATTTTCTTGCAGTTAGATTAAATATTTTAGAATTTTAATATTTTAATCATATGCCTTAGTCAGACTTAACTATACGAAATAAGCCCACACAAGTGTAACTGGAAAGAATTCTGCCAATGCTAGTCCTAATTCCAAATACAAAAGAAAGAAGATTAATGTCAAGTTGGCAACTAGCTATAAAACCTTGCCAAATCTCATTGATGAGTTCTTTTTCAAATTTTGTAGATGCTAAGGCATTCCCTAGATGTGATGTGTAGTAGCCACAAGGATCGATTACTATGGAAAATGAGCAACAAATTACTGGAGCATCCTCTAGAAATGACATGCAACATCATCACCCAAAACAAAGATCTAGCTCTTCATAGAGGAAAATCATAAAAAAGAACTCATGTAGCGAACCCCCTTTTATTGAAACAAGGCTAGGATGATGATGATGATAATGCTGAAGAAAACAACTAGCAATCTAACGTTTATCTATTTAGATAATACAACTAGTCTTAATCAATGGAATTCAATTGAACCATACGTGAATGCTTATCATCTGTATGGTTGGGTGTAGGGTCTACTTTCCTACTCATTAGTAGTTTTAGAAATTTTCTATACATTAAGTCATAGAAATAGAATCTTATAGAAACCTTTCATGTTGAGCATTATGCCCATAGAAAATTGTTAAATTTGATAATCTGATCCTTCTTATATTTAATGATTATCTTAATTAATATTCATGTAATCTCCCTATTATTTGCTTCAGTTTGGTTGTTTGCTTGGGGACAATAACATGTGATGAGCAGTGAAGAGGTATCCCTATGCCCAACCATACGAATCATGAAGTGTTCACCTATGATTTGGTCAAATTCTATGGACTCTCTAGTTTCTAGTGCACTAGTCTTCTAGGAAGTGAACCTTACCCTAATGGTCATTCTTTGTTTTCCTAATTACACTTTTGAAGCACAATGGTATGATTAAGTGTAATTGAGGCATATGATTTTTGTCATTTTATGTTTTATGGTTTTGATACTAAAAGAGAGAAATGAAGTAGATTAAGAAATAATTTAATCTAACTATTTAACTAATCTTCAACTAGTCCTAACATAAGCATCTGGTTCCACTTTCCGTACATGTCATGAATCCATGTATCTAGTACTGGGTTACAAAGTGCTATACTATTGAGTGCACCAAGAAATAATGCTACTGGGATTACCAAGCAAATATGTGTTATGCTTGAAGCGGTCATACTTATGTATTTAATCTATCTAGCTTATCTCACTTAATTACTTAGTTAGCTGAATTACTAAAAAACATTAAATAAATAACTGAACACATTAAATGCATAAATAAATATCTAAACTATCCAGAATGCTACAAGGTTTATCAAGAAGCTCATCTTTATTGTTGTACATACTATCATGCTCAAGTACAATAGTGCTTGAATAAAGATCTGTACACTCAATGACTCTTGTTGTGAGCACTTGAGAAAATATTCTAACTTTTGAATGTAAAAACTACAAGAGTTTGGCTACTACTATGACTCTAATGCTCATAAACATGGTTGGGAGCTCATATTTATAGTTTTGTCTCTAGGGCTACATCAATGGTGCCTCGTAGATGTACTAGACATTATGTCAATGTAGCCTTGTCAATGGGGCAACACCACGTAAATAGGACCCCATTAATGGGGGCCCATCGATGAGGCTATGTTAATGAGGGTTCATTGATGTGACACTTTGATGCTCATCATACCCCCATGACTAAATGAAAACTATTCTTTGAGTTCCTTTACAAAATTGGGAAGGTATGGGATTATTGATTGACTCTTAATAAAACAAAACAAACTAACTTAACAAAATTGAGTGCTTGAGTGTACAGATCAACACATAATAAAAATTGTGGTGTTCATGACACAAAATTAAATACCATGACATGACTATACAAAAATTGGATAGCACTTCCTTTGATGGCATGAAGGTGAGGGAGAAGATTAGATAACCTTAGGCGATGGTGGCTCCTAAGGTTTTGAAGGACCTTCATTAGCTTTGAGCACGTGTGGTAGATGAGGTGACTATGGTTGTTCTGCTATAATTGCAACCTCCAGTGGAAGGTGAAAGGCATCCAGTAATGCCTTCATCTTCTCCTCCTTACTTTGAGGATCATTCATAGTCCATGTGGCATCACCAATGTGGGCAGGAATGGGGAGATTGCATGGACAAGGTATTACTAGGAACATTTCCTTTACATTGATAAACTTGGTAATGAATTGTTTGCATTTGATATTGAATGCCCTAACTGCATTTTTCAGCTTCTAGTAGTCATTCCTCCTTCTAGCTAGGTTCTTGACAATTGATCATTGACCACTGAATCATGCCTTGAGAACTTTAAGTTCAACGTTTGCCACTGCAAGCTTTTGCTTGGTGTCTTTGTGATGCTTGAACTTAGCCTCATACAATAAGTACGAGCTAGCCACCTACTTCTCCAAGTCAGACCACTATTGTCCAGTAGTTAACATGGCCAAATTTTCATAATAGAGATTAGCAAGCTCCATGTACTTTGTCATCTTTTCAATTTGCAACTTCTTCATTTGAATTTTTACTTTATTGTAGGCATCTATCCCATCAATGATGCATTGGCACAAATCTTTTCCTTGCTAGAGTTGTTGGAAGCTTTCATTTACTTTCACCTTCACCAATTGGTTGTGTTTCTCATTTAATTCCTTTTGTCGACTGACCTATTCTTTGTAATGATCCTTGACTCTCTCAAATTTGAGAGCCTCTAATTTCTAGGTAGCTACCTCGATCGTATTTTTCTGAAGAAGGGTGTGGACCTCCTCCATGGAGAGATTTCTATTTTCTACTGTCAATCTCCTTAATTTTGTATTTTCTTTGGCTAATTGCTCCTATTTTTGATGGATGAAATCAGTTAATTATTGCTTATGCTTATCAACATTTAGCAAGCAATGGCTCTTTGTGATCAACTATACATTCTCCTAGTGGGTCTAATATAAAGTCTTCTGAATCTTGTGCTGAGTGGTCTTTGCAAGGATCGATAGAACACTACCATTTCGATTACACCCTTAACCCCTTTGAGTTTGGCATGAAGCTATTCCATAGCTTCATCTCTTGTTAGTGCTGGGTTGAGAAATGTAGGGTTGACAATTTAGGCTCTTAATTTGGCAATTTCAGTAGCTAAGTGTTCATTCAGTTCCTTAGCTATTCTGAGTTTTCCCTCCAAGATTATGTTCTTGCCCCTTACCTCAAGAAACTTTGACTAGGTTGTAGTAATCTTGTCTAAAAGGTCAAAGACATCCAACAGTGGCTTCTTGATTCCTACTAGTTGGTCCAACAATTCTTCATGCTATGCTATGTTTATTCTACCACTTGTGGTTCCTACAAACATCTGCACATCCTTGAGTGTAGTGATGTCTAGTGTAGACATCATAGGTGCGTTGAGAATTTTGACAATTCGGTCAACACCCACTTTTGTTGTTGTCTTCTATCCTTAGTGCTGCATCACCAATACAGTTTCCTCCTCATCCTTCTCTAAGCACACTGAGAAGGTTGTAATGTTCTTAGAGATTTCTATGAATGACTGTTGTTTTGCAAGTGATACCGTGACCTCTCTAGCACTTGGATTTAGCCTCATGGGTAGCTACGTTCCTTGGGCTAAGAAAATGGATCCACCTCCACCTATCAAACTAATTGTTTGGGTCACCTCATTGAGGTGACTCTTTGCTGGTCTATACATAGATGGATCCCTGCCACTTATTCCTACTTGTTGCTCTTATTCACTCAAGAACCATTCTTGATATTCGTGCAACCATTGGGTAGTTACAACAACATCTGGCATAGTTCTTTGAGTCACTGGTGGAGGTGGTGGTTACTGCACCTCTTCTTGAATAGTGGTTGTAGGTGTCTTATCTTTCATCATTTTCACCCAGTTGGTAGCTGGAACAATTTTGATAGTATCATTAGTGTAATAGACTATTCCTCCCCTTCAACAGAGTTTCTTGATGAGGCATGGGAAGGAGAGTGCCTTCCTTCTATGTTCACTTTCTTTAAATCGCTTCTCCATCTCTAGATAGATCAACCATGGAAGTTTGATTGGGATTCTCCCACTCAGAGTGATGCATGCTCAAGTAGAGAAGGCAGTGATTTTGCTTAGCCTCATTGTGGGATTGAGGTGGAAGGTCATAATCTTGTAATGAATCCTCTCTGCTAGTGTGAGCCTGCCAAACTCCTTACGGTTGATGTCATAACATCGTTGCATCCATTCTTTCTTAATACTAAGATCCACTTGTGATGAGTTGTTGTTGGTTGGTTGCATTGATGAGGCCTCCTCAAAGTAGTTAACCACATCAACATGGCCTTGTCCATGAGGTCCCATCGATGCATCTCAACCTACATAGATGATGCCTCATCAATGTGGTGCTTGTTCATCACTTGTAAATACATGCCAACAAACCACATTTATGGAGAGTCCAAATTTCAATAGTAGTGAAGTTCTTGCATTTTTTCCATTTGAAAGTTAGAATTTTTTTCCCTAAGTGCCTGCAGCAGGAGTCATTAAGTGTACGGATCTTTATTTGAGCATTGTTATACCTGAGCACACAACAGTGTGTGCAACAATAAAGACAAGCTTTCTGATAAACGTTGCTGCACTTTGGATAGATTAGTTATTTTATTTATGCATTTAATATTTTCAATTATTTATTAAATGTTTTCAATTAGTTATCAAATATTTTCTAGTTATTATGTTAATAAGACAATTAAGTGAGATAAATTACACATAAGTACGACCACTTTGAGTGTAACATGTATTCAATTGGTAATCTCAGCAACATTGTCACTTGGTATGTCCAATAGCATAGTATTTGGTCATCTAGCAATGGATACATGGGTTTAGAACATGTATGGAAAGTGGAAATGGATATTTATGTTAGGATTAGTTAAATAGAAGTTAATTAATTAATTAATATTAGTTAATCAAATTTCTTTTTATCTAGATTTCCAGCACCTACAATATAAAATACAAAATGATAAAAATCAGATTCCTTAGCTACACTTAACCATACCAATGTACATCACAAGTATAATTGGGAGGACAATGATTGACTTTAAGGTTAGATTCAATTCCTAAAGGGCTAGTGCATTGGAAATAATAAAAGTCTACAGAATTTGACCAGATCATGCCTGAACACTTGTGATTCGTATGGTTGGGCATAGGGATACCTCACCACTCATCATTGGCACCATTTCTAGGGACTTTGTTTATGGAACGTGTGCTATTTAGGTCGAAGTGGATACCACTAGTACCATTGTACAAACCTGAAAGTCAATAACATTCCCACTATAGATAAATTATAAAAGCACACTAACAATTTCATTTTGTTTTAAAAAATGTCTTCTTCTTCTCATAAGCATGAAGATACTAAACCACTGATCCCACAGGAATGCAATGTGGCATACACTCATCCAAATGAGTTTGTGCTGAATTTCACCTTCATCCTACATCAAGATGAACAAATGCGATGGTGTGATATGGAGGGCAATGTTGCTCCCCCCCTCCCCCCCCCCTCCTCGATAGATGTGTGCCTGAAATGTTATTTAAAATCCTTAAGAAGTTTGGCATAGCAGATCTTCATGAAGAGTACATTGTTGATGGATATGACACTCAAAACTATCATTCCACTAGAACATAACGTAAGCAAGATAAACATCAAGAGAGACTCCATGAAGCCACAAAGGGAAAACATTACACTAACCTCTTATTCCTACTAGACCAAGAGGACAATGAGGATCCTCCCTTGGAAGGTTCTCAACATGAAGATTCTCTACCCCTTACTAATGATGCTGAGGGTGTGAACTTGACCTTGCGATCAACTATTCATAAACTAGATTCAAGGAAGAGTGATAGCCAAGGTAGGGACTTGGGTAAACATCACAATAATAAGGGATCTAATGATGGAGATCATAAAGAGTGTAAGAGTGATGGTGGACACCGTGGTGGTAGTGGTAGTCCACTTTTCTCTTCATCCTCTTCATCTAATTCTAAACATTCCTCTTCATCTAACGATTCTCATAGAAGCTGCTATAAAAAAAACCATGATGAAGGTGATCAACGAAATAATAATGACCATGAAGGCCACCAAAACTGAAGGGGTGGTTGAAACCATCATTAGCATCATCAACACAACAATGATGATGAACTTTTACTAGCAACTTGAAGTATGCTTAACATTGCGGAGGCAGTAAGAATTCCAACTAGGCATATGAAGGATAGTTGGATCAAGCACCTAGATATGAACAATATCCCAAGATTTGAGGGGGGATACAATTCTAATCCATAGACACATCTGCAAGCTTTTCAAGATGTCTATGCCTTAAAAAACATCAAGAATGAGTGGCAAAAACTCAATCTTTTCCCAAGGATACTCATTAAGAAAGCTAAAAGTTGGTATTGGTCCTTGGAATCAAAATCTATTTGAAGATGGAGTACCATGTTAGAATTATTCAATGACAAATATCAAATGTACTCTAGAGTGTCTAACCTAAGAAGGGAAATCCAATGCTAGAAACAAGGAGCACATGAACCCTTGGATGTTGCCATGGGCTAATACTATTCACTCTTACATAGATGTCCTTGCCATGTTTACTCTTAGAGGGAACAACTTCGCCACATCATAGATGAGCTCAAGGCATAAACAAGAAGAACCCTTTGGGTATATGCCCAAGGGAAGTTGTCTAAAATGAGAGCTCATCATATCCAAAGGCTAATTGAGCAGGTAGCAAAAGAAGAAGGTGAGATATGAAAAAGGGAGAGTGCTAAAGAGTACAATAGGAACCCATCCATCAAAAAATGAGAGGTTTGATTTTGTGACAAGGAGAAGTCACCACTTGATAAAGTGGTGAACAAAAAGGCCTTGACTATCCAAAAATCTATTTTTGACATTTGAGCCAAGGTTGACAAGTTATGGGTCTCTTTGAATGAAAATTTTCAAACTACTTTGAAGATTGCTGAAGAATCCAAAGAGCAAAATAGTGATTGTAATCGTTGGAGGCAAAAAGAAGCTCAACGTGTCTACCAAAGAGATAAGGGCAAAGCTACAATAGTAGAGGAAGTTGTGGAGTTTGACTTTGATGATGAAAACAAATGTGACATCTGTTAATATGAACGTCCAAAGGGATGTTGCCCTATGGTGTCACGCTTATAAGAATCTAGAGTGTATGCACTGAACCTTAGCCTAGCACATAGACAAGCTCCAAGACGATCGCCTTACCCTCAAGGTAGTCTAAGATAATTCCACTAGCAACAACAAGCTTACTACCCAAGTGGAACTCCTCCAAAACCTTATGAATAGTACCAATAGTGGTATAAACCACAATTGTGGGGAATGCCACCACCAAGGAAGTAGTACCCTTATAGGCAACCAAATCCATATGGATACTATGTTTAGCAACCCATCTCCTCTAGAAGTTCAGCAAGTCATGCATCATTTTAACATCACTATTACCATCCAAAATACCACCGAACACATTCACCATCTACTCGAGGAAAAACCCATATCCATATCCTTATCATCCTCCACATCCCTCTGCACCTACACCTCCACCTTCAACTCAGTTACCTCCTCCTCCATCCATGTAGGGTGAAATTCCTCCATAGCCGTAGCAACAAAATGCTACAAGGGTTGTACACTCACAACTAGTTTTTCAACCAAGTGATTTAGATAATAATTAAGGAAACAACCTTTCTTTTAGCCCAGTAGTCCTCTCTAGCCGTCACAACCTACTATGGCTGATCGTTCTATATCTCTAGTATCCTCATCCTCTACATCAAATACCTTTGAGCATCTTTCAAACCAAGTGCCACCTAGGATCCACACTTTAATGCTAACTCATGCTATTTTTGACTGAATTAAGGTTGAAAACCTTCCTACAAAAAGATCTAATCCAGGAAGTCTGCTCATCTTTCTACAGATTGCTAGACAAGAACCATGTAAGGCTCTTCTTAACTCTGGTTCGAAAGTTAACCTCATCTCTCATGATATGTACAAAGCTTGGAACCTACCACCTCTTAAGAAGATAAATATCTATTTAGAATTAGTAGATCAATAGATTACAATCCCTTGGGAATTACTAGAGGACATTATGACCACAATTTGTGGGTGGTCCTATCCTACTAATTTTCTGGTAATCAAGGTGGACAACTGCAAAAGTGACTTCCCCATTATCATGGGAAGGGCTTGGTTAAGCATGGTTGATGCACAAATGGATATAAGGGACTTATCTCTTGAAATATCTAAGGAGAATGAGTTAGGAAAAATTCAGAAGAAGCGTATGCCATGAATTGCATATAGGGATAATGGGTGCAATTGTGTGCAAACGATTTGGTCAATCAAAAGCACATACATTAAGGCTTGCAATTAGTGTGTGAAAGAAATTAATATTCATTGGTGTCTATACATAGTAGCCACAAAGCAAGAGGCCACCCAGTGGTTGATAGTTGATTGAGATAGTAGCACAATATCCATGAAGCTAACTGAGAGCTTAACTTGTGCATATGTAGAAGACATGGAAAAAATTGAACAAGTCCATTCCTAACTCTCTAATGAAGATGCTGATAATTATTGGAAAGAGTTGGAGATCCCTAATCATTTTAAGCAGGATCCCTTTGAACTAAAAACTTTACTAGTCAGAATGGAGTATGCATTTTTAAAGAATGGTCAACTGATTGTCACTAATGCTACACTTGCTCCTAAACAAAAAGAAAAGTTGTTGAAAGTGGTGAATACATGGTCAACAACCTTCACTTGGTCATATCCAAAGGTAACATGAATCCATCCAAGGATATGCCAACATCGCATCCATACTAACCCAACCATGAAGCCTAAAAGGTAGCCACAGAGGCATCTAAACCCCAAATTGAAGCAAATTATTAAGAAGGAAATAGAGAAACTCCTCAAGGTAGGGTTTATCTATCCAATCGTGGATAGTGAGTGGGTTAGTCCACTCGTAATTGTACCAAAGAAGGATGATAAATGGTGGGTTTACATTGACTTTAGGTTGTTAAATATTGCAACATTTAAGGATCATTTTCCTTTGCCATTTATGGATCAAGTATTAGACACCATATCCATGCATTGTTATTATAGTTTCTTGGATGGTTATAGTGGCTATAACCAAATCCAAATTGTGCCAGAAGACCAAGCCAAGACAACATTCATGAGTCCTTGGGGGACTTTTGCATACTATTAGATGCCATTTGGCCTATGCAATGCCCCTACAACATTTTAACACTTGGTCCTTAGTATTTTTCAACAAAAAATAGTATTGGTATTGAAGTTTTCATGGATGACTTCTTCACCTATGGAGCTACATTTGAGCAAGCCTTGGATTGACTTGAGTAAGTACTGAAGAGATGTGTTGAGACAAACTTATGGCTCAATTGGCAAAAGAGCCATCTCATGGTCTAAGAAGGCATTGTGCTAGGGCATTGAATTTCGCAAAAAGGGATTGAGATAGACCTAGAAAGATAAGGGTCATTCATAGAATAACATGCCAACCAGAGACTATTAAAGATTTTTAGTCATTCCTTGGACACATTGGTTACTACCGGCACTTTATTGAGAATTTCTCTAAGATTGCAAAGTCATTGGTAGAACTTACAAAGAAAAATGCACCTTTCATTTGGACCAAGGAATGTGAAAAGACATTGCAATACTTAAAAGAGAAAATTGTAGAAACACCAATCCTACGAGCACCTGATTGGTCCAAACTATTCCATATCATGATAGATGCATCTAACTATGCTTTGGGAGTAGTACTCATGTAGATGGATGATAAGAAACATCCATATTATATCCACTACATGAGTCGAAGCATTGTGGGAGCATAATTGAATTACACCACCATGGAAAAAGAATTAATGGCAGTGGTGTGTGTGCTAGAAAATTTTATACATTATGTGTTAGGTTACAAAGTATTTGTACATATGGACCACAATGTAATTTTCTTTCTTATGAATAAGCCAATGGTGAGTCCTTGTGTTATATGATGGCTTGTGATCTTGTAAGAATTCGATCTTACTATGGTAGAATGAAAAGGGACTGAGAATGTGATCGTTGATCATCTTTCTCACTTAAGATGGGATAACAAAAAGGAGGAGAGCCCACTCTTTGATCAATTTCTAGACAAACTCCTCTTTATTGGAGCAATAAATGAACACATGCTTGAAAAAGAAATATGGTATAATGGTATCCTCACATATCAACTTGGAAAGTTCCTATTATATATTCTTCCTATGAGTTAGTGTATGGGAAACTTGCAACATTCCCAATTCAATTTGAGCTCCGTACACCCTCAACAGCTTATGATCTAAACCTTGACCTAAGTTTAGCATAAAAGAAAAGATTGATCAATCTAAACATGCTAGAAAAAAATTTCTTAGTGGCCCTATCTTTGAATGAGGTGAATAAGGCATTTAGCAAGCATGTACCTCTACTGGAACCACACACATGTACCTCAAAAGAATTAGGAAAGTAAGGTTTCAACCAGGAGATAAGGTCCTCTACTGGAACCACACACATGTACCTCAAAAGAAAAAATTGCAAACATTGTGGGAGGGACCTTATATAATTGATCAAACTTTTCCCTCTAGGGCAATGATAATTTACAAACTTAATAGCCCAAATAAAAAGTAGTTGGTTAATACCCAATGAATTAAACCTTTTCTAGAACCAAGATAGGGTAGTGTAACTACCGCCTCACCTGATAGACACCCACGTTCTATTTTTCGGATCTCCTCCTTTCAACTTAGTCATGGGGGGAGATGGCCATCCATNTTGATGACTTTGACATGGTTTATTTTTCATGGGATAGGCAGTGAGACCACATCATCCACCCATCCAAGGAACTCTATCGTTTTTCTTGTTCTAAGAATTTGAGGTCCCTTTTTCATTAAAGCAACTTTTAATCAATTAGTAACCTTGTTAGTTCCAGAATTAGAAAGGATCCAAAAGTTTGTAAAGGATGTGACTTCAAGGGAACTCAATACTCTTTTTACTCTTCCTTTTGCTTAAGTGCTTGAGTGTTTTTTCATGGACTTCTTATCATTTCATACCACCCAATGATAGGAAGAAAAATAACATCATTGCATGATGTGGTTGCCATCATTAAAAAAAAATAAAAAATGATGGAAATTCAAAGCACACCCCTTCAACATGAATAAGTCCTTACATGGTGTGGTATCCAATTTCAAAAAGAAAAATCAAACAATGAAAATTCAAAGCACACCCCTTGGACAAATAAAAGGGCTACAAACATTGGTTATGGGACTCAAAAGACATACACCTATGCCTAAAGATCTCCTCTAACTAAGGCCCTCTCTCTCTCACTTCCTACTTCTCTCTCCTCTTTATGGAATGGTGGTTCTCTTGTGGAATACTCTTGTGTCTTGAGTGGGTGGATCGGTCTTAGGATGGTAACGCAAAGTCACTAAAAGTGGATGGCTTTGGTTTGGACTAAGGATGGAACTCCTTAGGTCATTTTAAACACAATTCCACAAGGGACTTCTTATGACCTCAATTTGGAACTCCATTCCACTTTCTCTATCATCCACCCATGCTTCCATAACTCATCTCACTACCAGGTTCAATGTTATGCTCTATGTCTTAGTCTGACGTGTTAGGATTCTTGAGTGGATTCTTTTTATCATGATCCTTAAATCAACTATGGGGCCCACAAACTCCTTAGTTGAGGTTATGCAAGGGCAAAAAGGACATGAGCCTGCTATGGGGAGGATCCACTTGCATAGCTTTTGGCTTGATTAGTTAAGGTTCCTTACCTTTGACATCACTAAAATCTTATATTTCATATTTTCCATTGTGTAAATCACTCAGTACTCCTTAATCTTTCATTACATCCATCCATTAAATTAAATTTTCTTCATTTTTTCAAATTTATGAACTTCAATGCCCTCTTCTCATGATTTCATACTATTCTTGGTCTTCTAAGCTTTCATTTGACCCTAATTTCATCGAAAAATACCTTGTATTTTGAAAGTTTAACCAAAGTCAACAGAAGTCAATGGTGGTCAACTGTTGCATCGTTGAGGCCTCATTGACGTAGCTAACCTTGTCAACGAGGCCCCATCATCGAGGCCTTATTGATGCAATACAAAAATACTATATATACCATTGGAGACTTTGGAATTTTTTGTCATTTGCTCATAATACATGGGGAATTTCTATAATTTTTTATAGCCCAAAACCTTTCAAAGTCCATGACTTTCAAACCATTTATCCAAATCACTCCATTTTTCAATTTTTCACTTACCAAAGGTAAGATCTTTATCCTAGGGACCACAAACCTTAAGGTTTCCAATGCAATTTTCAAAAAAAATTTCTAACTCCCCAAAAAGTTAGTAACCTTAATCATACATAAACATCAACTTTTTCCAAGTTAACCCTTCCAACAACCTCCGGGATGATTTATCAATGATAAGGCATAAACAGAAATAATAATTAAGTTAATTAAATTAGCCATAATCATAACTTAGCCAAGTGTAACTACCCTTAAGAGTTAAGGTATCCGAATTATTTTAAGCTTACACAATGATTGCTAATCCATGGTTCTATTGTGATTGCAAATGGCACCCAAACAAAAGCGCCCACAGGAAGGAGAACCCTCACAACCATGGGAGAAAAAACCTAGAGCTGGAAGGGACCAGCAGGAACAAAGCCAAGAACAACAAGAGGTGATCCATGCAACGAGACTTCTTTGTGAGGAACCTGAAGTAGAATATATTTGACAGATTCTAGAAGAAGAAGTGCCTATAGAATAATCTAAACAAGGATAAGCACTTGGACTTGTGCTAAGGCTTGAGATGACTCTAACTCAAGCTTGCCTAAACATCATCAAGTCCTAAGACACCCAAAGATCAATTCTTCAAGAGATGAACTTTGAGTCATTTTTAAAAAAAGCTCTAGAGGATGTCTAAACACAATTGCAAACCTCTCCCATGTGACCGATCATCACGACAAGTGGTGAATGGTACATGGGAGAGACCTATCTCTTTTGAAATAGTTGAAGGCCAAGGTGTATTATAAAAATCAAGGATGTTCAAGTGTTCTACTCAGTGAAGACCATTGCACAGGCACTAAGGTTGCCAGACATCATAGCACAGTTGGTGAAGATATAAAGAAAAGGTGATCCTAAGGCAACAAGGGAGTGGACCCAGCGATGCTACATGGTGGACCATAAGGAGTATGGTGTGCTCACATTGGTGGAGCGAATATATTTCAAGATTTGAACCTATCACCTTAATCCAATGATGAGGCTATGCAAGGTGACTACCTTCTTTGCTCATGCATGCGTCACTCTAAGTAGGAAATTTCCCGTTAACCTTCCACAGCTAACTTATTTGTAAATTGAGAAACACTTCAAGGAGAACAAACATGGAAGGAGGACCCTGCCCTTTCCATGTTTTATAAGAAAACTTTGCAAGAGAGTAGGTATTGTTTGCTATTCAAATAACACTCTCAAGCATGCTTCCTTGGCCTCATGGGAAAAAATAATGAAAGACAAAACATTAACAACCATTCAAGAAGAGGAGCTACCACCACCACCATCCACTCAGGAAACAACATCGAAGGCCCACGCAGTCTTTGAGCATCTACGATAAATCCAAGAGCACCTTTTAAGTGAATAAGAGTAGCAAGCAAGAACGAGTGGGATGGATCCATCTATGTATTAACTAGTAATGAGTCACCTTGATGAGATGGCCTAAACAATTAGCCAGATGGAGAGGGGTGGTTCCATTTTCTTTATCCAAAGAATGCAACTACCTTTGAGGTTCAATCCCAATGCTTGAGAGGTAGCGATGTCATTAGCAACACATCATCTATTCCCAAAAATCTCTAGGCATGCCTCCACTTTCTTGGTAAGGTTGGAGGAAGGTAAAGAGGCAATTATCTTAGTGATGTAGCACCAAGAACAAGAGATAGTAGCAGAAGTGGTACTTGATCATGTGGTTGAAGCATTGAATGCACCTACAACATTTATACCTGATATATCTACACTCCAAGATGTGCAAACATTCGCAAGCATGATCAATAGAAAATTGAATGCAACCTAGCACAAACAACTATTGGAACAACTGGTAGGAACTGGCCAACTGACTCAAGATATCTTTAATCTTTCAAAGAACATCACTACAACCTAGTCAGAGCTGCTAAATGCAAGTGACAGATGCATCATTTTAGAAGGGCAACTAGAAATGGCCTAAGAGGAAAATCAATACTTGGCTGTAGAAATTACTGAACTTTGTGCTCGACTTACAGAATAAGAAATCCTCAGCCCAATAACGACAAGAGATGAAGTTATCAAATAGCTTCAAGAATGATTTCAAAAGGTTGAAGAGGAGGCGATAATGGCCATCTTCAAATAGTCCATGGCAAAAGATGAAACACATTCAATTAAAAAGGACTTGAATTAGATACACCAAGAAAATGAGACATTGACTATGCAAAATCATCACCTATAAAATGTTGATGTTCAAAGAGATCAAATGCAAGAATTCATTTATCAATAGTAGGAGTAGCTTGCTAGAGTTAACACTGAACTGAGAAAATTGACTATGAAGAATCGAAATTTATCAATGGAGGCACGCACCTTGCGACAAAAATTTGCCATCTAAATTGCCACTTGGAAGAATGAAGCTCTCAAGTTTGAGAGAGTGAAAAATCACTACAAGGACCAAGTTAGCTTGAAGAAGGAAATTAATAAAAAAGAAATCTAGATGGCAAAGGCTAAAGTAAATGAAGCCCTCCAGCAACTCCAGCAAGGAAGAGAGATATGGTAGCCCATCCTTGATGGGATTAATGCCTATAATAAAGTGGAGATCTACTTAAAGGAGTTGCAGATTGAAGAGATGACAGAGTCTATGGAGTTGGCCAATCTTTGTTATGCAAACTTAGCAATGCTGATAGTTGGATGACCATGGTCAAATTTGAAGAAACAAGTGGCTAGCTCGTATATGTTATACAAGGTTGAGTTTAAACACCACAAGAACACCATACAAAAGCTTGAGATTGCTAATGTTGAACTTGAAGTCCTCAAAGGATGATTCATGGATCAGCGATCCATCACTGAGGACCTAGCCAAATGGATGAATGACTACCAGGAGTTGAAGAACACAATGCAAGCATTTGACATTGAATGCAAACAATTCACTACTTGGTTTGTCAATGTTAAGGAGTTGTTTCCAGTGATCCCATGTCCTTGGGATGTGCTCATTCCAACCCACATTGGAAAAGTTGTGTGGACAGTGCATGATCCAAAGAGTAAGGAGGAAACAATGAAAGCACTACTGGATGCTTTCTGCCTCCTACCTGAAGTTGCATCTGCAGCTGGACAACCACCTCCAATGCATGAAGTTGGTGAAGGTTCCTTAAACCCTCAGGAACCACCACCGCCTAGGATCATTTGATCTTCTCTAACAAGCTTCACATCATCAAGAAATGTGTTGTCCAACTGTTGAAGAGTTGTGTCATGGTGTTCAATTTTGTGTCCTAAACACCATCATTTTTGTAATGTGTTGATTTGTACACCTGAGCACTTCATTTTTTGTCAAGTCATTCAAGTTTGTTTTGTTAAAAGAAAAGTCAATCAATAATCCCATACCTTCCCAATTTTGTAAAAGAACTTAAGGATGAGTTTTGATTTAGTCATGGGGGTATGATGAGTCATCGTTGGTTGGCTGCATCAATGAGGCTTTGTCGATGTAGTCAACCATGTCGATGCAGTTAACCATGTTGATGTGGCCTCATCCATGAAACCTCATCGATGCATCTTAACCTTCATCGATGATGCCTCATCGATACGATGTCTATCCATCACCTATAAATATGTGCCTACTAGCCATAGATTTTAGTAGTAGTGAAGCTCTTGCATTTTTTCCATTCAAAAGTTAGAATTTTTTTTCCTAAGTGCTTGTAGCTGGAGTCATTGAGTGTATGGATCTTTATTTGAGCATTGTTGTACTTGAGCACATGACAGTGTGTGCAGAAATAAAGATGAGCTTTCTGATAAACCTTGCTACACTTTGGATAGATTAGTTATTTTATTTATGCATTTAATGATTTTAATTCTTTATTAAATGCTTTCAATTAGTTATCAAATATTTTCCAGTTATTATGTTAATGAAACAATTAACAGAGATAGATTACACACATAAGTATGACTACTTCGAGTGTAACACATATTCACGTGATAATCCCGATAGCATTGTCGCTTGATATGTCCAGTAGCATAGTGTTTGGTCATCTAGCAGTGGGTACGTGGGTTTAGGACATGTATGAAAAGTAGGAACATATACTTATGTTAGGATTAGTTAAATAGAAGTTAATTAATTAATTAAGATTAGTTAATCAAATTCCTTTTTATCTACATTTCCAGCACCTGCAATATAAAATACAAAATGATAAAAATTGGATGCCTCAGTTACACTTAACCATACCAATGTACATCACAAGTGTAGTTGGGAGGACAATAATTAACTTTAAGGTTAGATTCACTTCCTAAAGGGCTAGTGCACTGGAAATGATAAAGTCCACAGAATTTGACCGAAGTGTGCATGAATGCTTGTGATTTATATGGTTGGGTGTAGGGGTACCTCTTCACTCATTAGCCTACATTAGGATCTCAGTAAGACTTTTCCCTATTTCTGGCAACCTAAGCATTGGAACAATGGCCTACACCAAGTAGGACATTGATATGTCCTTGATTTTTATTATTGATCTAGGCAACTTATTATTCTAGAATAGGAATGTCTCTCCCATGTACCACTCCTTGGTGGAAGTGATGATTGGCCAAATGGAAGAGGCTTTCAGCTAGTCCTGCAATTCTCTTGGTGCATGCTTTAGGAAGGGACCAAAGTTTAACTCTTGGAGCACTAATTTTTGGACCTCGATTTGATTTGATTTAGAAAAACCTCTATTAAGGTTACCTCAAGATTTGCTGGTTGTGCTAGTGCATCATCCCAATGAGAGTGTTTTATTGTTATTGCTGGTCCTAAAATCTATTGGATAGATTCCACTTCTGTCCCTTCCCTAGGAGGACCTATGGCGTGGGCTACAAGTGGTTCTTCTTGGGGCTGTTATTGGCCCCTTCTCATTTTAGGTCATTTCTCCCTTAGTTGAGATGATCCTACTTCTTGCCTATGCTTCCCTTTTGATGCCATCTATGATTACAACACATCCATGGATTAGTAGATATAATGTGTAACTTTAAGATTTTAAATATCTTCTCTTGTTAGTTTCTTAGACTTTGGCTAAGGTTGGACCATGGTAGATTGATTATTTTATTATTATTTTATTTATTATTTATTGTAGATGTCACTAGAGCTTTTTGGAAAGGTTTAACTCTTGTAATTTAGTGTTTAATAGCTAATTTTTTAGTTAAATCTTTGTGGGAGTTAGAAAAAATTGTGAAATTTTTTTTGTCAAAAATGGCACATTTGTGGCCCCCATAATGAAGAGCTTACCTTTGGTAGCAGTAGGGTTGAAGAATGGAGTGATTTGGATAAAAATTTTATAAGTTATGGGCTTTGAAATGTTCTAGGCTTTGAAAATTTGAAAAACTCCCTTGGTGTTTATGAGAAAATGTAAAGATTTCAAAGTGGGATCAGGTATATATATACTATTTTTCTGCCACATTGACAGGGCCCAATATATGGGGTCTCGTATATAGGTCTGCTCCATTGATAGGGTCCCATATATGGGGCCTCATATATGGGTCTACTCCATCGACAGGGTCATGTATATATGGCCCATAGACCAAAATTTTGAAATTTAATATCTCAAAAAATATATGAACTATTTTAATGAATTTGGGGTCCATGGAATCCCAAAAAAGCCAAGAATGTGATGAAATCATTGAAGAGGATCTTTGAAAGCTAAAATTTTGAAAGCTTTGATCGAGAATATGTTTAATTGAACAAAATTTCTGAAGGAACACATGGTTTAATGCTGAAGATGGATGTACAAAAGATTTTGATTGCAAGAATGTCCAAGGATAAGGTGCTTAACAAACTCAACAAAGGGATACACAAGTGGGTCCTCCCAATATCAGGCTCATGTTCTTTTTTCCCCTTACATAACCTTAACCTAAGGAGTTCATGGGCCCCATAGGTGATTTATGGTCAATGGAAGTTAAGAACCAAAATCTAAAAGATTCTACCTAAGAATTCAGATATGTTAGATAAAGACATGATATCAAGAACATGGAATTTGGTAATGAGGCGAGTTACAAATAGCATATATGGATGATGGAGAATGTGGAATAAAATTCTAAACTAAGGTCATAAGAAGTCCCTTATGGGGTTTGTGTTTAAAATGACCTGAGAAGATACATCCTTAGTCCAAACCAAAACCAACCTCTTTCAGTGACTTTGCATCACCACTCCAAGACCAATCCACCTCCTTGAGACACAAGAGTGCTCCCACAATACAACCACCCTTCCATAAAGAGAAAAAATGAGAAGTAGAAAGTGAGAGAGGGCCTTAGTTAGAGGGGACCTTTAGGCATGGGTAACATGTCTTTCTAGTTCCATAATTAATGCTTGTAGCTCATTTATTTTTCTAAGGGGTGTGCTTTGAATTCCCATCATGTTTTTATTTTATTTTGTTATTTTTATATGGGAAGCACATCATGCAAAGACTTTATTTGACTTCTTGTTAGTGGTCAAAACAGAATGATAAGAAGTCCATGAAAAACACTCAAGAACCTAAGTAAATAGAAGGGTACAAAGTGTATTGAGTTCCCTTGAAGTCACACCCTATGAAAACCTTTGAATCCTTTCCAATTCTAGAAACTACCAAGGTCACAAATTTATTAAAAGTTAATTTAATGAAAGAGACCTCAAACTTCTAAAATAAGCAAAATCATAGAGTTTTTGAATGGGTGGATGTCATGGACTTACTGCTTGTTCCATGAAAAAGAAACTATGATTGAGTCATTAGTACAAAAATTCAAATATAGAAACCAGACATTAGCAAACAAAGCATAAAGCAAAAAACACCATTATTAGCAACTTCAACACCATTGTGTCTTGTGACAATAAAGCACTTTTATTAGCAAAATTTTAAAAAATACACTTAAGCAAAATAAGGTAAAATATATAAAAAAGTGTAAAATATTTAAGAAAGATTCAAACATACTAACGATGTTGTAAAACAAAAAATGGTGTAAAATAGGAAGAAATTTTGAAAATCAAAAAGGTGTAAAATAAATAACTTACAAAATCAAAAACATGAAAAAAAAATAGAAAAAATAAAGAGACATATGGATGATTAGCATGGATGGCCATCTCCCTTATGATTGAGTTGAAAGGAGGAGATTTGAAAAATTGAATGTGGATTTCCATTTGTTAAGATAGTTGTTGCATTGGCTTGCTTGGGCTCATGGAAAATCTTTATGAAACACCACAAAATTTCAGGTCTTGGCATCTTGACTAAAAATTTGGCTAAGTATCAAAACAGTGACACTTTGCCCAAATTTTTTCTAAGTGTTGAGTGTGGTCAACTGCAACTACCAGATTTGCAAAATTTTTCTCTAAGTGTTAGAACAATGGCACTTTTTGCATAGATGTCACGTTGTGCAATATAGTGTAGTGTAGCATCATGTCACACTATGCAGTGTAGTGCAACATAACACCATGTCACGCTACATAGCATAGTGTAGCGTAGCATCATATCACGCTATGTAGCGTAGCAAAATGTAGCGCACATGTCAAGTTGTGCAGCATAGCACAGCGTAACACACCTAGCTAGCGTCCCGTGTCCCACATGTAACATAGGATAAGCATAATAGAAAGCATCCCATGTCCTATGCATAACACAAGATGAGCATAGCAGCCAGTGTCCCATGTCTTGCGCGTAACACAGGACAAGCCCAACAACCAATGTTCCATGTCCCGCACGTAACATGAGATAAGCGTAGCAAACAACGTCTCGTGTCCTGCACATAACAAGGGACAAGCCAAGCAGCTAGCATCCCATGTCCAATGCGTAACATGGGACAAGCCCAGTAGCCAACGTCCTATGTCCCATGTGTAACATGGGACAAGCATCGCAGATAGCATCCCATGTCTTGCACGTAACACAGGACAAGCCCAGTAGTCAGCATCCAGTGGTCCCACCCACCACACTCCCATGTGGCACCTAATCTGCATTTTGGGCTAACCCTAGCCCTATAAGTACCCCTACACCCTAGTGTTTCAGGAGGAGGGAGAGGGGTTGACTTTCATTTTTCACTAGTGAGGTAGTTGGCACTTCCATTTGGAATTTGTCACTTTGGCATCTTAGCACTTCACTAAGTGGGAAAATGAGACCCAGTGCACACCATACCAGCAGAAAGGAACAGCTACACCACATAGTACATTGCAGCCCCATTGTAGCCCTATAGAAGATGGTATGGTACACCATGGCTACCAACCTGGTAGGCACAGTTCAACATAGTGAGCACCAGACTTCACAACCTGACACCACTGAGGCTATGATTGTGCTTCTATTGCACTTGTTGTACACAGTGTACCTTTTGAGACCCTTTGTGAATTAGCTATGCTCCCTCTTTTTGGGCATTACACTGCTGTTCTCAAATTCTATTACATTTCTTAAGCATTTCTCTTTGGCATTTAGCGTAACACTTGTATTTTCTTACTTTTTCATACATATTTGCATGTTCATGTCACTGTTCTCAGGCTGGGACACCTTGTTATGCTCTAGCTTACTCGGACCTGATGCCCACGCGTAATGTAGTACAAACCCTTCTCACACAGAGTTGTTTTAACACCATGTAAGTCCCTATTTGATCAACAAGACCATTCAGGGTACCTCGTTTCCATTTTCTCCAGCATGGCCCTCACACAGATTCAAGGTTAGGCTATACGCTTGACAACCTCTCGGTGTTCCAACCACCAATGTTTTCAGATGTCACGATTTTTGGCACTAGAAGGAGGGCTTGAACCATTTCTTTCTACATTTTTGATTAGCACTTAGTCAAAACTCTAGATGTTCTAGAGAGTATAACAGGTTCTCAGAGTGTAGCAAGCTCCAACATAGTGAGTGTGACAAGTTATAGCGTAGCAAGCTCTAGCATAGTGAGCATAGGAAGCTCCAATTTAGTGAGTGTACCAAGCTATAGCGTACCAAGCTCTAGCGTAGCGAGCGTAGGAAGATCCAACGTAGTGAGCATACCAAGCTCTAGCATAGCGAGTGTAGCACCAGAGTTGGCCATTTTCAGTAGTTTTCATACTTGGCACTTTTTCTACATTTCCATACTTAGCCATTTTTTCTACATTTCTACACTTAGCTATTTTCTTATATTTTTCCACTACTGACAGACTTAGTCATTTTTTTGTAATTTTCAGAGTTAGCCATTTTCTACAAACAGCAACTCTCACAACCTGATCTATGAATATGAATCTAGATCAACCTTCCACCTTGGTGTCTAACGCATTTAACACTAGGATCTAGCCAAAGCATGCTGCACTAAGCCACAAATAATATAATTTTATTTGTGCCAAAATCTAAGCAGGACTACCAGTGGATTACCTTAATTTAGAGGCAAAATAGGACTACGAACAAGTCCAACAAAATGGACGGGAGTACAACCCCTCCTTGTTTGACATAATTCCACTCAGGGACTCCTACCACCAGTTGTTGTCCCAACTCATCCGTGCAAACAAGCACAATGCAAGGGCAACCTACAAGGAAGCCTCATAAAAGGAGGAAGATGAGTTCAAGGCCTCCTTTGAACACAAGAGCCACCCCTACACCATCTTCCAACAACTGCTCCCTAGTACAGCCCCTCCTCAGTTCAGTCCACCCATCCTCTCTAAGATGATGACGATGCCAATTCAACCTTCCTTGTAAGAAACTACTCTCACGCAAGAGCGACCTCCTAGCCCAAGGCAACTTAGGCATCCTACATGCCACCTATCTCATTAGTGTCTGCAATGTCCATCCAACCCACTTGTGTATGGCCTACTTCGATCACCACACCCATCGCTCAACCAACACATAAACAATGGTCTACTATGACCTTAAACTAGCCACCCCTATCCACTACGATGTTAAACTAGCCATCATCGTCCGCTACAATGTTAAACTAGCAACGCCCATCTGCTACAACGTTAAACTAGCAAACTCCACAACCAAAAATTTGATCCTATGTTGTGCAACCAACACAAGCCCAGCCAATGCAATTGGCTGGCACATCCTCAAGCTTGGATTAGGCATTCTAGCTAATTGAAAGCTTGATGGAGGAGATCAACCAACTCAAGGCTACCTCCTCCGACACCATCAAGGTGGTGGACTTCTACTAGGATGATCTCATAACTGCTATAGTACCACCTCTAACTCTTTCAACTAGGGTCCAATTGCCACAATTTACCAAGTACAATGGTGAAAGGGACCCCAACACACACTTGGTCACATTTCGATCTAGGTGCCTACTCCTTCAAGCTTGGCCACACGCCATCATGCACGTGTTTCCCATATCACTCACTGGCAAGGCCTTAGACTAGTATCGCATGCTATCCAAGGCCTCAATCTCCTCTTTGGAGGATCTCATAAGCCAGTTTGTGACATGCTTCAAGTACAACCTCAAGCCTAAAGCAACCCTCGACCAATTCATGCAAGTTAAGCAGGGGTCTCTAAAACCCGTACTAAAATTCCTCCAACGTTGGAATACTGCATTGAGTGAAATGCATGAACCCTTAGCAGAGACACATCTATTGGCCATCTTCAAGGGTGCAGTGAATGACTTCATCAAGTCCAAACTATATTATCTAGCCCCGAAGTCTCTTAGCCAAGCCTTTGCCCAAACAAAAGTCATAGAGGAAGTAGCACAAGCTACAATGACCTAGCCTACATGGCCTACAAAAACCAACATGCTTGCAAGCAAAACACAATAGTGGCAATAGTGTCCACAAGCACAAAAGCAACCAACAGAGGCCTGATAGCTAAGCAGCCCAACACCCCAACTGACAAAACTACCAACTCGCCTACATTGGCAAGGACCACCCCAAGGTCCAACTTTCAGTATAAGGACCACTCAAAGTATACACCACTACCAATGGAACCCTCTGAACTACTGGAGCAACTCCTAAAAGCTAGGCAAATCCAATACAAACATGTATCAGAGATTGCTTACCAAAAACATGATAGGTACTGCGAACTACTAAGGAACCCTGCTTCAACAATACCAAACGAGCCCCCAGTTCCATGACACTTCAAGCTGGACCAATATTGTCATTACCACTAGTCGTCCAGTCATAGTATGGACAACTATCGTGCTTTGCAAGATGACCTACAAAGAATGATAGAACAGGGTCAATTGGTACTTGACATGGTAAATCAATCTAGCATAGACAATGCCTCCTATGTCATAAATTTCATTAGCATAGGTGGCAAGTCTAAACCTATGTAATAGCCTTTTATGATCCATGTGGTTCTCAACAAGGCAAGGATCCCCTTGGCCTCCACAAACAAGAGGCCTCCCTTTGTTATCAAAGTGCCACCTCCGACATCCACAACATCCTTTATGGTCAAGGTCCCAAATCAATCGTCCACTAAGATGTTAAACTATCATGACACAGCAACAATAACCACTAAGAAACCCTTTATCATAAGGGTTCCACAACATGATGGCCCCTCACCTACCTAAAATCCAAAAGTTGGTAACATCTCGATCCCTCCTCCTTCAAGGGTTAACCCCACTAGTAACCTAGGTAGGCCTACTAAATGGCAATGCAAGAGGATGAGTGAGTGCCTTGCAACCCCCATGGCTAAAGGAAAGGCTATAATCAATAAGCAACAACCAAACACTAGGGCCCTTACCCCCAAGCAAACTAAGCAAACCAAGCCCAAGCCCCCTCCACCAAAGATCTGTCTCTCAAGCCACATGGAGGAAATCAAGGTCAACACAACAACCAATGACAAAGACTTCGTAGCTACACTAACCTAGGTGAAACAAAAGCTCAAGAAAAAGAATACAATGTTGAGCTTTTACGACCTAGTCATGACCTCATCCACTCATTGTCAAGCCTTGGCCCAAATCTTGGCCTCCATTCCTATTACGAAGGACATCCTTGAAGATGGAACACCCATTCGTGCAACGATGTTGCCCCCTACACCACAAGAATTGGGTTCAACATCTCTAGCCTTTCACGATGATGTAGTCAAAGTTAATCCTGAATGAGGCAAGGTCACTACAACTCCTCTATCCATTAGCATTCGTGTTGAGTAGTGCACCATCCACAGAGTCCATGTCAATGATGGTGTGGCAACAAATGTAGTCCTGTACTCCATCATCGATAAGCTAGGCCTGGTAGACGAAATTAGGCCAACCAAAATTGCATTTCTAAAATCCTTCAATGGATCATGCATCATTGTCAGGGGTACAATCAACTTAGCCTTTGTGGTAGGAGAGTAATTCTCCACCAGTGTAGATTTCACTGTTATAGAGGATATGTCAAGTTTCAACCTAATTCTAGGCAAGCCTTAGCTAGCCCAACTACGGGCTGTCTCCTCTTCCATCCACTAAGAAATTCAGCTTCCATACGAAGGTGGTCAAGTTATCATCCACGGTGATAACACCTCCTCTCCGACTATCCATGACACAAACATGGCACAATTTTTGGAAGAGGAGTTTCTTGGTGGTACACCTACGACAATCAATGTAATGCCTAAGGTTAACACACTCGAACAAGCAGTTGAAGCCAATAGCCTCCCAAAGGATCCTAAGCCTTGCACGCCCCCTAATGCACACTTGATTAGAAAGCAACTAAATGATCAAGACTTTTCCTTGGCCAAAAACACATTAAGGACCTGCTTACCCTTTTCTTCCACTTTCCATGCATTTTTGACTTTCATTTACATCGCACTAGCTCATGCATTTACATTTTTCCTACTTACTTACATCATGCATTTCATTTTGTTCACATATTTGTTTTACTTTATTTATGCATCCATCCACTTAGCTTATACATTACATCTAAAAACATCAAAAACAAAAAAAAACAACATAAAACTACAAAAACACATGGCCCGAAAAGGCCTTAAACTAGCCCATGACCCAAAACAACCTAAAACTATTGCTTTTTGCACTACTTTCCTTTCGTTCATGCATTTTAACTCTATTTACAACAGTTTCCACTTGATGTTGTTTTTCTAGTTGATTTTTCTAGGATCTTGTAGGCACACAGCATGACTATGCATGCAACATCGCACCTTACACAAGCAAGGTAAGCACTAGTCCACTATGACTATAAACTAGCACAAATAGTCCTCTATAACTATAAACTAGCATAGATAGTCTTCTATGACTATAAAATAGCACAGCTTGTCCTTGGATCATGACATTAAATTGGCACAATAGCTCATCCTTGGTTCATGATGTTAAACTAGCACAAAAGCTCATCCTTAGGTCATGACGCTAAACTGGCACAACATCCACTGTCTGCTACGACAGTAAAATAGCATCCAACAGTCTGCTAGGACTATAAACTAGCACATCACTATTTTCCAAGGCCTTAAACTGGGTTCACAGTCTACCAGGACTTTAAACTAGCATGTTGCTAATCTAATTCGAACACTTTCCATTGGTGAAACCCTTGGGAACACTCACAGTATCATCACCTCTCACCATGTTGTTGATCTTTTGGAACACTTTTCATTAGTGCAGGCTTTAGAAGACTCATAACATCATCGCCTTAGCACTTTCACTAGCTTCCTGAGCACTTGCAACTAGCACAACATTTGACACATTTATAGCATCTTCGCATCTAGCACTTCAACATCTTTACATCTAGCATTTGCACTTGGATTTCAAGTTGTGTGGTTTTCTTGTCTTCTCGGAGTTGTGTTTGTAGGATGAAGCCTCAAAGATGGTCATGCAGAGATGCATCTCATTGTAGCAGCAAGTGACCACATTGCTCTGATGTGCATGATTGGACTAGTTAAGCTGCTCAATAGTGCACATCCCCCCTCATCCCTGTTATAGCCTATGCACTCCTTCATCCCAATATCCTCTCA
This sequence comes from Gnetum montanum, assembly GCA_015680685.1. Classification (NCBI taxonomy): domain Eukaryota; kingdom Viridiplantae; phylum Streptophyta; class Gnetopsida; order Gnetales; family Gnetaceae; genus Gnetum; species Gnetum montanum. Next base: position 479,455 of record MNCI01005236.1, on the reverse strand, counting down.
TCCCCCACATACTCATGATTTCACATCCCTCTAACATACGCATTGTGACACACATGGCATTCTCTTCACATCAACCGCTAAACTTATAACGGATGTAACGCAACTTGTCCCATGAGAAGCCTTTTTGGACTAGTCAAAGCCCTAAACAGATGTAACAAAACTCATCCCAAGGAAGAAACATCTATCCTATAGATGCGATGTGGATGCATCAAAACAAATCCCATATTCTCGATGGCCAACTTGCAACTAACATTTAGTAGTAAGTCGAACCCAAAGAAGGTTCACCTCACAACATAAAAAAAAAGAATGGGGAAAAGCACATCCCCAAGAAAATTGACAATGATCCAACTTTGCAATTGGCCTAGCCTTAAATTGACTTTGACACTCTCATAAGCACTTTGAAAAGAGGTCAACATTTGAGGGGTGAACCACTTCATGTCATGATCACTGTTAACCATGTTGAATTTGCATCCTACATCATGATCCATTGTTTACATTTCATTTCCACCATTTAAATTTCATCTCCCTAGCATTGCCTATACTCCTTATCCCTCAGCATAACCTTATTTCCATAGCACTCTTGAGCATGGTAAAACGACATTCGATCTTTTACCAACGAGTGATGTTGGTGGCATGTCTACTGTGATTTTTTGTAATTCTTTGTCAGCATCTCTTGGGCCACTCCTCCAAATGTCAACAAAGAGAGGCCATTGAAACACCACAAAATTTCAAGTCTCAATATCTTGACTGCAAATTTTTCTAAGTGTCAAAACAATGGCACTTTAACCAAATTTTTTCTAAGTGTTACGTGTGGTCAACTCTAACTACCAGATTTGCAAAATTTTTCTAACTATTAAAACAATAGAATTTTTTTCACAAATGTCACATGGTGTAGTGTAGCACCATGTCACGCTACATAGTGTAGTGTAATGTAGCACACATGTCAAGATGTGTAGTGTAGCATAGCTTAACACACCCAGCCAATATCTCGTGTCTCATGCGTAACATGGTATAAGCATAGCAGACAATGTCTCATGTCCTGCGCATAACATGGGATGAGTGCAACAGCCAACATCCTATGTCCTATGCATAACATAGGACAAGCCCAGTAGCCAGTGTCACCTTTCCTACAAGTAACATAGGACAAACGTAGCAGATAGCATCCTATGTCCTATGCGTAACACAAGACAAGCGCAGCAACCAGTGTCCCATGTCCTACATGTAACACGGGACAAGCCCAGTAGCAAGTGTTCTATGTTCCACCCATAACACGGGACAAGAATACTAGATAGCGTCCCGTGTCCTACGCGTAACATGGGATAAGCCCAATAGCCAACGTCCTCTGTCCTGCGTGTAACATGGGATGAGCATAGCAACCAGCATCCCATGTTCCAGGCATAACATGGGACAAGCGTAGCAGACAACATCCTGTGTCCTATGTGTAACACAAAACAAGCCCAGTAGTCAGCATCTAGTGGTCCCACCCACCGAACTACCACGTGGCACTTGATCCACATTTTGGGCTAACCCTAGCCTTGTAAGTACCCTTGCACCCTAGTGTTTCAGGAGGAGGGAGAGGGGTTGACTTTCATTTTTCACCAGTGAGGCAGTTGGCACTTCCATTTGGCATCTTAGCACTTAGCTTCATGGGCAAATGAGACCCAGTGCACACCACACCGATAGAAAAGCATAGCTACACCACACAGTACACTGTAGCCCCATTGCAGCCTTATTGAAGATCATATGATACACCATGGCTACCAACTAGATAGACACAGTTCAACACAGTGAGCACTAGACTTCATAGCTTGACAGCACTGAGGCTATGACTATGCTTCCACTGCACCTATTATACACGATGTACCTTTTAAGACCCTTTGTGAATTAGCTACACTCCCTATTTTGGGGTGTTGCATTGCTGTTCTTAAATTCTATTACATTTCTCAAGAATTTCTCTTTGGCATTTAGCATAACACTTGTATTTTCTCACTTTTTCATACATATTTGCACATTCACGTCACTGTTCTTAGGCCGAGACACCCTGCTACACTCTAGCTTACTTAGACTCGATGCCCACGCGTAACGTAGTACAAACCCTTTTCACACACGATCGTTTTAATACCACATAAGCCCCTGTCTAATCGACAAGATCATTTAGGGCACCCTATTTCCATTTTCTCTAGCATGACCCTCACAAGGATTCAGGGTTAGGCTATATGCTCAGCAACCTCTCTGTGTTCCAGCCATCGACATTTTTAGACATCACACTTGTTGGATGTTGATCAATTGCTTTTTATCTGGGCTCTCAGGTTCATCTAAAGTCATGGACCTAAAAGAAAAGGTTTCATCAATTATATAAGGTCCTTCCCACAATGTTTGAAATTTTTTCTTCTAAGGTACGAGTGTGGGGTTCCAATAGAGAACATTATCTCCTAGTTGAAATTTTACTTTTTGTATTTTAAGTTCATGTTGTTGTTTGTTGTATGCCTTATGTAGTTCATTCAAAGATAGGGCCACTAATTGATTTTGAGCTCGCATGTTGAGATTGATCAATCTTTGCTTTTGTGCTAAACTCATAGGCTATTGAAAATGTATGGAGCTCAAACTGAATCAAGAGTGTTGGAAGTCTTCTATACATCAACTCATAGGGAGAGTAGCCAATAGGAAGTTTTCATGTTGAGTAGTAAACACAAAGAACATCATTGAGTTCTATGCTCCAATCTCTCCTATATTTACTTATAGTCCTTGTTAGGATCTTTGTAATCTTCCTATTGGTGACTTTTGCTTGACCATTGACTTGGGGGTGATATGGTGTTGTTAATTTATGTTCAACCCCCAAGAATTGCATCAACTTTCAAAATGTGGCACCTATAAAATGAGTTCCATTGTCAGAAAGTAGTGCATTTGGCACCCCAAACCTATTTACAACATGTTGTTGTACAAATCTAACAACAGTGGATGATGTACAATTAGTGATATTTACTACTTCTGCCCATTTGATGTAGTAGTCAATTGCTATGATGATATACGCCTTTCCATTGGACATGGTTATGATGAGATCCATGAATTCTATTCTCCATATGTCAAAGGGCTTCAGTGGTTGAATCCATTATTAAGGATCCTCCATTCATGCAGTCATCCCACCATCTCATTGATAGTGCTCACAAGATCAAAAAAATTAGTGGACATTCCTAAAGATTATACGCCAATAGTATTCTATCATTAAGATTTTTACGGTTGTGCATCTCCTTACATAGTGGCCTCCACAAGGGCCTTCGTGAGCATCTTGGAAAGTGTGCATTTGATCTACATCAGGAAACACCAACGAACTAGGCCATTGGTACACACCTTGTAAAGGTATCTATTAATTTCCATGAAGTACTTTTCCCAATGAAAAAACTATTATTTCTTCCTGAAGTCCAAATCTTGTGGTATCTCCTGAGTGAGAAGGTAAGTGAGGATGTCATCATACCATTTTGGTTCAGGGGACACCTAGTTATTTATTGCTCCTGTAAAGAGAAGTTCATCTAGAAATGGATTAGAAAGCAGACTCTCCTCCTCTTTATTATCCCATCTTAACTGAGAGAGGTGGTTAGCAACCACATTCTTAGTCCCTTTTCAATCTCCCATTGTGAGATTGAATTCCTACAAGATCACGAGCCATTGTATGATACAGGGGCTCACTGTTGGCTTGTTCATCAAGAAGTAGCTGGTAGTGTGATCTATGTGCACAAACACTTTATACCAAGCACGTAGTACCTAAACTTTTCGAGAGCATACACCACTTCCATTAGTTCTTTCTCAATTGTGTTTTAATTCAAATATCCATCCACAATGCTTTGGCTTATGCAGTGGATGTAATATGGATGCTTTTTATCATCTAGCTACATAAGCATGGCCCCCAAGGCATAATTAGATGCATCTATCATTATATGAAATGGCCTAGACCAGTCTAGTGCTTGTAGAATTGAAGTCTCTACAAGCTTTTCGTTTAGTAGTTAAAATGCATATTCACACTTCTTGGTCTAGACAAATCAATCATCTTTCTTTGTAAGCTCAACCAATGACTTTGCAATCCTAGAGAAACTCTCTATGAATTATTAATAGTAAGCAGTATGTCCAAGGAATGATCAGATATCTTTGACTATCTCTAGTTTGCGTGTGATTCCTTAGATGATCCTTATCTTTTCTGGGTCTACCTAAATCCCTAACTAAGTAATTATGTGTCCTAGTACTATGCCTTTCTAGAACATTAAATGGATTTCTTACTAATTGAGCCTAAGGTTTATTTCAAAACATCTTTTCAGTACCTACTCAAGGCAATCTAGGGCTTGGTCAAATGTAGCCCCATAGGTAGAGAAGTCATCCATAAAGAATTCTACCCAACTACCAATCTGCTATTGAAAACTACTAAGGACTAGGCATTGAAATATTTTAGGGGAATTGAAATATTATAGGGGCATTGCATAGACCAAATGGCATCTTATAGTATGTAAAGATCCCCATAGGGACTCATAAATGTTATCTTGGCCTGATCTTCTAGTGCAATGTAGATTTGGTTATAGCCACTATAACCATCCAAGAAGCTATAATAGTAATGCCTAGTAGTAGTGTCCAACACTTGGTCCACAAATGGCAATGGAAAATGATCTTTAAAAGTTTCCATGTTCAACAGTCTAAAATTGATGCAGACTTACCACTTGCCACCTTTCTTTAGCACAATTACAAGTGGGCTAACCCACTTACTATCCATGATGGGATAGATGAACCCTGCCTTGCAGAGTTGTTTTATTTCCTCCTTGACAATCTACTTTAATTTGAGGTTTAGCTGCCTCTACAACTACCTTGTTAGCTTCATGGCTAGGTCAATGTACATATGATTTTGGCATATCCTTGAATTAATTCTTGTCAGTTCAACATATGACTAAGCAAAGGTTATTAATCATTTGTTGATGACTTGCAACAGCTTATCTTTTTATTCAAGAGCAAGATTTTCATTGATTATAACTGGCTTGCTATTATTTAAAAATGCATCCTCCATGCAAGCTAGTAGATTTTTTAACTCTAGGGGCTCCTACTTGAAATTATTAGGGATTATCAAATCTTCCCAATAGGTATCATCATCTTCATCATTAAAGAGTTGGTGATGAACTTGTTCAAGTTCATCCATGTCTTTAACATAAGCATATGTCAAGCTCTCAGTAGGTTTGATGCATAGTGTGCTACTTTTAGAGTCAGCCATCAACCACTGGGTGCCCTCCTATTTTGTGGTTGTTGCGTATAGGTAGTTTTGAATATCTATTTCATGTGCACACTAATTACATGCTTTAATGAATGTACTCTTAATGAACTATATTTTCTGTATGCAATTGCACCCATATCACTGCACATGATGCATAGAACACATTTCTTCTCTAGTCATTCAAATTCATTATCCTTGGATATTTTCAAGGAGAGGTCCCTTATGCCCATTCATGCACAAATTGTACTTAACCAAGTCCTTTCCATAATGATGGGAAAGTCGCCCTTGTAGTTTTGTACCTTGATCACAAAAAACTTGACACGAAAGAACTACCCACAAACTATGGTCACAATGTCCTCCACTAATTCCAAAGGAACAATGATTGATTGGTCTACCAATTCCAAATGGATGTTTCTCTCCTTGAGAGGTGGTAGGTTCTAGGCCTTGTACATGTCATGGGAGATGATACTGACACTAGAACCAAAATTAAAAAGAGCCTTGAATGGCTCATGTCCAACAATCTATAAGTAAATAAGAGGACTTCTTGGGTCAGATGTTTTCATGGGAAGATTGTCAACCTTGATCCAATTAGAAATATCATGAGTTAACATCATAGGGCAAATCTCAGGTGGCATTTTGTTTGAAGGATACTTGAACATGTTGGACGTAGAGGATGAGGGTGTTGGAGATACAAGGCACTATCCACATTAGGTTGTGAGTGTTTGGGAAGACTATTGGATCAAAAAAATGGTTTTTTTCTAGATCAATTATCTGAACCACTCAGCTAGAAGGCTAGCTGTGAATGTATAGCCCTCATAACATTTCATTTCTGTGGCTATGGGGTAATTTCGTCTTGCATGGACGGAATAGGAGGTAATTGGGTTGAGGGTGGAGGGATGTGTGTAGATGAATGTGAAGGGTGATATGGATATGGGTGCTTTCCTTGAGTAGATGGTGAATGAGTTTGATGGTACTCTGGAGGATAAGAGTGATGCTAGAATGAGGTGTGGCTTGCAGAGCTTCATGGAAACAGGTTGCTAAACATAGTACCCACATGTATTTACTTGCCTATAAGGGTACGGTTGTCTTGGCGGTGGCATTCTCCATGACTGTGGTTGGTGCCACTATTGATATTTTTCATATGGTTGTGGTGGAGCTTCACTTAGGTAGTAAGCTTATTGTTGCTAGTGAAACTACCTTGAATTACCTTGAGAATAAGGCAATCGTCTAGGTGCTTGCCTCCATGCTAGTCGAAGATTCAACACATACATCCCAAACTCTTATAAGTGTGACACCACAGGGCAACATCCCTTAGGATGTTCATACTAACAAATGTGACAACCAATGTCATTATCAGAGTCTATCTTCAAAACTTCTTCTACTACAACAACTTTTCCCTTGCCTCTCTAGTAGGCATGTTCAGCTTCTTTTTGCCTCTTGCAGATATGATCACTATTTTGTTCCTTGGATTCTTCAAAAATCTTCGTAGTAGTTTGGAATTTTTCCTCCAAAAAGTTCCATAATTTATCAACCTCTACCAAAGTATCATAAATATATTTTTGGGTGGGCAAGGTTTTCCTGTTCACCACTTCGTCAAGTGGTGACTCCTCCTCATCACAGAATCAAACTTTCTTTTTCCTGATGGAAGAATCCCATTATATTCTTTTGCACTTTCATTTTTTTGCAACTCACCTTCTTCTTTAGTAACCTATTCTATCAGCCTTTATCTTTGATGAACTCTTAGTTCAAACAATCTCCCTTGGGCATAAACCCCAAGAGTTCTTCTAGTTTCTACTCAAAACCCACCTATGATGTGGTGGAGTTGTTTCCTCTAAGAATAACCATGGCTAGGAAAACGATGTAAGAGAGAATAGTATCTATCCATGATAGCATCCAAGGGTTCATGTGTTCCTTATTTCTAACCTTGGATTTGCCTTCTCAAATTAGACACTCTAGAGTATGTTTGATATTTATCATTGAATAGCTCGAGCATTATACTCCATTGGCAGATAGATTCTAGCTCCACAGACTAGTACCAGCCTTTTGCTTCCTTAATGAGTGTCCTAGGGAATAGCTTCAGTTCCTACTAAATGTTTTCAATGTTCTATAAAGTGCAGGCATCATGAAATACTTGTAGATGGTTTTGCAAATTAGATTTATATCCCCCATTAAATCTTGGAATATTGTTCATATCTAAGTGCTTGATCTAACTATCTTTCACGTGCCCAGTTAGAATCTTGAGTACTTCTACAATGTTAAGCATGCTTCAAGTTTCCAACAAAGGCTCATCATCATCATTATTTCATTGTCCCTAATGATGTCCTTTGTTACCCCTTTGATTATTATGGACATGGCGATTAGTATTATTGCCTCTCTACTCACCTCCATCATAGTTGTTCCTTCTGAAGTGTCTTTCAGAATTAGAAGAGGAAGAAGAAGTAGATGTAGATGAAGAGGATGAAGAGGAAGGAGGACTACCTCCACCATGATATTTACTAATTCACTTTGGTTATCATGGCCACATTCATTAGTTTTCCTATCATCTTTATGCTTGTTTGATCCCTTACCTTAACTGCCATCTTTTCTTGAACCCAAACTATTGATAGTAGACTACAGATTCAAGGTCATACCCTCATAACTAGCAACAAAAGGTGGAGAATCTCCATGTTGAGAGCCCTCAAAGGGAGGATCCTCATTATCTTTGTTTAGTAGGAATAAGGAATTTGTGAACCGTTTCCCCTTTGCATCTTCATGATTCCTCTCCTGATGCTAATCTCGCCTGCATTGTGTTCCAATGGGATGGTAGTCTCGAGTGTCATAACCATGCACAATGTATTCCTCTTGAAAATTTGAGATGTCTAACTTCTTCAAAGTTTGAAGTAGCATCTTGGACATAGATCACTTGGGAGGCATTACAATGTTTCCTTCCATATCATGCCATCATAGTTGCTCATCCTAATGTAGGATGAAGGTGAAATTAGGCACATACTCATCTAGATGAGCATATATCACTTTTCACTCTTGTGGGACCAGTCGTTGTGTATCATTTCAGCTATGAGAAGAAGAATAAATTTTGCAAAACAAATAAAATATTAGTATGCCTTTGTAGTTATATTAATTGGAAATGATGTTGACCTTGGGGTTCATCCAAAAATATTAATAATATCCACTAAATCTAGATAGCACATGTTTCAACAAATAGAGTCCCTAGTAACAATGCCAATGATGAGCAGTGAAGAGGTACCCCTATGCCCAACCATAAGAATCACAAATCATTCATGCGTGATCTGGTTGAATTCTATGAACTCTCGAGTTTCTAGTGCACTAGTCTTCTAGGAAGTGAACCTTGTCTTAATGATCATTTGTTGTCTTCCTGATTACACTTCTAAATTAAAATGGTATGGTTAAGTGTAATTGAGGCATATGATTTTTGTCATTTTATGTTTTATGGTTTTGATACTGAAAAAGAGAAATCGAGTAGATTGAGAACTAATTTAATCTAACTATTTAACTAATCTTCAACTAGTCCTAACATAAGCATCCGGTCTCACTTTCTATACATGTCCTGAACCTATGTATCCACTGGTAGGTTACCAAGCACTACACTATTGGGTGCACCAAGTAATAATGCTACTGGGATTACCAAGCAAATATGTGTTACAATCAAACCAATCATACTTATGTATTTAATCTATCTAGCTTATCTTAATTAATTACTTAATTAGCTTAAGTACTGGAAAACACCAAATAAATAACTAAAAGCATTAAAAGCATGAATAAATATCTAAATTATCTAAAATGTTGCAAGGTATATCAAGAAGCTCATCTTTATTGGCATACACACTATCGTGCTCAGGTACAGCAGTGCTCGAATAAAGATCTGCATACTCAATGATTCCTGCTATGGGCACTCAAGAAAATATTCTAAATTTTAAATGTAAAAACTACAAGAGTTTGGCTACCACTATGACTCTAACACCCATAAACATGGTTGGGAGCTCATATTTATAGTTTTTTCTCTAAGGCTACATAGATAGGGCCCCATAGATGTAGCAGATGTTATGTTGATGTAGCCCCGTCAACAGGGCAACACCACATAAACAGGGCCACGTAGATGTAGCAGATGCTATGTCGATTTAGCCATGTCAACAAGGCAACACCACACAAACAAGGCCCCATTGATGGAGGCTTGTCAACACGACACTTTGACACTCATGAATGTCTGGTCTATTTGTGTTCTACCCCTAAGCATTGAATTAGGTCTTTATGGAAAGCTTATAAAATAGGTTCCATTATCAGAAATTAGAGATCTAGTTATGCCAAACCTATCAACTGTAGAATGCTTAAAATATTTCGTAATCATGACTATTATATACTAAGTTACAACTATGACTTCTACTCATTTCATACAATAGTTAATAATAACAATGATGTAAGCTTTTCCATTTGACGTTGGTGGAATGGAACCCAAAATGTTAATTCTCTAGTTATCAAGAAGCTATAGTGATTAGATCCACTATTTTGGTATCTCAAAACATGTAAATATTTCATCATGTCATTGATGGTGTTCACAAGATTAGTAGAACTTTTGTACATCCTCAAATAGAGTAGGATAGAAATAACTAGCTATTAGAATTTGAATGGTTGCACATCTTCCTACATAGTGGCCTCCACATGTTCCATCATAGGAATCTTAGAAAATCCTCAATTCTCTTCTAGTACACACTAATATACTAAGCCATTAAAATAGATTTTATAGAAATTTTCACTAATCTTCATCTAGTGCTTGACTTGGTAAAAAAATTGTTGGGTTATTTTTTTACCCTAATTAGATGAAACTTTTTGTTCTATCAAGTACATGAAATAACCAAAAAATTAAGGAGTGGTTACTAAAGATAAGATTGATATTGTCATTGCAAACAAAATTTTAGTTGGGAATTGATTAAAAATAACTCTTCATCAACCTCATGATATAATTATACTCAAGATAAATGATTTTTAACAACATTTTTTATCCCTTTCTCATACATCATGGTGATGTTAAATTCCTACAATATGAAGAGTCACTATATAATCTAAATATTCATTACTAGTTTGTTCATTAAGAATATAATTGCATTGTGATTAGTGTGCATAAATATTAGGTATCCAAGCACATACTATTAAATTTCTTAAGCATACACACCACCATCATCAACTCCTTTTCTATGGTGGTGTAATGAAATTGTACATCTATAATGCTACAATGGATGTAATATGGACATTTTTTATTATCCATGTACATTAGTACCACATCCAAGACATAGATCAATTAAGAACTTGTAGAATAGAAGTACTCATGAGCTTTTCTTCAACATCTTGAAGAACTATTTGCATTTATCAATATAAATGAATGAAACATTCTTCTTTACCAGATTAGCCAATGATTTAGCAATCTTATATAAATTTTGAATGAAGCATTCATAGACCTTTTTATGAATAAAGAATGACCTCACATTGTTGATGATTTGAGATCTTTACATGATTTCTTGGATCATCTTGATTTTCTTAGGGTTCACCTCAATCCACTTTTCAAAAATCTTGTGTTGTAAAAAAATGATTTCTTAGATGATCAAGTGACTTTTCTTCTAATTGAACTTTAACTTTATTTCTACACAACATTGAAGCACTTGTTTCAATCTATCTAATGTCAACTCAAAATTTGATCTATAGGTGGATCAATTAACACTTCTATCCCACTACTAATCTTTTTTTGAAGGATGTTTAGAACTAGGTATTAAAATGTTGTAGGAGAATTGCATAGGTCAAAAGGCATCCTTTTGTATGCAAAAGTTCCCCAAAGATACATGAAAATGGTTGTGGTTTGGTCTTCTAGAGCTATCTAAATTTAATTGTACCTAATATAGCCATTCAAAAAACTATAGTATTTATGGTAAGAGTCTTGGCTTGATAATACCAAGTCATAGATTTTATTTCACTAGACCACACTGAGTTATAAATTTAAAAAAATTCATTAAAAAATTTTAAAACTAGTTTGATAGATCCAAAGGATCTTAGTAGGCATAAATAAAAATTTAAGTTTCAATTTCATCTTATTTGTGCTCTACAATGATATTCAACACTTGGTCCACAAAATAATTAGATCATGTTCCTTGAATATGACTATGTTAAGTAGCTTGAAGTTAATGCAAATCCTACATTTACCATCCTTCTTTAAAATAATAAGTATGCTAATCCATTCATTCTTAGCAACTAGGTAGATAAATCCATCTTTGAAGAGCCTATCAATTTCTTGCTTTATTACCTTCTTTAGCTTTGTATACAACTTGCATTGTGGTAATTACTTGGGCTTTATGGTTGGATTTGTGTATATGTCATGTTGCATATATGTAGATCAATACCCATGATCTTATCATATGACCAAGAAAAAGCTATGGATCATTTATTCATCACTTCAAGAAACTTTTTTTTAATCTTTTGTAATCTAATCATTGATTATCACCAATTTTTTATTCTTTAATATACATATTTTATAGAGATTCAACCAAAGTTTTTACCTTAATGAGTTTTGACACTAGTTCATCAAGGATCTCTAGCTTTCCCAATCAATTACTTCTTCTTATGCATAATCTAATTATGAAAGCTTTTGTTTCATGCCTTCCATTTCATCTACTTTTTTATGTAGAAAATCATAAGTTTTTAAACAAGTTTCATATCAAATCAAATTTTGTAACATTTTCAATTCTGAGCCACCAAGTGTCTTCTTGTTTAGTGGCTACTACATATAGGTATTTTTGTACACATGCTTGGTCTAAATAGTTGCTATAGCCAAGAACATTGGTTTTTATGACATTCTAGATTTTTTGCACACATTGTACCCTATGTCATGATATGTGATGCATAAAACACAGTATTTATCAATAATGTAATTCTCATTTTCCATGGAAATTTTAAAAGAAAGGTCTCTAATATCCAGCTTAGCATCATTGGTGTTAAGCCATGCTAGTCCCATAATGATGATTAACTCACCCATACTAATGAGTGGTTAGATATTCCAACACTCAAACATACAAGTTACAAGTGTTCACGTGTGACCAAATCATAATCTGTGGATGGATAATATAAGTATACTAATGAGTTGATGTTAAGTTTTTTATCATTATCTTCCCACTTAGAGTTAGCGAAGTGCAAATTATATGGTTTAACTCTTAGTGAGGTTTATGATAACTAATGTTAACTGGCTCTCAATAAGACTAAGTGTAAACATAGTGAAAGTAGATGTGAATTCTATTTCTAAGTACAATGAGAATGTAAAACTGTGGTGACAAGCATTTGTTTCTCATTTTCTATATACATGTCCTAGGCTAATGTAATTGTTACTAGGATTACCAAACAACTTTACCATTGAGCAAATCAAGAAAAGTCATAATTTGGTTACCAACAATTACACTTTATGCTCAAAATGAGTTGAACTTATTTTTCCTTACTAATAGACATTGAAATAGTAAATGACTTAGGAAATGTAAATAACTTAGTAAACATAAACAACATGGAAAAATAAAACTATGCTAAGTGATATGCTACAATGATGAATAACAATCTCAATCTTTATTACCATTCATGAATTGTATCTAGGAATAATCCACTCAAATAAAGATTATGTACAACTATAATTTACCATACTGCAGCCACTCATTCTAACTCTAACTGTATGAAAAAAAATTTCAAGAATTTTACTAAGTGTTGACAAAAACTTGTTGTTTCGACATGATGGGGGGTTGGTATTTATAGGCATGACCATGATCCACTACATCATATCTATGATGACATATGTAGGGCTACAATATCGTAAACACTAATAAAACTTATTTTCTCATACACCTACGACTAACTAAAAACTCATCCTCAAGTTCAAACAAAAAGATAATAGAGTTCCTTACAAACTTATGGGGTTGCATAGAATTTGACATTATGACACTTACATACATGATTGACTCTACTATGAATGGCACATTGTGGTTCAAGCAGTGTTACAAATTTATCATGCAATGCATTATTAACACATATGATAAAAGTAAAATAGAATGAAATCAAGCTTAATGTGGTTTTCTTCATGTTCCAAGCTAGTGATGGCTTCACCATCAACTTCTTTGCCTTATTGTCAAGCTTTTGAAACTAATATCTGCTTAGCAGTGCTCTAAGTTTCTCATCTTTTGACCTAGGATCATGTATCATCCATGTGAATTTAGTGATGTTAGCTAGAGTTGGTACATTCCAAGGACATGACAAGTGTGGGAATATTTTGTTTGCTTTGATGTTCCATGCTAAAAACTACATCCTTTCCTCTTCAAAAGCTATAGCCACTTTCTTTAGATCCTGATAGTCTTTCACTCTTCAAAAGCTATGGCCACTATTCCAAGTGAGAAGACAAACAACCTACGATCAATGCTTAACAATCTAGATACCACACAAGTCCCATCCACATAATTAGATTGGATTACACATGAATGTTTGTGATTCATATGGTTGGGCATGGTGTGGTGGGGTGTGGGGGGTACCTGCTGCTCATCAATGTTGCCATTGCTAGGGATGATGCTAGTTATCTCAATTAGTCACATTATACACGATCGCTATAAAATTATTAAAGATTTATCTTTTTGAAAATATTAAAATTTTATTTTTAAGTTACACACATTATTAATTGAAAACGTGTCTTGTTCACATAAAACTAATAGCCCATCACATGATGAGAATACTAATAGAAGAAATGATAGGATCTATACTAAAGAAAATTGAAGTGAACAACTACAAGTAGGGATCTCATATGAAGTGAACAACTACGAGTAGGGATCTCATATGCTCATGTATGTTATTACTACATTCAAAGACTATGTTCAACTAATACAAATAATCAAAGAGGGGATGGAGTCAGTTATAAAACAATGAGGGCCTCAAGGCCTAGGACCTCCTCTAAACCTAAGGTGGAAGCAAGAAAAACATGAATCTCTAGATGTAGCATTAGATAGATACTATTTTCTACTACATATATGTCCATGCCATGGTTTTTCTCAAAAAGAGCAACTTCTCCACATCATAGATGGGATTCATAATAAAGTGAGGGAGACCCTTGGGATCTATGTCCAAGGATGATTATCAAAGTTGAGAGCCTATCAAATATAAAGGCTAGTTGAATAGGTGGCAAGAGAAGAAGAAGAGCTATGTAAAATAGAGAGTGTAGAGGAATATCATGGGGATCCACCTCTTAGAAAAAAGAGGTAGCTCTTGATGAGTTGATTTCACAACAAACCTTCCCAATAAAATAGTCTATCGCTAAGATTTAAGCAAGCATAGATAACTTGAAAATCATAGAGGAGAAGGTAAAGTAAAAAGGATTAAGTGACCAAAACAAGAAGAGGAAAAAGAATAAAGAAATAGGTATGGACACTTATTGATAAAAAGGAAAAATAGTTATACTAGAAGAGGTTACAAACTCATATATAAAAGAGGATGATGGATGTGACATCTCATCCAAAGGGCTATTGTCCATTTATGTTACATCTAAAAGAGTTTGGAGCTTTTGCTTTAAATCCTAAGTTTGTAGAAAAGTAAATGCCTAAGAGATTACCTTATCCGTAAGGTAATTATAGATAGTCCTACAACCAATAGTGCTATCTCAATGGGACATCTTATCAATATCAAAACTACTATTAACCACAGTGGAAAAACCCATAGTCATGAAGGATGTCATTAACAAACTAGCAATACCCTTATTGCCAACAAGACCTTTATTTCCAGCAAGACCCTTGTGGATACTATGTTCAACAACTTGTTTCTCCAAATTGTTCTACTTCCTCTACCTCAAATCACTACTACTACTCTCCTAAATATCATCAACCCACAACATCTCCTATGAGATCACCATCTCATGCCTCCTATCACCTGTCACATCCTCAATACTCTCATACTTCCCTCCAACATATGTCACCACCAACAATGTAGGAAGCACTAGCACCATAGTTTCAATAGAAGAATGCCACTTGGACTATGAACATACAAGTGACTAATAATGCTAGTAGATGTTAGCAAAAATCTTGGAAATGCCCTTTCTTTAGGATAATTTCCACACATGTGAATAAAACTAGTAAACCTACTAGCTCATCAAAACTAGCATAGGGACAATCTAGTGCAATCCCCTTCCTCACAAAAAAAATGTCTCCTAATCCTACTCAAGAGTCAACAATCATTACCTCTCTGACACAAAACATAAAAGATGAACTTATCACTGTGGAGAGATAGAAAATTCCATGCATTACTAATAATGATAAAGGGTGCAATTGTGGGTTAAAAGTTCAAAGTGTTAACATGATCCTATACCAACCCACAATAAGGTTAAGAAACAAGTGTGTGTGCAAAACCAAGTCTACACAGTAGCCAGTAAGCCAAAAGAAACCTAGTGGCTTGGAAATGAGAATAAAAAATCATTTAAAAGATGCATGAAAACATCCAACACACATATTAGTTCTTGTCCTAAGAAAATAAACCAAACAAATAACTTAGAGAAGAAAATCTTACACTCTAACTATACAATAAAGGAAGATGTTAAAAAATGATACACAAGAACTAAAATATAAAATAAACAAGAAATGATATCTAGACCCCTTAAAAAGAAAACACCTTCTACTCCAACTAAAGATATGTCTCCAAAAGATCAAAACATAATTATCATCAATCTTAAATGTGCTACCAAGCAAAAAATTAAATTATTAAAGATGATTAATGGAAAACTTATGGTGTATAACTAAGGGAATGTGTTGTCCATTTTTCAAATGCTCACCCATGAGTTTAGTCATGGGGGAGATATTCCATCTGGAATCAAGAACTAATAAGTGCATATTCACTTTTTTGTTTTACAATTTTTTGTCCTTTTCCTATTCCTTCAAAAATTTTCTAATTCTTAATATGTTTTTAATCTCTCGTTATGTTTATTTTATTTATAATTTTCTCTTTTATTAATTCATTTCATTTATGTTTTATGAATGTCTACTATGTCTTTATTAATACAAATATTGCCATCATGATGCAAATGTCAACACCATGTGTTGGGTCTTTATTCTATGCTATCAAGATGATTGGGTAAATAATTGTGTAAAGTAATGAGACCACATCATCCATCCCTCTAGTTCTCTAAATAAAAGGTCTTTATCATAAAACTAATATGGTTCTTCTTACATGAAACTAAAATTAACTATTGGTCATTGTGCCTTGAAGAAAGAGGGAAAGATCGAGTGGGAATGGCAATGGATGTGACCTCAAGAGGATTTTTTGGGTTTTCTTCTTGACTTTATTCTTGTGATCTATGACTCCTCATGGAATGTACCATCACACTTATTATTGACCAATAAATAGGAAGCATGTCTTTGCATGGTGTGATTCCCATCAAAAAAAAGGGAGAGAAAGAAAAAAAATCAAAGAAAAAAAAAAGAGAGAAAAAGAGAAAAATAATGGAAAGCACACCCCTTAGACATCATAATGGGCTACAAGAACTGATTATGGGGTTGGAAAAACATGTTACTCATGCTTAAAGACACCCTTCTAACTAAGACTCTTCCTTCCTTCTTTCTTACCCTTGCTTCTCTTTTTGGAGTGATGTTCGTTCTCTGTGGTTGTTGTGGATTCATGATGGTAGGCATGAAGGAACACATCAATGTGAGGCCACTATTAATGGTATGGACTTGTTCTAAAACTTGGATAGATAGGTATGATGGTCATTTTAGTCACAATTGACATAAGAACCTATTGTGAACATGGTTAAGTACCTTACATCCCAATCTTTGCAATCCCTTCTCATCCCATTATTCACCTCATTATTACATGCAATTATGAGCCTCATGATTTTGTATAGTATAGTGCATGATCCTAACCAACATAGTTATGTGTTGTTTGGAATAAAGGCATGATCTACATTTAACTTCTAAGGTGCCCATGGAAATCTATATAAGTGGTTCTGCAAGGGCATTATGCTTACTTTGGGGAGGACCCACTTGCATAACTTTTGTTGATCATGGCTTTGAACCAAACCTCACATCTTTAAGAACATCATTTATAGCTTCTTTGAATTTATGCATGATTTTGGAATCAACTTCTCATCAATTTGCTTTTTCTTTAATGCTTTTATATTGAAATTTCCTCTAAATTCAAAATTTCCTGGCCATCTTCTGAACCAAACCTTTGGTTTTAATTGTTTGAAAACTTGTGCACTTCCAAAGTTAAGCTCATTTATTGTGTGGGAGGGGGGTATTAAGGATGTACTTTTAAAAATTTTTCTAACATCCCATTTTCAAACATTATGGTAACTAATAGTAAAAATAATCAAAATAACATGAACAACTTGATGATTTTAGTTACCTTAGAGCCTTGGGGAACATTATTATGAAATTACCTTAACCCTAAAAGCTAGAATTTTTTTTGAATTTTAAGCTAACTAGAGATCTGAAAAGGGTTAATTGTTAAGGAAACTTTACCAAAACTAATGTTGATCCTTTGGTGATTGTAGGTGATGCTAAAAGGAAAGCCTAAGGTTGAAGGTCTTTTGCAAGGTAAGAAAAAGAGATAATGAGTGTCACAATGTTGTGTTGATGGGCCCCCATTGATGTGGCCTCGTTGATGGGGCCTTGTTTATGTGGTGTTGCCTCATTGATGGGGCCGTGTCAACATAGCATTTGCTACATTGACAAGGCCTCATCGATGTAGTACTATAGCAAAAAATATAAATACAGGCTCCCAAATATATTTATGGACATTCAAGTCATAGTAGTAGTAAAGCTCTTATAGTTTGTTCATTTAAAAGTTAGAATATTTTCTCGAGTGCCCGCAACAGGAGTCATTAAGTATACAAATCTTTATTTCAACACTATTGTACCTAAACCATACCAATGTGTACAACAATAAAGATAAGTTTCTTGGTAAACCTTGTAGCATTCTAGATAGTTTAAGATGGTTTATTCATGCATTTAATGCTTTTAGTTATTTATTCAATGTTTTCTAGTAATTAAGTGAGATAAGCTAAATAAATTAAATACACAAGTATGACCACTTTGAGCATAAACATGTATTCACTTGGTAATCCTAGTAGCGTTATTGCTTGGTGTACCTAGTATCGTAGTGCTTGGTAACCCAACAGTGGATACATAGGTTCAAGACATGTATGGAAAGTGGAACTAGATTCTTATGTTACAATTAGTTAGTTAGTAAAATTAAATTAGTTATTAAATTACTTCATCTCTCTCTTTAAGTAGCAAAACCATAAAACACAAAATAATAAAAATTGTATGCCTCGATTAGACTTAACCATACCATGAGCATCACAAGTGTAATTGGGAAGACAATGAATAACCTTAGGGCAAGGTTTACTTCTTAGAAAACTAGTGCACTAGAAACTATAGAGTCCATAGAATTCGATCAGATCATGCATGAATGCTTTGTGATTCATATGGTTGGGCATAGGGGTACCTTCCACCACTCATCATTGGCATCATTGTTGGGAACTCTATTTGTTGAAACGTGCAGTATCTAGGATTAGTGAACATTATTAATATTGTTGAAATGAACCCAAGGTCAACATCACTCTCAAACAACATATAATTACAAAAAGCACACTGATATTTTATTTGTTTGTAAAATTTCTTCTTCTCATAGGTGTGAAGATGTTAAACCGCTAGTTCCATAAGAGTGCAAAGTGGTATATACTCATCCAGATGAGTATGTACATGACTTCACCTTCATCCTACATCAAGATGAGCAACTACAATGGCATGACATGAAAGGCAACATTGTAATGCCTCTCGATCAATTTGTTCCCATAATGCTGCTTTGAACTTTTAAGAAGTTAGGCATTCATGATCTTCAAGAATAATATGTTGTGCATGACCATGACTATCAAGACTACCATCCCACTGAAACACAACACAAGAGAGATCGAAACCAGGAGAAGGACCACAAGTTTGCAAAGAGGAAACACTTCACTAATCCCTTGTTCCTACTAAACCAAGATGACAATAAGGATCCTCCCTCTGGAGGTTCTTAACATGAATATTCTTCACCCTTGATTATTGGTGATGAGGGTGTAACCCTAAACTTGCAGCCCACTATTAACAAACTAAGCTCAAGAAAAAGTGACATTCAAGGTAGGGACTTAGGCAAACATCGCAACGGCAAGGAATCTAAGGATTATGGTAGCGACAAGTGAGGAGGTGGTGGTGGACACTATAGTGGCAGTGATGGTCCACCTTCCTCTTCATCCGATTCTAAACATTCCTCTTCATGTTCTAGTTCTGATAGAAGTCACTAAAGAAATAATCATGATGAAGGTGATCAACGAGACAACAATGATTGTAGAGCCCGCTAAGAATGAAGGGGTGGCAGAAATCATCATCAGCATCATCGATACAATGATGATGATGAACCTCTATTAGTAACTCAAAGCATGCTTAACATTGCATAGGTAGTTACGATCCCAAGTAGGCATGTGAAAGATTGTTAGATCAAGTGCTTAAACATGAACAATATCCCAAGATTTGAAGGGGGATATAACTCTAATCCGCAAACACATCTATAAGCTTTCCACAATGCTTATGCCTTGCAAAACATTGAAAATGATTGGTAGAAACTCAAGCTCTTCCCCAAGACACTCATCAAAGAGGCTAAAAGCTAGTACCAATCCTTAGAGTTGGAATCCATTCACAAATTGATGAGTGGTGAGATACCCCTACACTCAACCATACGAATACGCGCGTTTTCACGCACGATCCAGTCGAACTCCGCAGACAGACTAGTTGTGGCACCTAGACAGTTATCCTTAGGTCTTTGTTGTCTTCCCACCTAGACTAGTATTATATTTGTCACGTATGGTTTAGTCCAGAGTGAGGTGTATGATGTGTTCCTAATTCTAATGCTACTCCTGAAGGTAGTGGAAAATAATATTAACTAAGCTAAGCTAGGAGGAAAAGGGTAAGAGAAAATCTAAACTAGCCTAAGTGCGATGAGCATCTATTCCTTGATTATCTGTACACATCTTGGACCTTGTGCATGACTACCACTGGGATTACCAAGCGCAGATCCTAGTATACCACTGGGATACCAAGTAGTCACACTTAAATGCTTGTAATCAAGTCGTACTCATTCCGCGTTACTAGGAGATAAGGGTAAGAGAGACTAATTAAGAAAGTAGTAAATAACAATTAAATAAATAAATAAATAACAAAGTGAATGATGCAATGATGAAGTAATCTCGATCTTTATTGTTAGTCATGTGTGTGTCCAAGTACGTCACATTCGAATAAAGGATGTCGTACGATTACATTCACCACACTGCGGGCAAACACGGGAAATAATCTATCTCTAGAGGGATCAAACTGCCAGAGCTTCGCTACAATCTAACTCCTAATGATGAACAAGGGAGAGCCACTTATTATTTATAGACATTATGGCGGACTATGATATCACGACAGACGTGATATCGCGGCCCATGTAATATCACGTCCCATCATACCTCCACGACTGAATAAAAACTCATCCTCGAGTTACAGTGATTACACAGTGGATAGGTATGGGATTATTAGATGGGGAAAACAAATGAAATGATGTCACAGTGTGGGAAGACACAACACAAAAAAAATGCTACAACTACAAAAATGTGGAACTCATGTAGTTCTTGGTGGCGGTGGCTCCTCCATGGGCACTTTCCTTTTGTCATATGCTCCAACCATTAGAGCTTGGTGGTGTTGAAGCATGGCCTAGAGCTTCTCCTCTTTAGTCTGAGGGTCTTGTGCCATCCATGCTAGTGTTCCAACATTTGACGGAGTTGGCACTTCCCACGGACAGGGTAGTTGCGGATACATCTGGTTGGCTTTGACATACCACACCGCGAACACCCGTCGTTCCTCCTCATAGGCTCTGGCTTTATTCTTGTATTCATAAAGGTCCATTAGCCATTGAGCCAAGTCAGTTACAATGTCTTTCTATCCTTGGTAGCTTACTTTTACCACCTCAAATTTAGAATTTGCAACATCTAGTTTCTCAACCAGCTTCTTGCGCTCTGCAAATTCTACTTCATATTTGATGTGGGTGGAAGCTATCTGTTGCTTGAGCTCTGACCTTCGGTGCCCTACTCTTAACATGGCAAGGTTGACATATCTTAGGTTTGCCAACTCCATGTATTCTATCAAGTCTTGAATCTGCAAGTCCCAGTTCTTAACTTCCACTTGGTGGGCGAAGGCATATGTGTCCAATATGGCCTGCCAATTAGTGTGTTGAGCACTGATATTGTTGATTTGGGCCTTGGCCATATGGATCTCCTTCTTTAGGATTTTTTTGTACATCCCCACCTGATCACAGAAGTGCTCCTTCAAATTTTCATGTCATTTAGCCTCATTCTGCCACGCGCTTATTTCAATTGTTGATTTTTGGTGAATAGCGCGTACCTCCTCCATTGAGAGGGTTCAATTTTCTCTGGCTAAACGGCTTACATCTCAATTGACTCGAATGAATTATTCTCGTAATTGATGAAAGCGTTCATTGAGAACATTCTTTTTCTTTTCTACAGTGGTCAACCGAAGATTGTCTACAACCAACTGCTTATTTTCTTCTTCTAAGTCCTTGAGTGCCTTAAGATGCACATGTGTTTGTGCCTGTGCTGTGGAGGCATCCCAAATAGCCTTCTCCTTTTCTTCCGCCACCCTTTTATTCTCTGTTAACAGTTTATTAAGTTTCTCAGTTCTAAAAGTATCTAGCTAGTTCTGAGCAACCTTTGGCCCTATATTCCGAAGGTTTAATGCTTCCAAAATGGCTTGAACAAAGAAGTTAACAGTCACACCACACTTGTTAACCATGGTGCCTTCTTTTTTATTGTGCCAAAATTGGTACATTTCCCCTAAGTACTAGGCACCACTTTTAGAGAGGGTATCTCCTACTTCTGCCTACCCGGACCGTATGGTAGGAGGATCTTCTTGATGAATGTTGAATGATTGTTCCTCCTATTCTACATGTTGTCTAGTAGGGCCTTATCTTCCACCTCTCCGAGATCATTTCTTTCCACCTTGAACAGGACCCTCCTATTGTACATGTTTCGGAACCATCTGCAATCACACGAATCAAGTGTTAGTAAGGTTTTTTTTCGAGTTAAGTTATACCTTACTACTTACCTTAATTAAAGATCTTATGTTATCATGTGTGATAGTGCCTGAAATTTTGTAATAATGGATCCTATGACTTAGGTGGTTTCCATGTTTAATTTCCCGGTATACCTAACGGTTATATGATTTTTAGGCACAATTATTCTAAGTGTTAAAGTTAATTACCCTAATTGATGTCCTTTGGGCGATGGTAAATTTCAAAAAATTTAGGCACTTTTCGACAAGTGTCTCTCCACCATGACTAAGCTGAACACTCCAGGTTCAAGCAGGTTCAAACAGAATTAAAATCGGAGTACCAGCAAGTGAGATATGAGTAGAAAAGCAAGGGTCATTCAATTACAAGTCGTAGAGAAAAATTTCAAAAAATCCCCCCGTGTGAATGGCAAAATGATGCTAAGTGTTGTGGCAGGGGTACCTATTTATAGGAAAATAGGCCGAGATATCGCGACCGATACATCACGTACGCGATATCACATGGGACGCGATATCGCATACACGATATCTCGTCCCTAGTAATGTGAGACAACAAGGAAATATCGAAATTTTAAAGAATTTTCTTGAAATTAATGTTGAAAATTGAGGACATTGGCTATAATAAAAATGTTTGAGGGCAATTTCATTAATTTGAAAGGCACCATTAATGATGACAGTGTGGATTTTATCAATAAAACCTTAGGTCGTAAGAAAAAGGGTATGTAATGGAACATTGGAACATTAAATTTAGAGGGATAATAATAGGGAAAGAAAATCAATTGAAAATTAAGCTGAGGGTAATAAATGGTGTGTTTGAGCTGTGTCATAAGTGAAAATTACAAAAGATTACACAAGTGGGTCCTCCCCAAAGCAGGTTCCAACCTATAATGCCCTTGTGTAACCATACTTAAAGTGTCCGTGGGCACTAGAAAGGTTAAATGTAATCCGCACTAACTCCACAAAACACACATATGTAATTATCACCAGGATGAGATGAAAATTCTATGTTACACAAGACACGAGCTACAATTACACGAATAGTGAGATGAGACGAACTATAGAAAGGGATCGTAGAGATTGGGACATGAGGTAACTGACCCAGGGCACAGTAAATCCTATGTGTAAAGCATGATTAGGGTGTCATTAATGCATCATTCCAAGATCAGGACCAAGTCCATTCCTCTAAGCAGTGACATCGCATTGTTTCATCCCATGATGAACAACTATGAGAGTACCATAATAACAAGGTGTACGACCACTTGGCGTTATGTTCAAGGGAGGAGTGATTTTTGTTTTATGGCAATTCGTCTTCCTTTTTTTTTCTCCTTTTTTCTTTGAACACTGAATCTAGACAAATCGCCAACCTTTAGGCATGGGTGCATGTCTTTCCAATGGGACCCCCTAGAACAACGTTTAATTTTTGAATGCCCTTTTGATTATTCTTACTCCCATTTTCGTTAGATCTACAAGGATCTTAGTACGACCACATTGCATGAGAACTCCCATAGACATCACCAAAGAGAATCGACAAGTCCCCTTGATGTCACACCCTAATCATTCCCTCTTGGTCCATCCTTCTTCATTCTGGGTATAATAAACACAAAATTAATTTTAAGTTTTTTTAAAAATGTCAAGAATATCACTGTACCATTGAACAGACCCTCTTATTTGTAGAGTGGATGAGTGGGTGTAATGGACTCACTGTCCACATAATTGATCGCTCATGACTTAATAACATAGAACACACTTCAACCAATGATCCACATGAGTGTTTTATTCGTAGATGAGATTACTTACAAAAAATGTAAAAAGACAAACACACAAAAAGATAAAAAGATAAAACAAAAAGTTGAAAAATGAAAAAACTGAAAAATAAAAAATTGTGAAATCAAAGAAAATGAAAAATATTTATTAACCTTGTGTGTTATTTAGAATGGGGGATATCCCCCATAACTAAACAGTTGAGTATGGCAAGGATTAATAAATGGAAGATGAGGATCCTTGCATGTTGGAAGTATTGGGGCTTGGCCATACTTATCCCCTCAGGGTTCACACACTTGATTATAATAAGCATAGTGGGGCACTTTATACAATGTAGTTCCCAAATAACGCGTTGACCCATTATGATGTTTGTGACTAGAAGATGGTATGCAAGGATTGAGATGATGCCTCCCATGGTTGTGTTCATTTGGCCGTATGGTTGTTGAGTGTGAGTTGGTGGCCTTGATAAAGCTACATGAGGCGTTGGGTTCAAAGGTAAGGGTGCACCATAGTGTGGGACTTGTGTTGGGTTGGAAGATGCAGTGGCCTCGGAATTGTGTTGTCCCTTCTTATGGACGTGTTTAAAGAAGGGGCACTTTGGATGTTGAGGAGGTTTCTCACTGTTGTTGGAAACAGGAGCACAAGTAGCGTTCATAGGTTGTTGCTGTGGCACAGACACCTTAGGAACAGTTGGTGGCACTATGGAAGGAGGGAAAGGATGAGAATGTTGAAAATTAGGAGGGGTATAAGGTGCACAAGATGGTGGTTGTGCTGGAGGTATGGGTTGATAGTATTGTGGAGAATAGTACTGTGGTGAGATAAAGTATGGTGGCCCAGTTGGAGAAACAGGATGTTGAACAAGATAAGCATTTGGATTTAGATGATACAAAGGGTGTCTCCAGTCCAAGGGTGGTCTCCCCCATGACTAGGATTTTTGCCACTATGACTGAACATAGTATCTCTATACAAACTCTGGATGTAACTTATTTCTCCAATGCTCATGTAAATGTAATAATATTGGGCATTGGCCTTTGGGGTGATCGTATAGGCATATGTTGCATTCATACGTATGATTGGCGGTTGAGCTCTTATTTTCTTTATCCCTTCTTTCCGAATGTCTAATGTTTTGTCCTGCTTCTTGGGTTGTCAAAACTTTATCTCCAATGATATTGACACATTCTCCACACTTTTGATACATCCATTCCAACATCTTATTGATCTTTGCCTCAGCTTCTTCTAATGTTTTTTGTATTCGCAAAGATAATGTTTCCACCTTGAGAGTGGTTGATTTCTCCTTTGTATGATCATGGACGTTTGTTAAGTTGAGATTTTGGTCCCGTTGATGTTTTTCAACACTCTCCCATCAAGCTAATTCTCCTTCTTCTTTTGCTACCCACTTAATAAGCTCTTGGACTTGATGGGCTCGTAGTTCATATAGTTGACCTTGGGCATACATTCCTAAGGTCTCTCTTGTTTCATTACGTAGCCCATCAATGATATGGTACATTAGCCTTTCCTCGGAAAACCCATGGCCTAGATAGTTGTTTAACAATGCATAATATCTTTCTAAGGCCATGTCCAAGGGTTCATGTTTTGCTTGTTTCCACTCTTGGATTTGTTTCCTCAAGGCTGACACTCTTGCATAGTATTGTATTGAATTTGGTTTTAATGATCAATACCATACTTTTTCTTGGTCAACGAGTGTCATAGGGAAGAGCTTAAGTTTTTGCCAACCATTATCAATGTTATTCCATGTGCAGGCATCGTAGAAGACTTGTAAATGTTGATGTGGATCTAAGTCATAGCCTCCTGAAAATTTTGAAAAGTTGTTTAAATCGAGCCTGGGTAGTTGGCTCTCTTTACGATGCCTACGTGAGATTCGAACAGCCTCCTGTATTTTCATTAGGCTTGTAGTGGCCAATGGGGGTTCATCATCATCAGGTAAGTTATGTCTTTTTTTGTTACGATGACGTTGCTTTTGTTCATTTTTATACAAAACTCCCACTTCAAGTTGCATACTCCAATCTTCATTGTCATATAGTTCATTGGTTCTCCAATGAACTTCCTTATTAAGTGTGGCATTATTATAATCTTGTAGGAGAGGCATTGTTTAAAGTTGTGTGTGAATTTATGTGTGACTTTTTAATAATTATTTCTTTCTAAAATATATATCATTAAGTCCTTTACAGCAACCTTGTATGATATAACTAATCTAGATAACTAGCACCGTCCCTAACAACGGTGCCAATGATGAGTGGCGAGATACCCCTATACTCAACAATACGAATACGAGCATTTTCACGCATGATCCAATCAAACTCAACAGATGAACTAGTTGTGGCACCTAGACAGTTATCCTTAGGTTGCAATTCGTTGTCTTCCCACCTAGACTAGTATTATATTTGTCACGTATGCTTTAGTCCAGAGTCAGGTGTATGATGTGTTCCTAATTCTAACGCTACTCCTGAAGGCAGTGGAAAATAATATTAACTAAGCTAAGCTAGAAGGAAAAGGGTAAGAGAAAATCTAAACTAGCCTAAGTGCGATGAGCATCCGTTCCTTGATTATCCGTACACATCTTGGACCTCGTGCATGACTACCACTGGGATTACCAAGTGCAGATCCTAGGTACGCCACTGGGATACCAAGTAGTCACACTTAAATGCTTGTAATTAAGTCTTACTCATTCCGCTTTACTAGGAGATAAGGGTGAGAGAGACTAATTAAGAAAGTAGTAAATACAAATTAAATAAATAAATAAATAACAAAGTGAATGCTACAATGATGAAGTAATCTCGATCTTTATTGCTGGTCATGTGCATGTCCAAGTATGTCACACTTGAATAAAGGATGTCGTACAATTACATTCACCACACTGTAGGTAGACACAGGAAATAATCTATCTCTGGAGGGATCAAACTGCCAGAGCTTCACTACAATCTAACTCCTAATGATGAACAAGGGAGAGCTACTTCTTATTTATAGATATTACGGCGGACTACGATATCGCGTACGTGATATCGTAGGGGAAGACACGATATCGTGGGGGATGTGATATCGCGACGACAATATCACGTCCCATCACAAATGGAGTACCATGTTGGAATTATTTAATGATAAATATCAAACATACTCTAGAGTGTCCAACCTAAGAAGGTAAATCCAAGGCTAAAAATAGAAAAGACATGAATTTTTTGATGCTACCATGGGTAGATACTTTTCTCTTTTACATCAATGTCCTAGCCATGGTTACTTGGGCATTATGCCCAAGGGAGATTATCCAATCTAAGAGCTCATTAGATAAAAAGGCTAATAGAATAGGTTGCAAAAGAAGAAGGTGAGATACAAAAAAGGGAAAGAATATAATAGGGACTCTTTCATCAAGAAAGAGAGGTTCGATTTTGTGACAAGGAGGAGTCATCACTTGATGAAGTGGTGCATAGGAAAACCTTGCTCATCCAAAAATCTATTTCTAATATTTTGGCAAAGGTTTATAAATTATGGGACTCTTTGGATGAAAAATTCCATATTACTATGAAGATTACTAAAGAATCCAAAGAGAAAAATAGTGATCATAACCACAAGAGGGAGAAAGAAGCTGAACATGCCTACTAGAGAGGTAACAACAAAGTTGCTGCAGTAGAAAAAGTTGTGGAAATAGACTTTAATGATGATGATGTTAGTTGTGAAATTTTTCAGTATGGACATCCTAACTGAAACACCGTGAAAATTACGAGTCGGCCTCAGGCAACGATTCGCAATTCAAGAGCGCGCATCAGCTTTGTTCCGGGACAAGTTTACGCTCTATTACGCATGGCAGCGTAATGAGTGTAATAAGCTCCATAGTCAAAGGCAGAGTCTAGAGAAGCGCAACAGTTTGATGCTTTTTTCTCATGGTGCATGGTTAACTTGTCGTTACGCTTGTTACGCGGCGGTGCGTACCATTGCGTATGTTATCATTCAAACTTATACATTGTTTATGCTTCATTACGCGCAGCTGCGTAGTGAGCGTAACTTATACATTGTTTACGCTTCACCACGCGCAGCTGCATAGTGAGCGTAACTTATACATTGTTTACGCTTCACCACGCGCCGCTGTGTAGTGAGCGTAAGTTGCACATTATTTACGCTTTGTTATGCGCAGTTGCGTAGTGAGCGTAAAACAATTTTGAGCTTAT
>MNCI01005236.1:435274-450694 GCA_015680685.1 Gnetum montanum | reverse complement strand
TTGTTTCACATCCTGTAATCGGGGATTCCCCAGTGTAATTTCTCATACGAAATATACATTTTTAAGTCAAAGCGTAGATCTTGAAGCTACGAGCTTCTCTTATGTCAACCTCCTTTCATCGTGTTTAGCATTATCACCGTTGCAATCGTTTTCCCCTTGCTTTACGGCTCCTCGAATCAGATCGCTTTCTTTTACGCACTTTGCATTATTTTACTGACCCGTAAGTCCCTGTCTGATCGACAAGACCGCTTAGGGCCCCACGGATTCGCTTTCTCCAGCATAGCCCTCGCGTGGATCCATGGCTAAAACTGTGTACGCCGAAGATTCGATCGGTATTTTCCAACTGCCGACGTTTTCCGTCGTTACACTAACGAATATTTCCCTATGGTTTCACACTTATAAGAGTCTAGGGTGTAGGCATTGAATCCTCGACTAGCATGGAGGCAAGCACCCAAATGATTACCTTATTCACAAGGCAATCCAAGGCAGTTCCACCAACAACAACAATCTTACTACCCAAGTGAAGCTCCACTACAATCATATGAACAATATCAATAGTGGCAACAATCACAATCGTGAAGAATGCCACCTCTAAGATAGCAATACCCTTATAGACAACCTGATCTGTATGGGTACTATGTTCAACAACTCATCTCTCCATGAAGCTCTACAAGCCACACCTCATTCTAGCATCACTATTACCCTCCAAAGTACCATCAAATTCATTTTCCATCTACTCAAGTTGATAACCCCTATCCTTACCACCCTCCACATCCATCTACACACATCCCTCTACCCTCTACCCAGTTACCTCCTATTCTATCCATGCAAGGTGAAATTCCTCCATAGCCATAGCAACGAAATGTTACGAGGGTTGTACATTCACAACCGACCTTCTAGCTGAGTGGTTTAGATAATCAATCTAGGAAATGATCCTTTTTTCAACCCAATAGTCCTCCCAAACCCTCATAACCTACTGCAATTAGTCACCTTGCATCTCCAAAACCCTCATCCTCTGCATCAAACACATTCAAGTACCCTTCAAACCAAATGTTATCTTGAGTTTGCACTATGATGCTAACTCATGTTGTTTCTGATTGGATCAAGGCTAGTAATATTTTCATGAAAAGATCTAACTTGGGAAGTCCTTTCATTTACTTTTAGATCACTAGACATGAGCCATGCAAGGCTCTTCTTGATTCTGGTTCCAATGTTAATCTCATTTCTCATGATATGTATAAGGCCTCGAACCTACTGCCTCTCAAGAATAGCAACATCTATTTAGAATTGGCAGATCAATCAATCACGATCCCTTCGGGTTTAGTGGAGGACAATGTGACCATAGTTTGTGGGTGGTCCTATCTTACTAATTTTTTGATGATCAAGATAGAGAACTGCAAAGGTGACTTCCCCATCATTATGGAAAGTGCATGGTTAAGCAAAGTTGAAGCATGAATGGCTATAAGCAACCTCTCCTTGGAAATATCTAAGGAAAATGAATTTGGATGATTAAAGAAGAAGTGTGTTCCATGTATCATGTACAGCGATAACAGGTGCAATTGCATACAAAAAATCTTGTCCATTAAAAGTACATTCATCAAAGCATGCAATCAATGTGCACAAGAAATAGATATACAAAGGTTCTTATACATCATAGCCACAAAATAGGAGGGCACCTAGTGGTTGAAAACTAACTTAGATAGCAGCACACTATGCATGGAACCAACTGAGAGCCTGACATGTGCCTATGTCAAAGGCATGGAAGAACTTGAACAAGTTCATCACCAACTCTCCAATGATGAAGATGATGATACTTGTTGGGAAGAGTTGGAAATCCTTGATAATTTCAAGTAGGAGCCCCTAGAGTTAAAAAATCTACCAGCCAACATAGAGTCTGCATTTTTAAACAATGGCAAGCTAATTATAATAAATGCAAATCTTACTTCTAAAAAAAAGATAAGCTATTGCAAGTAGTCAACAAATGACCAACAACTTTTTCTTGGTCATATCCAAAGCTGACAAGACTTGATCCAAGGATATGCTAGCATCATATCTACACTAACCTAGCCATGAAGCCAAGAAGGTAGTTGTAGAGATGGCTAAACCCCAAATTGAAGCATATTGTTAAAGAGGAAATAGAACAACTCCTCAAGGCGAGGTTCATCTATCCCATCGTAGATAGTGAATGGGTTAGCCCACTCGTAATTATGCCAAAGAAAGGTGGTAAGTGAGAGGTCTACATTAACTTTAGGCTATTAAACATCACAACATTTAAAGATCATTTTCCATTGCCATTTAT
The DNA here is from genome assembly GCA_015680685.1 of Gnetum montanum. Lineage (NCBI taxonomy): Eukaryota > Viridiplantae > Streptophyta > Gnetopsida > Gnetales > Gnetaceae > Gnetum > Gnetum montanum. The sequence goes on along the minus strand of MNCI01005236.1, from coordinate 448,395 downwards.
GGACCAAGTGTTGGATACTATCTCTGAGCATTACTATTATAACTTCTTAGATGGTTATAGTGGCTATAACTAGATCCAAATTATGCTAAAAGATCACGCCAAGACAACATTCATGAGTCCCTGGGGGACTTTACATATTGTAAGATGCCATTCAGTCTATGCAATGCCCCTACAACATTTCAATGCCCAGTCCTTAGTATTTTCCAATAACAAATAGGTAGCGGGGTAGAAGTCTTTATGGATGAATTTTCTACCTATGGGGCTACATTTGAGCAAGCCGTGAACCACCTTGAGTAAGTACTGAAGAGATGTATTAAAACAAACCTCAGGCTCAACTGGTAGAAAAGCCATTAATGGTCCAAGAAGGCATAGTACTAAGGCATAGAATTACTTAGGCAGTGATTGAGATAGACCTAGAAAAAATAAGGGCCATCCAAGGAATCACATGCCAACTAGAGACAATCAAAGATGTTTGATAATTCCTTGGACATACTAGCTACTACTGATGATTCATAGAGAATTTCTCTAAGATTATAAAGCTGTTGGTAGAGCTTACAAAGAAATATGCTCTATTCATTGGAACCAAGGAATGTGAACATGCATTCCAATAGTTAAAGGACAAACTCATAGAAACTTCAACTCTATAGGAACCAAACTAGTCTAGACCATTTCACATAATGATGGATGCATCTAATAATGCTTTGGGAGTAGTGCTTATGTAGTTGGATGATAAGAAATGTCCATATTACATCCACTGCACAAGCTGAAGCATTGTGGGAGCATAGTTGAATTACAACATAATAGAAAAAGAACTAATGATAGTGGTGTATGCTCTTAAAAAGTTCAGGCACTATGTGCTTGACTATAAGGTGTTTCTACACATAGACCACAGTGCCATCTACTTCTTAATGAATAAGCCAATGATGAACCTCATATCATACAATGGCTAGTAATCTTACAAGAATTCAATCTTACAATGGTAGATTAGAAAGGGACTAAGAATGTGATCGTTGATCACCTCTCTTGATTAAGATGGGATAATAAAGAGGAGAAGAGTCCACTCTCTGATTAGTTTCTAGATGAACTCCTCCTTATAGGAGTAATAAATTACCAATTTCCCACAAAAATAAAATGGTATGACAACATTCTCACTTACCTTCTCATTCAGGAAATGCCACAAGCTCTGGACTTTAGGAAGAAATAATAGTTTCTTCATTGAGCAAAGTCCTTCATGGAAATCAATGGACATCTCAACAAGATGTGCATCGATGGCCTAGTCCATTGGTGTGTCCCTAATGCAAATCAATTGTGTGTTCTCTAGGATGCTCATGAAGGCCCTTGTGGAGGCCACTATGCAAGGATGTGCATGACCATAAAAATCTTGATGGCAGTATACTATTGGCCTAAAATCTTCAAGGATGCCTATCAATTTATCTAATCTTGTGAACATTGTCAAAGAGATGGTGGAATGACCACTCAAATAGAGGATCCTCAACACTAGATTCAACCACTGGAGCCCTTTGACATATGCAGCATAGACTTCATGGATCCCATCACACCCATGTCCAATGGAAAGGCATATATCATCATAGCAGTCAACTACTACGTCAAATGGGCAGAAGCAGCAGCCATCACTAACTGTACATCATCCATTACTGCTAGATTTGTATAACAAAATGTCGTAAATAGGTTTGGGGTGCCACGAGCACTAATTTTTGACAATGGAACTCATTTTATAGGTGCCACTTTTAAAAAACATATGCAACACTTGGGGGTTAAACATAAATTAAGAACACCCTATTACCCCCAAGCCAATGGTCAAGAAAAGATAACTAACAAGGAGATCATAAAGATCCTAACAAGGACCATAAGCAAACATAGGAGAGATTGGAACATAAAACTTAACGATGCCCTTTAGGCCTATTTCTCAACATGAAAACTCCCTATTGGCTACTCTCCCTACAAGCTAGTGTACGAAAAACTTCCAACACTTCCAATTCAATTCGAGCTCCATACACTTTCAACAACCTATGAATTGAATCTTGACCTAAGTCTAGCACAAAAAGAAAGATTGATCAACCTCAATGTGCTATATGAGAACTAATTAGTGGCCCTATCTTTGAATGAAGTGCACAAGGCATTCAACAAGCAATGACATGACCTGAGAATATGGAAAGTAAAATTTCAACCAAGAGATAAGGTTCTCTACTAGAACCCCACACATGTACCATAGAAAACTAAGTTTTAAACATTGTGGGAAGGACCTTATATAATTGCTAAAGCCTTTTCCTCTAGGGCCATGACCATATACAAACCTAAGAATCTAAATAAAAAGTAGTAGGTCAACATCCAACAACTACCTCAAAGGATGGACAACCACATTCAATTTTTTAGATGTCCTCCTTCTAACCCAATCTTGGGGGAGATGGCCATCCATGCTAATCATTCATATGGCTCCTTAGTTTTTCTAATTTTTTATTTTACACATTTTCATCTTTGTAATTTATTTCTTTTACACCTTTTTTATTTTAATTTTTTTTCCTATTTTCACACCATTTTTTGTTTTACACCATCTTTAGTATATTTAAATCTTTCTTAAATATATTTTACACTTTTTTATATATCTTACTTTATTTTGTTAAGTATTATTTTCAATTTTTTTCTAATAAACATGCTTTATGCCAATAGGAAAAAGTTGTGTTGTAGCTGTTACTAATGGTGGTTTATGTTTTATGTTTTATTTGTTAATGTTTGGTTTCCATTTTTTAATTTTTGTGCCAATTACTAAGTCATCGTTTCTTTATTCATGGAATAGGTAGTAAGTCCATGACACCCACTGATTTACAAACTTTATGGTTTTACTCATTGTGAAAGTTTGATGTCCCTTTCATTAAATCAACTTTTAATAAATTTATGACCTTGGTAGTTTCTGAAATTGGAAAGGATTCAAAGGTTTGTACAAGGTGTGACTTCAAGGGGACTCAATACTCTTTGTACTCTTCTACTTACTTGAGTGCTTAAGTGTTTTCATAGACTTCTTACCATTCCATTCCAACCACTAATAGGAAGTCAAATAAAGTATTTGCATGGTGTGGTTTCCATCCAAAAAGAAAAAAGAAAAGAAAAGATAAAAAAAACAAAAAACAAAAAAAAAAACATGATGGAAATTCAAAGCACAACCCTTAGAAAAATAAATAGGCTATAAGCACTAGTTATGGGACTAGAAAGACATGTTACCCATGCCTGAAGTTTCCCTCTAGCTAAGGCCCTATCTCACTTCCTACTTCTCTTTATGGAAAGATGGTTATTTTGTGAGAGAACTCTTATGTCTCGAGGGGGTGGATTGGTCTTGGAGTGATGATGCAAAGTCACTAAAAGAGATTGGTTTTGGTCTAGACTAAGGATGGATCTTCTAAGGTCATTTTAAACACAAACTCTATAAGGGACTTCTTATGATCTTAGTTTGGAATTCCATTCCACCTTCTTCATCATCCATCTATGCTAATCGTAATTCACCTCACTACCAATTTCCATGTTCTTAATTCCATGTCTTGGTCTGACATGTTTGAATTCCTAAGTAGAATCTTCCAGGTGTTGATCCTTAACTTCCTTCAACCATTAATCACCTATGGGGCCCATGGACTCCTTAGGTTGAGGTTATGCAAGGGAAAACAAGGCATGTGCATACTATGGGGAGGACCCACTTGTATATCTCTTAGTTGGGTTCATTAAGTACCTTATCCTTAGGCATTCTTGTAATCAGCATCTTTTGTACACCCATCTTCTGCATCACACCATGTGCTCCTTTACATATTTTATTTAATAAAAAAATTCTCAATTAGATTTTTTAATTTTTAAGCTTTCAAAGATCCTCTTCAATGATTTTATCATATTCTTAGCTTTTCCAAGATTTCATGGATCCCAATTTCATTGAAAAATTCCTCATATTTTTTGAAATATTGCCATTTGAAATTTTTTGTTGATGGGCCCCATATATGGGGCCCCGTTGATAGAATAGACCCATATACGAGGTCTCATATATAGGGCCCCATCTATGTAAGGAAAAAATACTATAAATAGGTGTGACATACTTGGCACAGGCCATTACTACAATGCTTGGATTGCCCAAATCGATAGTGAAAATCAAGGAACAATAGGCAACCCAAATCAATGCTGAAAATCAAGGACATCTCAATGTCCTACTCAGCACAAGCCATTGCTACAATGCTTGGATTGCTCAAAATAAGGACAAGTCTTGCTGAGATCCCAATGCAAGAAGATCACAACATTAAGAAAGAATGGGTTCAATGGTGCTATGGTATCAACTACAAGGAGTTTCGCACACTCACACTGGTAAAGAGAATTCACTACAAGATTGCAACCTTTCACCTCAATCCCATGATAAGGCCAAGAAAAATCACCATCTTCTCTATCCAAGCATGCACCACTCTAAGTGAGAGATTCCTTGTCAACCTTCCATATCTAATCTATCTGAAGGAAGACACTCCCCTTCCCATGCCTCATTAGAAAACTCCTTTGGAGGGGAGGAATAGCCCACTACACCAATAACATCGTTAGGCAAGTTCTGACTACCAACTAGGTGGAAATGATAAATAATAAGATGCCTGTAATGACTATCCATGAAGAGGAGCAGTGAGCACCACCCCCACCTACCACTCAAACAACTATGCCAGACATTGATGTAACTACCCAATGGTTGCACGAATACAGAGAATGGCTCTTAAGTGAATAAGAGTAATAAGTAGGCATGAGTGGCGGGGATTCATCTATGTATAGATCAAAAATGAGTCACCTAAATGAGATGGCCTAAATAATCAATTTGATGGGTGGAGGTGGGTCCATCTTTTTAGCCCAAAGAATGCAGCTACCCATGAGGTCAAATCTAAGCACTAGAGAGGTCATGGTATCTCTCACTGAATAATAGCCATTCCCAACAATCTTTGAGAACACTACAACCTTTTCGATGTACTTAGAGGACAAAGGAGCAAGTGTATTGGTGATGTAGCACCAAGAATAGGAGATAGCAACAAAAGTGGTCACTAATCGTATTGTCAAGACTCTTAACACACCTGCAGCATCTACACTAGACATCACTACACTCAAAGATGTGTAGAAATTCACAAGAACCATAAGTAGTAGAATAAATGTAGCGTAGCATGAAGAACTACTAGACCCACTAGTGGGAATCAGGCAACAACTTTTGGATGTCTTAGATCTTCCAGACAACATTACAATAACCTAGTTGGAGTTACTTAAGGCAAGGGGCAAGAGCATCATATTAGAGGGGAAACTTGAAACAGCCAAAGATCTAAATAAATGCTTGGCTAAAAAAGTTGCTAAATTAAGAGCCCAAATTGTTGACCCCACATTCCTCAACCTGGCATTAGCAAAAGATGAAGCTATGGAATAGCTTTATGCCAAACTCAAAGGGGTTGATGGTGTAATGGAGATGATGGTGTTCTATCGATCCTTGGTAGAGGTCACACAGCATAAAATTCAGAAGGCCTTGGATTAAACCCACCATGAGAATGTGCAATTGACCATAGAAAACCATTGCCTATAGAATGTTGATGTGCACAAGCAATAGTTAATAGATTTCATCCATCAATAGCAAGAGCAATTGGCCAGAGCAAACACTGAATTGAAAAGATTGGTAGCAAAAAATAGAAATTTCTCCATAAAGAAAGTCTGCACTCTTTGCTAGAAAAATATGATTGAGGTAGCTACCTAGAAATTGGAGGCTCTCAAATTTGAGAGAGTCAAGGACCATTACAGAGAACAGATCAATCTATAAAAGGAGGTAAATGAAAAACACATCTAGTTGGTCAATGCAAAAGTAAACAAAACCCTCCAACAACTCCAATAGGAAAAAGAAGTATGGCAACCCATTATTGATGGGATAGACACCTACAACAAAGTAGAAATCCATAAGAAGGAGCTACAAATTGAAGAGATGATAGAGTATATGAAGCTTGCCAATCTTTGTTATGCAAATATGGCCATGTTGACTACCAAACAACTACAGTTAGAGCTTGAGAAATAGATGGCTAGCTCGTACTTACTATACAAGGCTGAGTTCAAGCACCATAAGGAAACCAAGGACAAGCTTATAGTGGCTAATGCCGAACTCGAAGTCCTCAAGGCACGATTCACTAATCAACAATCAATTGTTAAGAACCTAACCAGGAGAATGAATGACTACTAAGAGTTGTAGAATGTAGTTATGGCATTCAACATCGAATGCAAATAGTTTGTTGCCTAGTTTATCAATGTAAAGGAGATGTTTTTGATAATGCTTTATTCATGGAATGTCCCCATTCCAACCCACATTGGTGATGTCACATAAATTGTGAATGATCCCCAAAGTAAGGAGGAGAAGATGAAGGCATTGCTTGATGCCTTTCACCTTTCACCATAGGTTGCAGCTATAGCAAGATAGCCATAGTTTCCTTAGCTACTGCATGTATCTAAAGCTAGTGAAGGTCCTTTAAAACCTTAGGAGCCTCCACCACCTAGGACTATTTGATCTTTACCACTATCTTCATGCTATCAAAGGATCTGTTATCCAATTTTGTGTTGTCGCATCATGGTGTTCAAATTTGTGTCATGAACACCAAAATTTTTTGTAATTTTTTGATTTGTACACTCAGGCAGTTAGTTTTGTCAAGCCAATTTATTTTTTTGAGAGTCAGTCAATAATCCCATACCTTTCCAATTTTGTAAAGGAACTCAAGGATGAGTTTCCCTTTAGTCGTGGGGGTATGATGAGTGTCAAAGTATCACGTTAATGTGCCCTCATTAATGTGGCCTCATCAATGACCCTAGTCAATGGGGTCCCATTTACATGGTGTTTGCCCATCAACGAGGCCACATCATCGTAGCATTTACTACATTGACGAGGCCTTGTCAATGTAGTACTATAGCAAAAATATTAATACGAGCTCCTAGCCATGTTTATGGACATTCAAGTCATAGTATTAGTAGAGCTCTTGTAGTTTATTCATTTGAGAGTTAGAATATTTTCCTGAGTGCTCACAGTAGGAGTCATTGAATGTATGGATATTTATTCAAGCACTATGGTACCTGAACCACACCAATGTGTACAACAATAAAGACAAGCTTCTTGATAAATCGTGCAACATTCTAGATAGTTTAAGATGTTTTATTCCATGCATTTAATGCTTTTAGTTATTTATTCAATGTTTTCTAGTAATTAAGCTAATGAAGTAATTAATCAAGATAAGCTAGATAGATTAAATACATAAGTATGACTACTTCAAGCATAAACACATATTCGCTTGGTAATCCTAGTAGCATTATTGCTTGCTGCACCCAGTAGCATAGTGCTTGGTAACCCAACAGTGGATATGTGTGTTCAGGACATGTATGGAAAGTAGGACCAAATGCTTATGTTAGGATTAGTTATTTAATCAAATTAAATTAGTTATTAAATTACTTCATCTCTCTCTTTAAGCACCAAAACCATAAAACATAAAATAATAAAAATCATATACCTTGATTACACTTAACCATACCATGAGTAGCACAAGTGTAATTGGGAAAACAACGAACAACCTTAAGGCAAGGTTGACTTCCTAGAGAACTAGTGCATTGGAAACTATAGAGTCCATAGAATTTGATCGAATCACGCATGAATGCTTTATGATTCGTATGGTTGGGCATAGGGGTACCTTCCACTACTCATCAAGAGGCTAAGAGAAGGACAAATGAGGATATTCTTATGGATAAAGAGTAGCATATATAATTATTAAAGCTCAAACATCATATGTTTGCTAGATCCATGGGATGATGAGAAGAAATTTTAGTCCATCCTTCAAGAATGTCTTACATAAAAAGAGAAGCATCAACATAACAATCAAGGTTGGAAAGACTACTATCACTAGGAAAAATAGAAAGATTCATCTTTGGTAGATTTTTTGAAAACATTTGCAATTTTGTAAACCTTAATGTTTGTCCAATCTTTTTGTCATTTTGTAATTCATTGACTTAAATAAAATTTTGTAATGCAACACTCCAATTTTATAATGGTAGTGAATCTAGTCTTCATCATCCCATAATTTTTGTAATGAAACTTTGTCCATTTATATATAACTTGAGGATGAGTTTTTAGTTAGTCATGGGGATATGATGAGACATACTATGTCAAGTAGCTGAGTCATGAGGATATCATGAAGCATCATTTTGTCAAGTATATCAGTTGGCTGAGATATCATAGATGCTACATCGCATATGTGTTGTAGCATCCTTGTCAATGCATCACAATTGGCTGCTACATCATAGATGCTATATCACATTTGCTATATTGTAGATGCTATATCACATCTACTATATCATAGATGAGATATTGCATCTACAATAACTTAACTATATTGATGCATCCTCGTCAATGCATGGGTTGATGCGTTGATGCATATGCATCAACATAATGTCTATCTTTGCCTATAGATATGCAAGCACCTACCATGTATTGAGCATCTTTTGGTCATTCTAGTAGCTAGACTCTTGTATTTTTATTTCATGATTTTAGCAAATAGTTAGTGAGTGCTTGTAGTTTGCATTTGAATTAGTTGTATGGTGTCTTATTCAAGTGGCATTGTACCTAAATACATTCCATGAACAGCAATAAGATCGAGATTAATTCATATTCATTGTAGCACTTTGACTTAGAATAGATTTGCTTTTAATGTAATTTACTTTTCATGTACTTAGTTAACATTTACATTTCCATGCATGTTAATCAATTAGTGGAATGAATGTAACCAGTTTCAAGCATAAACATGTATTCGTTTGGTAATCCTAGCAGTGTTTTTACTTGGTTCACCCAATAGCATAACTCTTGGTAATCCCAATAGTGGGTACATGAGTTTAGAACATGTATGGCAAGCTAGGAATGGACATTCATCATCCTTAGGCTAGTATAGAATTTATCTTATTATTATTAATTAGATTAAATAATTAATTTCTATGTTATTTTTAAGGTTAGTTTAAGGCCCAAACAACATCATAATCATATGACTCACTTTGGACTAAATCATACATGACCAAACTACCACTAGTCCAAGGGAGAAGATAGCAACCTACAATTAATGCTTAATAATCTAGATACCACACTAGTCCCATCCATGTAATTAGACTGGATTGCACATGAAAGCTTATGATTCGTATGGTTGGGCATAAGGGGTACCTATTGCTCATCACTGTCTAAGATGAATTGCCAATCTAATGTTTACTCTATAATGGAATTAATTTTGGCTTTGTCCATATGGATTTCTTTCTCATTGATTTTCTTATCCATACCCACTTACTCTTTGAAATGCTCTTTCAGTCATTCAAATTTCTTAACATTGTCTTACCACACACTGATCTCACTTACTAATTTTTGTTGCATAGTGTAGACTTCTTCCATTGGTAAGGTTTTATTTTCATGGGCCAATTTTCTTATGTCAAGATTAACTCTAGTAAATTGCTCTCTTAATTAATGAATGCTTTCTTCTAGCACATTCTTCTACTTCTCAATGTCTATCAACCTCATGTTTTCAACAGCAATCTTCTTATTTTCTTCTTCTAATGAAGCTATATTTTAGGCATGTGCATACATCTAGGCATCCACTATTAAAGTATTCCATATTACCTTTTCCTTTTCCATCTTCATCTATGTGTATTTGGTCATCAATTGGCCAATCTACTCATTTCTAAATTGTTCAAGTTAGTCAGGTGTAATGTGTCATGTAGGATCTTATCTTTTAGCTCTCAGTGTGGCCAATTTCTCTTGTAACCTATACACTTCAGTTTCTGTGTGTTGCATTCTAGTTTTCACCATGACTAGTTTTTGTTTTGTTGAGATTAGTTTAGACTGAAGTGCAGTGATATCACTAGGGATATTTAAAAGGTTCTACATAACTTTTCCTATCTATAGCAATCTCTCCAACACATCTTCATGCTCTACAAGGGTCATTGATGTTTTGGCTATGGTTTCTACATCTTTAGTTCTAGTAATATAAGTTGGTGGCATAACAGGAATATTAAAGGATTCTGTGATGTGGTATGTTATGACTTTTGCTGCTTCTACTATATCCTAATATTGCATTATCATCACTATGAATTCTTTGTTAGTTTCTAGCATTACTTGAAAGGATGTAGCATTTCCTAAGATTTTTTGTGCCTAGTCCTCATCTTCTCCTACCTGTAAAGAGACTTGACCACTTACAAGTCCTATTGATATGTCAAGTTTATTGGGATTATCTCTAACTCTATACATACTTGAGACCTCCCTACTTCCCTAACTTATTTCCACATTTCCCATAAATGGATCCTTGAGGATCTATGGTTTGGTTGTGCTGGTGGTGCACTTTGCCTTGGTCTATCTCCAATTAGAGTCGAACCATTGGGTCCTACTTTTTCTATTCCTACAACTGGAATGTTTGCCACTAGTGTGGATCCTTTTATAGCCTCAGTGCCTATTAGTTTCTCAATTTAATCTTTTTCTTAGTGGCATTGGCTTAGAAATTTTAGCATATGAGACAATTGAGCTTTGCAAAGAACATCATTGATGTGGCCCAAAATTCCAGCTTTTTGACAAAATCTTTCCATAAGACAAGAGAATGGTAGAGTAGATTTTCCCATCTTATTTTCCTCAAATCTCCTTTCTATCTCTAAAAATAGCAAATGGGCAATGTTGACTTGGAATTTTCCCATCAGGATGGTGCTTCTTCTTGCAAATAGGTGGAAATTTGATTGAGCATTTTTAGTGAGAATATATGGTATGTCCCAATTTTAAAATAGATCTTCTTAATTATGGATAGCCTACTATATTCCTTATTAATAGTTTCATAGGTCCTCTATAGTTATAAATTCCTTACATCTAAGTGAAGTCTTGTAGATATCTCAGCTATGTTGGCTTGAACATTTGGTATGTTCAATGTCTTTGCAAGTGCTTCCACTGCATATTGCTCTATGACTCCCTCAACTTTCACTATGACATCATCCTATTTATTCTTCCAAAATTGGTAGACTTCTCCCAAGTACCATTCACTATTGCTTGAAATCGTGGGCCACAAAGGAGAGGCTTGTAGTTACTCATGGACTTCAACAAGTGTAAATTTCATAAATGGTCCAAAATTCAACTCTACTATGATAGTGGACATGATGGAATTCTCTTGAATTTCTTCTAAACACTTATTGGAAAGTATGAGGTGTTGTCCTTGTTCTGGAATAGGTGTTGCATTAGCTTCTACTTACGCAAATTTTCCTATCGCAAGTGTGGGCTAATGGATGCTATAAGAATGAGCCTCTTACTCCGTAAGAGGATTTTGTTCTCCATCTCATCCTCTACCTCTTCCTTTTGTTCTATTCTCCTTAGGCTGTGATGATCCTCTAGGTCTCTTCTACCTAGGTTGTGGTGGTCCTCTAGTAAACATTGATACATCCTTGTCAACAATGCCAATGATGAGTGATTGGGTATTCAAACACTCAACCATACAAGTCACAAGTGTTCATGTGTGACTAAATTGTAGTCTGCAAATGGATAATGTAAGTATACTAGTGAGTTGATGTTAAGTTCATGATCGTTATCTTTCCACTTAGAGTTAGAGAAGTGCGAATTGTATGGTATAATTCTTAGTGAGGTTTATGATAACTAATGTTGATAGGATCTTAATAAGACTAAGTGTAAACATAGTGTAAGTGAATGTGAATTTTATTTCAAAGTACAATGAGAATGTAAAACTATTCTATTCTATAGTGATAAGCATATGTTCATGGTTTTCCATACATGTCTATAGTTGGTGTAATTGTTACTAGGATTACCAAGCAACTTTACCATCGATCAAATAAAGCAAAGTTACTACTGGATTACCAAATAATTATACTTTACATTCAAAACTAGTCATACTTATTCTACCTTACTAATAGACATTGGAATAGTAAATGACTTAGGAAATGTAAATGACTTAATAAACATATGCAACTTGGAAAAATAAAACTATGCCAAGTCATATGCTGTAATGATGAAGAACACTCTTGATCTTTATTTCCATTCATGAATTGTGTTCAAGAATAATCTGGTTGAATAAAGATTTTGTATAACTGTAATTCACCACACTATGGGCATTCACTCTAACTCTAGCTTTACAAAAACAAACTATTTTTTTCTAAGTGCTGGCAAAAACTTATTGTTCGACATGATGGTGGATTAGTATTTATAAGCATGACCATGGCCCACTACATTGTATCAATGATGACGTATGCAAAGATACGATATTGTAGAGACTAACAAAACTTGTTTTATTACTTACTTTTGCCAATACGGATGATAAGAAAATCTACTAAATATGACTATCCACTAATGGTGATTACTGCATCATCAACCTATCCCAATTGAACTATAATAGATTGATCAACAAACTCTAACCTAATGCTATTCTTTTTCAGTGGTAGCAAGTTCCAAGCTTTATGCATGTCATATAAAATAAAATTCACACTTCAACAGAATATAGCTTTACATGATGGATTTCTACAATTTGTAAATAAATCATTGGGCTTCTTAGGTTTGTTCTCTTTCTCTTCTTAGAACTCTCATTTCCTCCATGATCTAGATCATTTCTCATGTAACCTATAATATCTCATCCTCATTGTTTGACATCACTCTTTATGTTTGAGTCCTGTTGATGAGATGCAACCTGCATGTGCCGCGATATCGCGGCCGCCACGATATCGCATCCCATGCGATATCGCGTACGCGATATCGTGATCTGCCGCCATATCTATAAATAAGAGGCGGCACTCCCTTCATTTCCCAATCCTGGCTAGAAGTAGCGAAGCTCTAGCAGATTGATCACTCCAGAGTTAGAATTTTTCCCATGTGCCCGTAGTAGGAGTCCTAGAGTGAACGGCTCTTTATTCGAGCAGCTTGTAACCTGGACCCAAGTTGTGTACGGCAATAAAGACGAACTTGATTGGATAAACCTTGCAGTACATGGTTTTATTGTTGTTTATTTACTGCTTTCCTAGTGCGCACAAGTACGACTTGATTACGAGCGTCTACGAACGTGTACGGCTAGTCGAGGAATCGGCTGCTTGTC
>MNCI01005236.1:370827-428918 GCA_015680685.1 Gnetum montanum | reverse complement strand
GACCACTTCGAGCACTTGCGTTACGTGTGGTGATCCTAGTGACGATTAGCGTTTCGTAAGCCATAGTTGTATAGTTCAGGGTGTGTCCGGTAAGTGGGAACGGATGCTGACGCTAGTTAACTTAGACTTAGGACATTAGTTAGAGTTAGCTTAGTTTCTCAACCCTTTCCTCTGATAGCATAGAAGATAAGCCAAAAAATACCCAAAAAATCACATACCTCAGACTTGCTTAACCATACACCGTGACACTTACAAGCAAGCCTGGGAAGCCCCCAAACGATTAACCCCAAGTGTTTCTTGTGGTGTTAAGGCATTTAGTCTGCGGAGTTCCACCGGATCGCGCGTGCACGCTCATATTCGTATGGTTGAGTGTAGGGGTACCTCGCCACTCATCACCTGTTCTTCTCTATCATCTTGTTCAAGCTCTTTTCCTTCTATGTCTTCTAGCCTATCTCCTATGGGGATCCTTGTAATGATATTTATTTTGGATTTATTTTAAGATGTCTTTCTAAACTTTCTGTTGGAGCTTTTGTCTCTTTTCCTTCTAGCTAGTCTTTGATCCTCTTCATTAGAACTTAAGGAGAATTGTGATGGTAGTGAGTTGTTGGGGGAGACACATTGACTTTGTCTCCTTGTTTTCATAGGTTCTTGCCCTGCTAAAGATTCTAGGCCTAGAAAGCCTTTTGGTATCCTAATCCTACTTAACATCAGTAGGATTTCTAAGTAATGAAGATTTCATAGTTACATTGCATAGTTCCTTATCTGTGAAATTAAATGGAGGGCATGTGGGATCTCATGAAATGGATCTTTGATGGAAGGATGTCTTTAATCAGTTAATTGCATCCTCCCTCTTAGATTGGGATTCAAATGACATGTTATGCTTGTTCTTCTCACACTCATGCCTTACCTTCATTTATTGGTGCAAATTGTGTTGAGCCAATACGAAGATGAGCCTTTTAAATTCTTTTGTCAAGAAAGTAGTCATCTACAACAAGGCCCATCTTGGACCTAATTAACATGGCATGAGGCATGAAAGAAGCTAATATGTTAGGGTGCATTACAACATTGTTGATGAGCGGCTAGGTACCCCTATGCCCAACCATATGAATCACAGGCATTCACACGCGACTCGGTCTACTTCCGTAGACTATAAGCACTTAACATACATCAGACCCTAACTTAGCAAACCCTTAGGTTAGAATGGTCGTTCTCTTCCCAATCTCACTTGTGACATTCTAGTGGTGATGGTTAAGTAAGATTGAGGCAACTGATTTTTATAGCTTTTTACTTATCTTTTGGCGTCTAATTAAGGTATGACAAGTAAGGAATAAACTATTATCTAATCTATAATTATCCTAAATTGTACTCTAACTAATCCTAGCATAAGTATCCGATCTCCATCTTCTGATCACGTTCTGAGCATCCCCTAACCATTGCTGGGTTACCAAACGTTAAGCGTCACTAGGTTTACCAACTGTTGGGTTTACGTTTGAGATGGTCGTACTTATGGCCTTTACGAATTATGAATGGGCGATAGCAATTAAAATAACAATAATAGAAACTTAAGTAATTATCAAAGCATAGAAATATTAAACTATTAAATTCATAAAATGGCTAAGTCCAAATGCTGCAAGGAATGCTTAAAAGCTTGTCTTTATTGTCGTTCACGCTAATGGGCTCAGATACACTAACACTTGAATAAAGAACCGGACACCTTCTTTACACCTACTGCGGGCACTTGGAAAAATTCTATCTCCTGCGGGAACAAACTGCAAGAGCTTTGCTACAACTAACAAAAAGGTACCTCAATGAGGCAAAAGGCCCTCTTATTTATAAGCTAAAAAAGACACCATGTAAATGAGGCCACATCGATGCATGGAAGGATGCATCGACATGGCCGCATATACGGGGTTCCGTATACATGGCCTAGTAGACGCAGCGACCAACTAACACTTCATCATACCCCCATGACTGAGTAAAAACTCGTCCTCGAGTTCCTCTTACAATTTGAAAGGTATGGACTTTTATTTACAACACACATGACACATGTACACACATGACACAACATCCATTTTACCAAGTGCCTGAGTTACAGAGAAGGACAAGTTACAAAAATGGTGGTGTTCAGAGACAAAATCGAACATCGTTCTGGTCATGGAGTCTCTATCGTGAAGAAGAATGCAAAAATTATTAAGGAAGATCACACCATTCCTGGTGGTGGTGGTTTCGACGGCCCTTCAGCAGCCTTTGACCCATGCGGTGGCGATGGCACTAATGATGGCTGCCCTGCCACTACAACTTCTAGAGGTAATTGGAAAGCCTCCAAAAGGGCTGTCATCTTCTCCTCTTTGCTTCTAGGATCGTTCATTGTCCAGGCGGCTTCACCAATGTGTGCTAGAGCTAGAACTTCCCAAGGGCATGGCAACGTAGGAAGGAGTTCATTTAAATTGACAAACTCGGCTGTGAACTATTTCTGTTCAATGTCGAATGCTCGAATTAATGTCTACAACTGCTGGTAGTCATTCATTTGCTGGGCCAAGTTCTCTACGATCACACGCCATCAAAACTCGTACAGAGAGCCTCGAGTTTAGCATTTGCTATTCCCAATTTCTGCTTTGTCACTTTGTGTGCTTGGAACTCTCCCTCATATAAAGAATAAGAGGTGGCCACTTGTTTCTCTAGGTCGGACCACGGTCTCCCAACTATGAACATAGCCAGGTTTTCATAACAAAGATTGACAAGCTCAATATATTCTGTCATCTCTTCAATCTGCAGCTCCTTGAGGCAGATTTCAGCTTAATTATAGGCATTCAACCCATCAAAGATAGGTTGCCATACATCGCCTCCCTCTTAGAGCTACTGGAGCACTTGGTTCATTTTAGCCTTTGCAACTTGAATCTGCTTTTCATTGACTTCTATTTGCAACCCCACTTGGTCCCTATAATGATTCTTGATTCTTTCAAATTTTAGGGCTTTATTTTTCCAAGCGGCAATTTCAATGGTAGATTTCTATCGCAAAGCACGAACCTCCTCCATGAATAGATTTCGGTTCTCAATAGCCAACCTTCTCACATTAGCATTCACCCTGGCTAGCTCTTCCTACTATTGGTGAATAAATTTTTTCATGTGCTCATTTTCAGCACCAACATTACGTAGGCAATGAACCTCTGTGGTCAACTTCACGTTCTCTTGGCAAACCTCTACTAAGTCCTTGTCTAAATGATATATCTGAGCATCTGTCAAGGCCTTATCAAAGATCACCAACTCTCGCTCATCCTCAACTATTTGAAGTTTGACCTAAAGCTGTTGAAAAGCTTCATCTCTGAAGAGCTCATGGTTGAGGAGAGCTGGATCGGCAAGTTGGGCTCTTAATTGGGCCACTTCTGTTGCTAAGCATTGACAGGTGACTTGAGCAATTTCAAGTTGCCCTTCCAAAATGAGGCTCTTACCCCTTGCCAAGAGCAACTCTGACTAGGTTGCAGTGATGTTGTTCGGAAGGTCAAAGACATCCAGAAGTGGTTGCTTGGTTTCTACCAGTCGGTCCAACAGTTCTTCATGTTAGGCTGCATCAATCCTGCTACGTGAAGTTCTGGCGGATGTCTGTACATCTTGAAGCCCATGTACATCTAGTACAGGCATTGCCGATGTGTTGAGAACTGTAGCAATTATGTCAACAACCACTTCAATCGTAACCTCCTGTCCCTGGTGCTGCATCACCAGGACTATTGCCCCTTCACCATCTTCCAAGCGTACCAAGAAGGTAGCAACATTCCCTAAAATTTTAAGAAATAATTGTTAGGTTGATACTGTTACCTCTCGGATGCTTGGATTTTTTCTTGCTAGCACTTATTTTTGGGCAGTAGAGAACATCGACCCTGCTCTTTCCAGCAAGCTGACTAATTGAGCCACTTGCTCCAGGTGGCTCATTGCAAGGCAATAGATTGAAGGGTCTTCCCCTCCATCAATTCTGCCTAATTGCTCTTGCTGGCTCAAGAGCATTTGCCAGACTTTGCAAATATGTTCTACAATGGTTTACGAACCTGGCCTTGTTGCTTGCTCAGGTGGTGGAGGTGGTTGCTACTCCTCCTCTATCTATGTGGTGGCAGGAGTTTTATCCTTCATCATTTCTCGCCAAGAGGCAATTCGGGTGTGTCAGATTATATCATTGGAGTACCATGCTATCCCTGCCCATTTTCACAACTTCCAAATTAGGCAGGGAAAGGGGAGAGCTCATCTTCCACATTCACTTTCAGCGAACCTCTTTTCAATCTCCAAGAATAACAGTTGTGGAAGACTCATTGAAAATTTTACACTCAAGGTGGCACATGCACGAGTGGAGAAGGCTGTGATTTTGCTGGGTCTTACCATTGGGTTCAAGTGATAAGACGTGATCTTTGAGTACACCCTCTCTACCGTGGTCAAAGAGTCGAATTCCTTGCACTCTACCCCATAGCACCATTTGGTCCATTCCACCTTTACTTCCGGGTCAACTTGTTTTGGAATCTCCACCACATCTGCTTCGGTCTCGGGCAACCCTAGAGCTTGTACTATTGCCTCAGAAGAGTAAGAGACATAAATGTCTTTGATTCTTACTCTAGACCCCAGTTGTCGATTCATCCAGAAGAGATAGGTCTCTCCTAAGTACCATTCACCATTGGTTGTGATGATTAGCCACATCGGAGAGTTTTTAAGTTGAAGCCTCACATCTTCTAGTGCATTCTTAAGGAATGGTCTAAAGTTTAGCTCTTGGAGGACCATCCATTGCACTTTACACAGCTTGATAGCATCAAGACAGGCCTGGGTTAGGGTGACCTCAAGCCATGGTGCTATCCCCAGAGTCTCATCCCCTTATGATTGCTCGTTGGGAATCTCCTCTTCGGAAATCTAATGGACAAATTCCACATCAGGTCCTTCGCAGAGGGGGCCAGTTGCATGAGAGCCCTCTATGTGCTCTGGCTGCTGCCTACCTCGTCCCCTTCCCGTTCATGGGCACTTGTCCCTTGGTTCAGATGGTCCTTCGTCCCTTGGATGCCTCAGTTTGGGTGCCATCTGCAATTAACATAACAACCCATTAAACCATGCATAAGTAGCTCAAACTGGTCCTTATACACTTTCTCAGTTCAACTAAGTTATGTTGTTGGCACGGCCTTCCATTAATTTCCCCAGAGTGTTAATTCATGGTTAGAGTCAAAAATAATTAAGGAATATGTTAAAGTTTAAGCTTATTAGTTTTGTTCTCCCCTTAGAGGTGCAAAATCTTAGTTAACTGATTTAATTAATTAATTAATTACACATAGGCTTCACCCCCCCACAACTGAGAGCATACCTCCGAGTGCTCAAGAGGGCAAGGATCGGTTGATACGAACTAGCGATTGAATGTAGGTGCTCGGGAAGAAGCTAGGTAGAAAAATGGCAAAATCTCCCCCCAATTTGTTTCCAAAATGATGAAAATTCAAAGCGCAACATGTGTATATATAGGGGTTGGGTGCTGCATCAACGGGGATGCGTATACGCGGTTGTGTATACGTAGGGGGTTGCGTATACGGGGCCTCATATACATAGGGTGTTGCACCTGTTAACCAGCATTGACCAGCCAATAAAAAGCCTTAAAAAATAAGTTTAAAATGTCAAATTGGGGAGGTTGAAGAGCACAAGAGATTGGGAATGTGATCAAGGACATAAGGAAGGTATCCAGGGCTAGAAAAAGAGTCAAAATTAGGAGAAAATGGGAAAAAAGGACTCCATGGGGAAGAAATCAAGTGAAAGGACATGAAAACGATCAACCACGAAATCAAAAGGATGGAAGCTTAACAAACGAGACCAAGAATACGCAAGTGGCTCCTCCCCATAGCAGGCAATAGCCTTAATAGCCCTTGCATATCCTTAATACCGAAGTTCATGGGCTTTGAGATTAAGAAATGATGATCATAAGTTAAGATGCCCATCCCAGTGAACCTGCCAAGGCATGAGAAGTCCATGGAGACCATGACGAACTTACAAAACATAAAACAGGTAGTGAGGTGAGTACGGAGAGAAATGGATGCAAAGAGAGACGAGAGAATGGGAAGTCCGATCGTCGATCACATGAAACCCCGTGTGCAATTGTGGTTAAGTGAACCGGTAGAACCTTTCCTGAGTTCAGACCCAAAACCATTCGCATACAGTGACATCGCAGCAACAGAAGAAGCCCCGGCTATCTTCTGAGTAGGCAGATATGCACCCACAAAGAACCACCACTCCAGCAAACGTGAGAGGAAGGAAGTGAAATGGGACCAAGTTAGATGGGATGAAGGAAGTCCCATAACTAGTGCTTACAGCTCGTGAGAGGCAGTCTAAGGGGTGTGCTTTGAATTCCCACATAGTGATGACATGATTTTTTTTTCATGCTTTCGTTGGAACCACACCATGCAAAGACCCATGCTTGTTTGCATGCATTCGACCAAGGGTTGTGCTTTGAATCCTCTTGTTTATTTATATTTTTTTTGAATTTTGAATTTTTTCGGTGAGGACCACACCATGCAAGGTTGAATTGTCGAGGAGCTTCCTTGGAGAGAAGAACATGGAGTGGTAGGAACTCTGTAAGGACACGTGGGGAATAGAAGAGGACAACAAATGTTGCATTCCCCTTGAAGTCACACCTGATTCCAACCGTTGGATCATCCCCGAGTCTAGGAACTACACAAGTCACACATTAATTAAAATTTTTTTAAGTGAAGGGGTTGCATGTTTCCAACAGAAGGAAAACCATGGAGTGGGTGAATGGGTGGATGACGTGGACTCACTACCAATTTTATGAGTTGAAAATAAACGTAAAGTCCAAGGACAACAATGCAAGGGTGGGATCCAGATAACTAGGTGAACTATTGTACATGATCCATTGTAATGAAAACCATCTGCGCTAAATGCTTGATAATAATAAGATGAAGCATTAACAATCACTTGAAAAGAAAACACACACAAAGAAATGAAAAATAATTAAAGAAAGAAAAAAAATTAACAAAATTGGCAAACATATGAATGATGTTGAAAAACAAAAAAGTGTAAAATA
The DNA here is from genome assembly GCA_015680685.1 of Gnetum montanum. Taxonomy (NCBI): domain Eukaryota; kingdom Viridiplantae; phylum Streptophyta; class Gnetopsida; order Gnetales; family Gnetaceae; genus Gnetum; species Gnetum montanum. Next base: position 421,870 of record MNCI01005236.1, on the reverse strand, counting down.
AAAAATTTCAAAATAGTTAGGGGTGTAGTGAAAAGGGTTAACAGGGATGACGGTCTCCTCCACGATTAGGTGGAAAGGAGGAGATGCAAAAAATGGAGCGTGGCTAACAGGGTGATGATGAGGTGGTAGCATTGGTTAAGTGGAGCTCACGGAAAGGTTTTAGTTGTTGCTAGTTGACCAACTGCATTATTGTGGGGTCCTCAAGTTTGTGGATAAGCAAGGCCCCGGATGGGAAGGTTTCAGAGACAATGTAAGGTCCCTCCCACAATGTTTGAAACTTGGTTGGTTGAGATACATGTGAGGGGTTCCAATACAACACCTTGTCTCCACGTCTAAATGTGACCTTCTGGATCCTAAGATCATGTCATTTTTTTTTGTAGGCCTTGTGGATCTCATTTGAGGACAGGGCCACTAATCGATTCTCATCTAGCACACTTAAGTTGATCAGTCGTTCACATTGTGCTAGTGGTAGGTCAAGGCCTAAGTCACTGGTTGTGGATAGTGTTCGGATTTTTTCCTGGATCGGAAGTTTTGGTAATTTTTCATACACTAACTCATAGGGAGAGTACCCTACAGGAAGTTTCCAGGTGGAGAGATAGGCTCAAAGGGCATTGTTAAGTTTGGTGCTCCAATCCCTCCTATATTTGCTGATGGTGCGAGTAAGGATCCTCGTGATCTCCCTATTGGTGACTTTAACCTACCCGTTAGCTTAGGGATGATAGGGTGTCATAAATTTGTGGGTGACCCCCAAGTGTTGCATGAGTTTTTGAAAAGTGGCACCCGTGAAATGAGTACCATTATCATAGATGAGTGCATGTGGCACTCCAAACCTGTTAACGATTTGTTGTTGGACAAATCATGTGGCAGTGGTAGAAGAATAGTCAACGACAGCTGCCACCTCCACCCACTTGTTGTAGTAGTCCACAGCTACGATGATGTATGCCTTTTCATTGGATAGGGGTGTGATGGGCCTCATGAAGTCGATGTCCCAGATGTTGAAGGGTTCCAGTGGTTGAATCCACTATTGAGGTTCCTCCATCCATGCAGTCATCCCACCATATCTTTGGCATCGATCACAGGAGTGGGCGAACCATTGTGCGTCCCTAAAGATTGTTGGCCAATAATATCCTACAAGCAAGATCTTAATGGATGTGTGACATCTAGCATAGTGGCCCCCACACGGGCCCTCGTGAGCATCTTGGAGGATGCACAGCGTATCGTCATCAGGGACACATCATCAAACTAGGTCATCTATGCAAACCTTGTAAAGGTGGCCATTGATTTCCATGAAACACTTGGCCTTATGGAGAAACTATTGTTTCTGCCGATGGTTCCACTCCTTTGGCATCTCTTGAGTGGTGAGGTAGGTGAGGATGTGGTAGAACCAAGGGGATTCCTTAGGTACTTGCAGATCGACTGCGCTTGCAAAGAGAAGTTCATCTAGAAATTGGTCGGAGAGGGGCTCCTCCTCTTCTATGTCATCCCATCACAATTGAGACAAGTAGTCAGCAACCACATTCTTAGTCCCCTTCCAGTCTACCCTGGTGAGATCAAACTCCCGAAGAATCACCAGCCATCGAATGATGTAGGGGCTCACTGTTAGTTTGTTCATCAGGAACCAAATAGCACTGTGGTCAGTATGCACGAACACCTTGTATTTGAGCACATAGTGTCAAAATTTTTCCAAGGTGAACACCAACGTCATCAACTCCTTTTTGGTGGTGGTGTAATTAAGTTGAGCACCCACAATGCTATGGCTTGCATAGTGGATATAGTATGGATGTTTCTGATGGTCACACTGTGTAAGCACTGCTCCCAATGCATAATTAGCTGCATCTGTCATGATGTGGAAGGGCCTGGACCAATCAGGTGCTCGTAGAACTGGAGTTTTTACGAGTTGCTTTTTAAGCAATTGGAATGCAAGTTCATATTCCTTGGTCCAAATGAACGGAGCATCCTTCTTTGTAAGTTCTACCAACAACTTGGCAATCTTTGAGAAGTTTTCAATGAAGCGTCGATAGTAACCAGTGTGGCCAAGGAATGACTGAACATCTTTTACGGTGCTTGGTTGGCGGGTGATTCCTTGGATGACCCTGATCTTTTCAGGATCCACACTAATCCCTATCTGTGAGATGCGATGCCCCAACACAATACCTTCTTGGACCATCAAATGGATTTTTTGCCAATTAAGCCGCAGATTAGTGTCTACACACCTTTTCAAAACCTACCCAAGATGGTCCAAGGCTTGCTCAAATGTGGCCCCATAGGTAGAGAAGTCATCCATGAATACTTCTACCCCATTGCCAATTTGTTGCTAGAAGATGCTGAGGACGAGGCGTTGGAACGTGGCAAGTGCATTACATAGGCCAAAAGGCATCTTCTTGTATGTGAAAGTCCCCCATGAACTTGTGAAAGTTGTTTTGGCTTGGTCCTCTAGTGCTATTTGGATTTGGTTATAATCACTATAACCATCCAAAAAGCTGTAATAGCAGTGCCCTACGATGGTGTCCAACACCTTGTCCACAAACAGAAGTGGATAGTGGTCCTTGAAGGTCGCCATGTTGAGCAATCAAAAATAAATACATACCCTTCATTTTCCACCTTTCTTGGGCACAATAATGAGTGGGCTGATCCATTTGCTATCAGCAATAGAATAGATGAACCCCGCCTTTAGTAATTGTTCAATTTCATCTTTGACGACCTGCTTCAGTTTGGGGTTCAATCATCTTTGTGGCTATTGTCGTGGCTTCATGGAAGGGTCAATATAGATCTGATGCTGGCAGACCCTAGGATCAACTCCATTTAACTTAGGATGTGACCATGCAAACGTAGCATCCCATTTGTTCACCACCTTCAGCAACTTCGTCTTCTGTTCAGGAGCAAGGGTGGCATTGATAATTACTAGCTTGCCATTTCACAAAAATGCATATTCCAAGTGAGCCGATAAAGACTTGAGCTCCAAAGGCTCTTGTTTGAAGCTTTTAGGGATTTACAGCTTCCCCCAATCATCATAACTGTTTGATGAATAGTGGTTAATCAACAGTGGAGACCTGTTGATGAACCTCTACCATTTCATCCATGCTTTCTACATAGACTTGTACAAGCCCTCAGATGGTTCCATGCATAATGCGCTGCTAGCAGGGTTAGCTGTCAGCCACTGGGTGCCCTCTTGGTTGGTGGCTACTGCATACAGGCATTGGTGAATTGGTGATTCCTCGGTACACTGACTACATGCTCGAATGGATGTCTGCTTAGCGAACCATAACTATTGCACATAGTTGCACCCTAAGTCACTGTACGCGATGTATGGAATGCGCTTCTTTTCGATCTTCTTGAAAGGATTTTCCTTTGAAATTTCAAGGGATAGATCTCAGAGTCCTAGTCATGCGTCCACCATGATCAACTAGGCTCTTCCCATGATGATTGGGAAGTTCCCCTTGCAGTTCTCCACACGGATGACCAAGAAATCAGCAGGATATGACCACCTACAAATGGTGGTCACTATGTCCTCCACCAATCCCAAGGGAACGGTGATGGACTGGTCTGCTAACTCGAGCCAAATGTTGCTCTTCTTTAGTAGAGGCAAGTTCCAGTTCTTATACATGTCATGAGAGATCAAATTGACTCTTGATCCCGAGCCCAGAAGAGCTTTGCATGGCTCATTCCCTACCACCTAAAGATAGATGAGGGGGCTTCCTGAATCAGTTAATTTCTAGGGAAGATAACCTGCCTTGATCCAGTCGGTCATAGCATGTGTGAGCATGACCGTTTGGACATTGGAGTGTGGTTGGCTTGAAGGCTGCTTTAGTGGTGGAATAGTGGAGATGCTTGGAGGTTCAGAGGCACTAGCCATAGGTGTATGTGAGGGTATGTTTAGATTGTTGGGCCAAAAAAAGGATGTTTTCGTGGTTTGGATTCCAGTCCACTTAACTGAGGTGCCGGTTGTAGGTTGACAGCCCTCGTAGCATTTCGTTGTTGTGGCTGTGGCGGCATTTCTCCCTGCATAGGTGGAGCAGGTGGCAGCTGAGTAGGATGTTGTGGAGGAGTGGCAGGAGAAGGTAATGGAGGATAGAAGAGATGTGGCCTTTCCCCCCTAGTTGATGAAGATTGAGGTCGGAATACTCTAGGGGGTGGTAATAATTTTGAAAGGCCGCATGACTAGAAGAGTCCTGTGGAGAGACCAGTTGCTGAACGTAGTACCCATAGGGATCTAGCTTTTTGTAAGGGTACTAATGTCTTGGAGGTGGCATCCCCCACACCTATGGGTGCTGCCATTGTTGGAAGTATTCGTAAGGTTGCGGTGGTGCTCCACTTGGATAATATATTTGCTACTGCTGGTGGAACCACTTGAAATTGCCTTGTGGGTAGGGCAACCTTCGGGGTGTTTGCTGCTGTGCCAAGTGAGGATTCAATGTGTACACCCCCAAACTCTTGAAGATGTGACATCACAAGACAACATCCCTTAGGATATTTAGATTGGCATATGCCACATTCATCATCTTCCTCGGTGTCAAAGTCTGCAACCTGCTCTGCTACAACAACTTTGCCCTTACCCTTATGTTGGGCACATTCAGCTTCCTTCTTCCTACATTGATCGTGGTCATGACCTTGTTCTCTAGACTCTTCTGTAATTTTCAGCATACTTTGGAATTTTTCATCCAAAGAGTCCCACATCTTATCCACCTTTGCTGATATCTCATATGCAAAATTTTGTAATGGCAAGGTCTTTCAATTCACCGCTGCTTCTAGTGGTGATTCCTCCTCCTCGTCATAGAATCGGACCTCCCTCTTTCTGATGGAGGGATCCCAATTAAATTCTTCTACACTCTTCTTCTTTCTAAGTTCCCCTTCCTCTTTGGCCACTTGCTCAATTAGGCGCTACAGTTGATGGGCCCTTAGTTCCGACAGTTGTCCCTAGGCATACACACCAAGGGTCTTTCGCGTTTCAAAGTAGAACCCATCAATGATGTGGTGAAGCTGTGCTCGTTGAGAGTAGCCATGACCAGGGCACCGATGCAACAATGAGTAGTACCTGCTCATGGCTGCATCCAAGGGTTCATGATTCCCTTGTTTCCAACCTTGGATTTGTCATCTCAAGTTTGCCACTTTGGAGTACATTTGATATTTGTCATTGAAAATCTCAAGCATTGTACTCCATCTTCTGATTGATTCCGGTTCCAAGGACCGGTACCAACTTTCAGCTTCTTTGATGAGTGTGCAAGGGAACAGCTTCAACTTTTTCCAATCATTGTCAATGTTCTGCAGGGTGCAGGCATCATGGAATACCTGTAGGTGAGTTTGCGGATCACAGTTGTATCCCTCTTCAAATCTGGGGATGTTGTTCATATCAACGTGCTTGATCTGGCTATCTTTTACGTGCCTACTGGGGATTTGAACTACCTCGGCGATGTGGAGCATGCTCCGAGTGGCCAACAATGGCTCATCCGAGTCATAGTCCTGTTGAGGACCATGATGTCTATGATGATTCTGACTACTCCTCCTTTCATGATGGTGAGGTTCACGTGACTGGTCATGTGCTTCCTCACGCCTTTCCTTTTGGTCCTTATGACCACCGTCCTTTTGCTCCTTTTTACCCCGATCATGATTAGAGCCTAAACTGGATGAAGGTATAGGAGAGCGAGAGGACGGAGAAGAGGGAGACGAGTTGCCACCACTCCAGTGTCAATCTCCCCCTCTACCCTGATGACAACCTTGATCATCCTGCCCATTTTTGCTACGTGACCCTCCATCCCCTTAAGGATCTCAGTCACTTGGAGGCTTGTTCTAGATGATGGACTGAAGGATTTGCTGCCCCAGGGGAAGTTTGGCCAAATGGGAATCATGAAAGATGGGATCCCCATCGTCCTGCAGCCCTTGCGAGAATAAGGGATTACTAAATTGTTTCCCCTTTAGATGTTCATATCTTTCTGCTTGCTGTTGGTCTCGTGCTTGTTGAGCCTCAATGGGATGATCGCCCTGGTAGTCATGGTCCTCCATGATGTAATCCACTCCACGGTCTTGGATGCCTAGTCTGGCAAAATTGTGAAATAACATTGCAGGAGTCGATCGGTCGAGTGGTAGTATGATGTTGCCCTCCATGTCTCACCATCGCAGATGCTCATCCTGATGTAGGACGAATGTGAAGTCAAGGACATATTCATCGAGATGCTTATATACCACCCGACATTCTTGTGGCACTAGTGGGTTGGATACATCTCACCTGTGAAAAGAAGTCAAATTGGATGTCAGATGATCCATTTTAATCAGTGTACCTTACTGTTTACTTTTAATCTGCTTTGTGTGCATAAATGTTACTATCCTGGGTCTGTTCCAACGACGTGAATGATAATTTTACTAAGGTTAGATGACGCATATAAGACTAACAGTCCCCGGCAACGGTGCTAATGATGAGCGGCTAGGTACCCCTACGCCCAACCATACGAATCACGGGCATTCACACACAACTCGATCGAATTCTGTAGACTGTAAGCACTTAACATACACCAGACCCTAACTTAGCAAAACTTTGGGTTAGAACGGTCATTGTCTTCCCAATCTCACTTGTGACGTTCTAGTGACGATGGTTAAGTAAGATTGAGGCAACTGATTTTTATAGCTTTTTACTTATCTTTTGGTGTCTAATTAAGGTATGACAAGTAAGGAATAAACTATTATCTAATCTATAATTATCCTAAATTGTACTCTAACTAATCCTAACATAAGTATCCGATCTCCATCTTCTGATCACGTTCTGAGCATCCCCTAACCATTGCTGGGTTACCAAACGTTAAGCGTCACTAGGTTTACCAACTGTTGGGTTTATGTTTGAGATGGTCATACTTATGGCCTTTACGAACTATGAATGGGCGATAGCAATTAAAATAACAATAATAGAAACTTAAGTAATTATCAAAGCATAGAAATATTAAACTATTAAATTCATAAAATGGCTAAGTCCAAATGCTGCAAGGAATGCTTAAAAGCTCGCCTTTATTGTCGTTCACGCTAATGGGCTCAGATACACTAACACTTGAATAAAGAACCGGACACCTTCTTTACACCTACTGCGGGCACTTGGAAAATATTCTGTCTCCTGTGGGAACAAACTGCAAGAGCTTTGCTACAACTAACAAAAAGGTACCTCAATGAGGCGGAAGGCCCTCTTATTTATAGGTTGAAAAAGGCATCGCATAAACGGGCCCACGTCGACTGGGCCATGTTGATGCCGTCGCGTATACGGGGTCCCGTATACGTGGCCTAGTAGACACAGTGACCAACTAACACTTCATCAACTATCATGTATATCTCTCCATTGGAATTGCTCATCTTAGTGAAAGAAAAATGTGAACTTACTATAGAATAGATCTTAGTGAGCATATGTAACTCTCACTTGTAGAGGCACTTGCCAATTGTCATTTTTTCTCATTTCCATCATTATCTTCAATGGTTGATAGGTTGCTTGATATGTGAGAGGTAGTCATTGTAATAATTAGTTATGTATGTGACTTATGCAAGATAATATTTCACTCATGGAGGACACCACTTTAAAAAAATGAGATAGCTATTTGCCATTTATGCTGCACAACTTTTAAAAATTGGGATTTCTTAATCTTAAAAAGAACATGAGAGATAACCCCAATTGAGTTAGGATAGATAGGGCTTATGAAGAACATTTTACATTTATTGAAAGCAGAGTCTAAGAAGTTTCTTCCACCATTCCTAAGCTTCCATAGCTTGAAGAATCCATTTAATACATCAATAACATGAAGGATCCATTTAATACATCAAGCCTTATGTAAAAAACCAACTCCAAGCCTACAATTAATTCTCTTTAAAAGGACAACAAATTTCCCATTTAACATAAGCAAAACCATGAAGAAAACTTGGAATATTTTCTCCAAAATAATTTAAACTAGAAATGGAATCCTAATTGTAGGATCGAAAATTTGAAAACTAATCATAAGGACATCAATTTCCAACACTATTCGTGACCATTGGAATACACCTGCAAAATGATTCAGGATCCATGTTGACTTAGAATTTTTAAACTACGTGGTTAGGCTAGGTCTAGGCTGATCGAGCTAATTTCCACCATTAATCTTCATTATTCGAAAATCTTGATAAGTTGTCAATGAAAATTGTTTGAACATTTCGATTTTCAATTATTTTTATGTTTATTTATTTTGCGAACGAAACACAAACATTCTCAAAAATTCATTTACCATGGGGCTGACCCAACCCATTAGGAGGAAGGTATTTACGTTATATATTGGCATCACAGCCAATTTTTCTGATAAATCTTGGCATCTGGAATAGGCATACTCGCATCGAAGGTTGCTCTGACAAAAATCAGCGAAACGCAGCAGCAGTGAAATCTGTGCAATGGCAGCGTGGGAGCCCTGGAAGCCTTTCCTGAAGAGGGAATTCAAGAGAAACTGGCCCTTTCTTATCGGATTTAGCATCACATTTGCAGTTGTCACCAAAATGTCGCTTAACCTCACTGGTACCCTTTTTTCGTTTTTGGTGTCTTTATAATGTTCGCACAATTCCTGATCTCTGTTTGTGATTTGAGTCTTTTACCTAAGCTAATCCGGTGTTTTTTTTTCTCTTCTACTCACAGAGGAAGAGGCTGCGAAGTCGCCGTTTGTGCAGCGCCACAAGAGGTATGCCAATTAATCGCTCAACTGCAGAACCCTTGTTTCGATAAACCAGGGTTTCCTGAGATGTCTTTGGCTGGTGCAGTAATAGTTGTTATCGTGTAGTTGTACCGATTCATTTTGCTTCGATAATGATCAAGTAGCATCGTGATTAATTTAGCCTGAATATAAACCGGATGCTCGTGCGATTTATTACTTCATCCTTCTCTTTTTCCTGATAACCTCGATGTCCTTGTATATGAATGATACAAATTAATTGCAATGACAACTATAACATTAGATCAGTATAATGTCAAACAGGGCAATGGCCGGTAATTGGTATGAGAGTTTTAATGACTTTCTTTGCATCCGTCTTACTATTTCTGAAGGATGTGCGGCCAATAGTACAGATATGATCTTTTGGTGCTGTTCTATGATTTTCACTGCTTTGGGTATCCTCTTTCAAAGGCCTGGCAAAAGGACTCGTTATATTTGATACTTGAAAATGCATTTTGTTTTTCGTACAGTCAATGTTCTTCGAATATTTAGTCTTATATTTCTTTTCATTCATGACATTTCTCATCGGAGTCAATAGGTGTATACTAAAAGAAAATATTGCGTTGAAATGTTGCATTCCTAACGTTGACTGATTCCAATAATTAGTGTTCACATCTTAATACAGCATCGAAATGGTGAATCCATATATTTGCTTGTAAGACAAGCCTTCTTGCATCTCAGAATATTAATAATGTTTCGCATTTCTATCTCCCAAAAAATTAAAAGGAAATAAATTTCTTTTTCAAATTAACTTTTAAGCTTGATGCTTGAGACTACCGCATATCTGATATAAGTCAAAGTTTTTTGAGGAGTGAATCATGGAAACAAAAGAACAATCAATTTGGTTTGTAGGTGATTATGTTAATTTCGAAAGCTTTAGAGACTATGTTTGCCTTCTGATTAATTTTAACATTCTAAAGGTGTAGTAGAGAAACATTACTGAGAAATAGTCATGTTCTACCGTAAGCCTTCAGTCTTCAATTGGACTTGGTTTAGATAAAAATGCTGATACTTATTTCAATCCATCTCTGCTTAACAATACTTGCTGCATGTCAAGTTGCTTCAGACAGCATGGAATTGAGAGTTACAATTTAGAGCATTTGTATTCTTATGGTTAAACTATGCAAATGTTAATGTACTTGCATATTCTGGTTAGATTTTGAATATTTTCAGATTAACTGAATGCTAGAATGAAGGTTACTATTGTTGTAGTAGTGATGAATTTATTATTGGTACCATCTTCTGTTGAGAATGATTACCATATGAGTTATAATGAAAGCTCCAAATTTTACATCCAGAGAAAATGTCATTTTCTATGAATGAGCTGCAAGGTAGCTTTAGTTTATCTAATATAATTTAGTTGAACATAAATATTACATTGTTCATATGATTCAAACATTTGTATCCTAATATAGTGATAGGTCAATGTTGTCTTCTGAATGCTTCTTGATGATAACCGTCATTATGGAATTGAAGCATCCAAGCAATAGTAGTCAGGGCAAGGCCAATATTTCTTGGAGAAAATGAATCATATTAGCAGGCGTGATTCAGCTGGGAGATTGTTGCAATGCAAACACAGACTCTGTATTTATGGAGGTTGTTTCTAGGTTAAGCTGAGAAACATATAGAGGTCTCCAAGTAGGATACTGATGGAATTGTTGAGAATGATTACCATATAGAATATAATGAAATCTTCAAATTTAGCTGCAAGGTAGCTTTTGTTTATCTGACGTAAATTAGTTGAACATGGTTAAATTAATACCAGAAATGAGATGGCAAATACTCTATTGTTCGTGTGATTCATTTGCTCCCCAACATAGGGATAAGGTTAATGTTGTATCTTGGGTCAACATTTATTGATGATTAATGGAATTGAATCATACAAGGAGTACCTAGAATTAGATATTGGACTTGGCAAAGGCAAAGTCGATGTTTCTTCTGAAAATGGACCAGATTTGATTCAGCTGGGAGATTGATGTGATGCTAGGTGTACAAAGATCCTCAGGTAGGACACTGACAAAAATGTTGGCATAACAAAGTGTGGTGTGTGGGTAGTGGTTGAAAATTTTAATTTACATCTCAACATAACTAGGTGATTAAAACAAGTATGATATTGACATTGATGATTATTACGAAGGTGATGAATTCAACCAATCATATTAGGTTTAGATTTGCTGAATCTGTTATCAGTGGTGATTGCATCATTTTGCTCCCATTGTTTCATTGTGTTATTTGCTGTCTTATATGTTTAGATGATTAAAACAAGTATGATGTCAAAATTGATGATTATTAGGAAGGTGATGAATTCAACCAATTATGTTAGGTCTAGAGTTGTTGAATCTGTTATGTGTTGGCATGTACGTTTCTATTTCTATGAGAGCAGCATTGCAGTGGTCGCTGCATCATTTTGCTGCTATTGTTCAGTGTGTTATTTGTTTAGTTGGTCAAGAGTTGTTCAAGGTAGTTCAAATCTTCAGTAGCCTTAATATTTTTGCAGCATCTTTAGTATTACTTATATATGTCTTTTATGTAGTGGTTTGAGTAGTACTGATTGATTTTTGCTATCATTCTTTCTCTAGAAAATCTTGGTATGGGGCTGGTGTAATTTGATTCTTAGTAGTGAGTTTAGTTCAGCGTATGAGCAATCCTTTAAAATGAATGACTGATTTTCTCTGCAACATCATTGTAGCATATAATTTGTTTCTTTTATTTTTTTAATTTTCTTTGCAACATCATCATATACATTGCTTTTTTGTGGTGATTTCTTATTTAGATAGTTGTATGACCTATGCTTTTCCATGTACACTCTGCAGGTAGATGTGTGAAGAAAGCACATGGGTGTCATAATAACTCATCTCTTTAGCTAGTTTCTATTTTTGTTTGTGGACTCACAGATCTGAAGAGGATCAAAATTTAATTTTTGGATCTTGAAAGTGATTTTGTTGTACTCTGGAAACGTTACACTAAGTTTCTTAGAGAATGCAACGGAAAATAATGCTTTTTGATTGTTACTTTTAAATCATTTTGATTTATGCAATCCGAAATCATGCTTTATATTTATTACTTTGAATCATGGTTTTGGTCCCATTTGATGATCATGTTTAATGGTTTGCGATGAATGCTTTATTTTTTCCTTGCTTACAAAACTCCGACGAAAATTTGTTAAACATATTTTTATCTCACTTATTTAGACAAACATTTCAAATTCTTAAATTTAAAAACAGTCGCGCTGATCCTGCACGTGTTTCACGACATACAGTGGTGGAATAGTTAAAGGAGATGCAACCGGTTGGTGGTACAGCTTGAAATTGATTTAAACGTAACTAAAGCGATTTAAAAAGTAGGTATAGGATGAGGAAGACAAGTTCGATGGGAAAAATAGAATTTTCATAGCACACATTATTGTTTTTTGTTAAGCTCATTTCTATTTAAAGCAAACAATCGGTGTCTTAGAAAGAGGTAGTCTTTAAAAATAGCTATTCTGTAGGTGTCAGAATGTGCCTTTTGTCTCATTGTAATTCTTCAGCAGTTTCAGTTTCAAGAAAAAACGTTTTTTAAAATGAGAATTAAAACATACTTAAATGAGAGACGAAGTCTACATTGAGGATTTTTGCCTGGTGTTTTGGAGTTCAGCTCTTATTTTCATCTATGCTTCTCCTATCCTTTTTATTGGGAGTAAATAAGACAGGTTCTCTTATATTTCATACCTGATATGTGCTCTTACATTGGATACATAAGAGTTGAAACTTATGTCTTATTCTTTCAGTAGGTAGATTTTCAACTGGAAAGTGCTCATGGGAGCAAAGCTAGTTGCAATTTGCCACTGGCTCAAGACTATTGCTGCAATGATAAATTAGGTTACACTATTTGCTAGCCACCTATATAACCTTGAAAGCACAAGTATATCACAAAAATAGTATATCAGCATATAATCAAGAATGATGCGCAATGGCCTAATGGCAGGATAGGATCTAGCAACAACGATTGTTAATTGTTGCAAAAGTGGCTAGATGAGAAGCTCTTTAATTTGTGAATATGGTTTGTATCATCCATAAAGGATACCAACAAACTTGTGTTAAGTTGATGTATACTGTTCGGTGTTACTTGTGGCCAGTGGTAAAAGCTAGGAAGTATGTGATTTTTGAGCATCCCACGGAATAGAAGCAAGTAGTTTATTTAATAGTGCAATGAGCACTTTTAGATTAATTGAACATCCAATACATATGTAGTATTTGAGAAAAGAGATAGAAAGGGTAAAAAATACTCATGTATCATTTGATAGAATATATCTCATGGAAATAACATGAAAGAAAAGACTCAATAGTGTTGGGGATGCATACTTAGGTTTCCATCCTTGCAATTAGGCCAATAACAAAAGAAAGAAGCACCTTTTCAAGAATGCACTTCTCACTAAACGTGGAGAATAATTAGTAGTACAAATAGAATGAAGAAAGAGATGCTTTGTAACATATAACAATGATAACTAATATGAACAAATATAATTTCAATCACCTCACAAAATGAATAGAAAGGGTAAAAAATATACATGTAGCGTATGATAAAATGAATAGAAATAAGGAAAGACCCAATAGCTTTGGGGATGCATACTCAAGGTTTCATCTTTACAATAAGGCCAATAACAAAAGAAAGAAGCACCTTTTCATGAATTCACTTTTCACTAATGATCGATTGTAATTAGTAGTCCAAATAGAATGAAGAAAGAGATGCTTTGTATTTGTGATCTATATCAACATACAACAACTTGAAAAGAAGTTAATAATAACTAATATGAACAAATATGATTTCAATCATCTAACAAAACATATAAAAGGGTAAAAAATATACAAGCACCATTTAATAGAATATATAGAAATAACATGAAAGGAAAGACCCAACGATTTTGGAGATGCATGCTGATGAGCGGCAAGGTACCCCTATGCCCAACCATAGGAATCACAAGCATTTACGTGTTAAGTTCTTAAGTACATTGGTTCCAAGACGTGAAATCTAATTGTGACAATTATTGTCTTTTTAACTATATTTGTGGACCTTAATTGTATGGTTAAGTATAATTGAGGCACATGATTTTTATTATTTTATATTTTATTTGTCTATGATTAAGAATGAGTTGACACATAATTTATAATCAATTTAACTTAATCTAATTGCTAATCAATAACTAACTATCTTAACATAAGTATCCAATCCCACTTTCCGTGCACATCTTGAACACATATAACGTTGTTGGGTTACCAAACGTTAAGTGTTGTTGGGATTACCAAGAGTCATACTTATGCTCGAAGCAATCTTACTTATGTGCTTAATTCATTAATTGCTATTGAATCTAATTAGCTTAGTTAGCTTAACCACTTGAAAGCATTAAAGGAAAAGTGCATGAAACATTAAATGTATAAATAAAGTATTTAAGCTAGCCAAGGTGTTGCAAGGTTTGATCAAAAAGCTCATCTTTATTTTCACACACACTACTATGCTCAAGTACAACAATGCTCGAATAAAGGTTCGTACACTCAATGACTCTTGCTGTGAGCACTTTGGAAAATATTTTAACTCTAGAGAAAACAAATTGCAAGAGCTTTGCTATGCTATGACAAAAACTATATATAAATCGTGTGCCCAAGTGCTAGAATTATAGGTTGGCATATCTCTTGCGATATCAAATATTCGACATTGCATCTTGGGGTCTGATATTGAGTATTTGATATCAATGCTTTGATATCGCATATTTGATATCAAAGCCAGTTAAAATGTGACTCATCATACCCCCACAACTAAATGAAAACTCATCCTCGAGTGAACAAAAGGAGGAACAAGTTCCTTACAAAATATTGGACAAATATGAGATTATGGACTAACATGCAAACTTGACTTTAGGTGAAACAGACAAATTTTAAGTGCTCGAGTGTACAAATTTATAATGTTTTACAAAATTGGGTGTTCATGACAAAAGGAGTGAACACCCTGGACAAAACTAACATCCAACTCCTCTTGGCAGCTAAAGAGTGACAAAGAAGATACAACAATCATGAATGGTCCTCATCATATGGTGCTGTTGCTTATTCTTTAGTGAAGATAGTCCTGCTTCCAATCCGTGCTTCCCACTACAATCACAACAAAATCGTGGATTAGTGTGCAATGTGTAACGTATAGCTCTTAAGTACCTTGTCTCATCGACAGTTACACTTGGCTGGGTTGTGATTATGGTAGATTGATTTCGTTAATAGTGTTAATGGAAAGGTTGAAAAATAGGTGAAATGGATGAGTAGTTCATTAAATTCTAAAAAGTTCAAATGTGATAAAATGCTTGAAGAGGGTTTAAGAATTCACAACAATAAAAAAGAGGAATTTACAGAAAAACATTGTGAAAATGTGCACAATTGGATGTCATTGATAGGGCATGCAAAAGGATTTGATTTCAAGGATGTCTAAGGACAAAGAACTCAACTAACCCAACCAAAAGATATGCAAGTGGGTCCTCCCCAAAGCAACCACATGCCATTAATTGCCCTTGCATAACTTCAAACCAAGTTCGTGGACCCCATGGATGATTAATGGTTATAGAAAGTTAAATACAAAAATCCAAAAGAAACTACCTAAGAATTTCGACACATCAAACCAAGACATCGAACAAGAACACGAAATTGGCAATGAGGTGAGATATGGAAAGCACAGATGGATGAGAGAGAGAGTGGAATGGAGTTCCTGATTAAGGTCACATAAAGTCCCTTGTGAATTTTGTGGTTAAATGACATGATAAAATCCATTTTTAGTCCAAACCAAAACCAACCACGTTCAGTGACTTTGCATCACCATTCTAGGGTCAGTTCACCTCCCTAAGACACAAGAGTGCTCCCACAGAATAACCACTGTTCCTTATTAACAAAGAAAAGAGAAGTAGGAAGTGAGGAAGGACCTTAGTTAGAGAGGACTTTCAAGCATGGGTAACATGCCTTTCTAGTCCCATAACCAATGTTTGTAGCCCATTTCTTTTGTCTAAGGGATGTGCTTTGAATTCCCATCATTTTGGTTTTTTTTTTTGTTTTGTTTTTTGTTTGTTTTATGATGGGAACCACACCATGTAAAGACTTATTCAACTTCATATTATTGGTCAACATGGCACAGTAAGAAATCCATGAAAACACATGTGCACCCAAGTAAGCAGAAAGGCACAAAGAGTACCGAATTGCCTTAAAGTCACACCTTGTTCAAGCCTTTGAATCTATTTCCAAATCCAGAAACTACCAAAGTCACAAGTTCATTAAAGTTTTATTAATGAAAAAGAGACTGCACATTCCTAGAACAAAGAAAACCATGGAGTTTATGGATGGGTGGATGTTATGGACTCATTGCCTATTTCATGAAAAAGAAACCATGTCCTAGTTATCAGTAACAAAATTTAAAGCTAGAATCTAGACACCAACAATCAAATAACTGAATAGCACATGCCCACATCAATCAAACACATTGTACCTAGTTGGGAATAAGATACATTATTATTAAAATATAATAAGAAAATCACATCCAAAATAAAGGAAAAATATACAAGAAAGTGTAAAATATTTAAGAAAAATAAAACATACTAACGATGTTGTAAAACAAAAACTTGAAAAATTAATAACATAAAAACAAAAAGGTGTAAGATAAATAATATGTAAAACAAAAAGTTGTAAAAGTAACAAGGTGTAAAACAAAAACATGTAAAAAAAGAAGATGAAAAACTGAGAATCTGCTTATATAGTTAGCATGGATGGCCATCTCCCCCACGACTAAGTTCAAAGGAGGATATCCGAAATATTGAATGTGGTTGTCCATCTAATAAGGTATTTGCTACATTAGCTAGCTTAGGCTCATGAAAAGGTTTGACTTGTTGTATGTTGACCAATTGTTTCTTGTCTGGGCTCTCAGGTTTGTAGATCATCATAGCCCTAGAAGGAAAAGTTTCATAAATTATATAAGGTCCTTCCCACAATGTTTGAAACTTAGTTTGTTGAGGTACATGTGTGGGGTTCTAGTAAAGAACCTTATCTCTCGATTGAAATTTGACTTTCCTAATTTTAAAGTCATGGTGCTTTTTGTTGAATTCCTTGTGCAACTCATTAGATGACAGGGCCACTGATCGATTTTTGTCTAGGAAGTTGAGATTCATTAATCTTTCTTTTTGTGCTAGACTTAAGTCAAGGTTGAGGTCTTAGGCTGTTGAAAGTGTACAAAGCTCGAATTGAATAGAAAGTGTTGGTAATTTTATATACACCAGCTTATGGGGAGAATAGCTTATAGGAAGTTTTTATGTTAAGCGGTAGGCCTAGAGGGCATCGTTTTGCTAAAAGTTTTTGTTAGGATCTTTGTGATTTTCCTATTGGTAACCTCAGCTTGACCATTGGCTTGGGGGTGGTAGGGTGTTGTTAGTTTATGTTCAACCCCTAAGTGTTGCATAAGCTTCTGAAAGGTAGTGCTTGTAAAGTGAGTTTCATTATTAGAAATTAATGCATGTGGCACACCAAACTTGTTTAAAACATTTTGTTATACAAATTGAGCAGCAATAGAAGATGTACAGTTAGTGATGGTTGCTACTTTTTCTCATTTCATACAATAGTCAATGGCAACTATGATGTATGCCTTTTCATTTTACATGGGCATGATGGGATCCATGAAATCAATGCCCCAGATGCCAAAGGGTTCCAGTGGTTGGATCCACTGTTGAGGTTCCTCCATTCGAGTAGTCATTCCATCATCTCATTGGCAGCGTTCACAAGAGTGGATATATTGGTAAGCATCCTTGAAGATTGTTGGCCAATAATACCTTGCCATCAGGATTTTAATGCTTGTGCACCTCCTAGCATAGTGGCCTTCACAAGGACCTTCATGAGCATCTTGGAGAACATGTAGTTGATCAGCATCAAGGATATACCAACAAACCAAGCCATCAACGCATATCTTATAGAAGTGTCCATTGATCTCCATCAAGCATTTTACTTGGTGAAGAAATTGTTATTTCTTTTGGTGGTCCAACCCTTGTGGCATCTCTTGGGTAAGAAGATAGGTAAGAATGCCATCATACCATTTAGGCTCAGTGGGCAATTGTTCAGTTATAGCCTTGGCAAAGAGGAGTTCATTAGGAAATAGATTAGATAGTGGGCTTTCGTCCTCTTTGTTGTTCCATTGCAATTGAGACAAGTGATCAACAACCACATTCTTAGTTCTCTTTGAATCTACCATCATAAGATCAAATTCTTGTAAGATCACTAGCCACCGTATGACATGGTGACTCATCGTTGGCTTGTTCATCAAGAAGTAGATGGCACTGTGGTCTGTGTGCATAAACACTTTGTATCCAAGCACATAATGCCTGAACTTTTCTAGAGCAAACACCACTATCATCAATTCTTTTTCTATGGTGGTGTAGTTTAGTTGTGCACCCACAATGCTTCAACTTGCGCAATAAATGTAATATGGACATTTCTTATCATCCAACTGTGTAAGTATAGCTCCCAAGATGTAATTTGATGCATCCGTCATAACATGAAATGGTCTAGACTAGTCGAGTGCTTGTAGAATTGGAGTTTCTACAAGTTTTTCCTTCAGTTGCTAGAATGTTTTTTCACATTCTGTGGTCTAGACAAATGGAAAATGTTTCTTTGTTAGCTCAACCAAAAATTTTGCGATCTTAGAGAAATTCTCTATGAATCATCGGTAGTAGCTAGTGTGTCCAAGGAATGATCGAACATCTTTGATGATTTTTGGTTGACATGTTATTCCTTGGATGACCCTTATTTTTTTAGGGTCTACCTCAATTAATACTTATGAGATTTAATGCCCCAATATAATGCCCTCCTAGACCATCAGATGACTCTTTTGGTAACTGAGCCACAAATTTGTTTCAACACATCTTTTCAAGACTTGCTCAAGGTAGTTTAGGGATTGCTCAAATGTAGCTCCATAGGTGGACAAGTCATCCATGAAGACTTACATACCACTATTGATTTAATGTTGAAAAATGCTCAAGACCAGGTGTTGGAATGCAGTAGGGGCATTGCATAGACCAAATGGCATCTTGCAATATGTAAAGGTCTCCCAGGAACTAGTGAATGTTGTCTTGTCTTGGTCCTCTAGCGTGATTTGGATTTGCTTATAGCCACTATAACCATCCAAGAAACTATAAAAGTAATGTCTAGATATTGTGTCTAACACATGATTAATGAATGACAATGGAAAATGGTTCTTGAATGTTGCCATATTCAACAGCCGAAATTGATGCAGACCCATCACTTGCCATCTTTCTTTGGCATAATCATGAGTGACCTAACCCAATTGCTATCCTAAAAGGGATAGATAAACCCCACCTTGAGAAGTTGTTCGATTTCTTCCTTGACAATCTACTTCAGTTTGGGGTTTAATTGTGTCTGTGGCTACCTCTTTGGCTTCATGGCTAAGTCAGTGTAGATACAATGCTAGCATATCCTAGGATTAATCCTTGTGAGTTCAGGATATGAACAAGAAAAGGCTGTTGACCATTTTTCAACCACATTTAATAGCATCTATTTTTATTTTGGAGTAAGATTTACATTAATTATTACCAGCTTCCCATTTTTTTAAGAATACATATTCTGTGCTAGTAGGTAGAGTCTTTAATTCAAGGGGCTCTTGCTTGAAATTTTTAGGAATTTTCAACTCTCCCCAATAGGTATCATCATTCACATTTTTAGAGAGTTGGTGATGAACTTGCTCTAGTTCATCCATGCCTACAACATATGCACATGTCAGGCTCTTAGTAGGTTGCATGTGAAGTGTGTTGCTCTTAGAATAAGCAATTAACCACTGGGTGCCCTTTTTTTTGTGGCTGCTATGTACAAACACCTTTGAATATATGCTTCTAGTGCACACTACTTGCAGGTAGACATGGATGCTTGTTTCATTGACTAGAGTTTTTGCACATAATTGCACCTTGTATCACTATACGTGATGCATGGAACTCGCTTCTTCTCAATCTTTCCAAATGCGTTTTCTTTAGATATTTCTAAGGAAAGATCTCTAATGCCCATTCTTGCATCAATGGTGCTTAGCCATGCCCTTTCTATGATGGTTGAGAAGTACCCTTTGTAGTTCTCCACCTTGATTACTAGGAAATCAACAAGATAAGACCACCATAGATAGTGGTCACAATGTCTTTTACTAATCCTAATAGAACAGTGATGGACTGGTTTGCCAGTTATAATCTAATATTGCTCTTCTTGAGAAGAAGTAGGTTCCATGAAGTATACATTTCATAAGAAATTAAGTTGACACTAGAACTTGAATCAAGAAAAGCTTTGCATGGTTCATTCCCAACAATCTACATATAAATGAGAGGACTCCCAGGATCTGCTAATTTCTTGGAAAGGTTACTAGCAGGGATCCAATTAGATATGGCATGGGTAAGCATAACAATATGGATCTTAGGAAATATTTGGTTTGAAGGGGACTCAAAAGATTTTGATATAGAGGAAGACGGAGAAATAGGGTTACCAACTGTAGGTGTATGTAAGGGCTTAGGCAAATTGTTGGGTTGAAAGAAAGATCTTTTCTTAGATTGAGTGTCTGAACCACTTGGTTGATATACTAGTTATAGATTAACAGCCATGGTGGCATTGCGTTGTTGTAGTTAAGCTGGGAGTTCACCTTGCATAGATGGGGCAAGTGATAGCTATGTTGAGGGTGGAGGAAGATGTGTAGGAACAGGAGGGGGATAAGGGTAAAAGGTGGTATCCCTTCTTTCATGTGAAGAATGAGTTTGATAATTATTACGAGAGTAGTAGTGAGGTTGAAAAGTAGAAATGTGACTAGAAGAGTCACGTGGAGATAAGGGTTGCTAAATGTAGTACCCATATTGATGAATCGTGGTTTGCCAAGCCTCGATATCGAGTATGCAATATTGTAGCCTGGATAACGATATCGAATACACAATATTGTGCTTCCTGTGTAAGCCTATAAATACAGATTCAGGCACATAAGAAAAGGGAGGAGTTGGTAAGTGTTAGAATAGATTCTTTTTTGTTAGTTTTCAATTCATTTCAGTTCTTTCCCTACTGCATGCTCGCAGTGTGATGATTGTAATTGTATGGAACCTTTTTTTGAGTGTGACGTACTTGGACACACACATGATCAATAATAAAGATCGAGATTACACTATCATTGTAGCATTCACTTAGCTTTTAATTACTTTAATTGTTAATTGTTAATTATTGTTTATTGTTTACTTCATTAATATTTCTTTATCATCATTTACTATTCTTGTTATTAAATGCAAAATGAGTACAACTTAATCACGAACATTTAAGTGTAACTACTTGGTAATCGAGTAGCATATCTAGGAGTGCTCAAGTAATATGTGTTTGGTAATCCCAAAAGTAGTACATGAGGTCCAAGATGCACATAGATGATTAAGGATGGATGCTCATTGCACTTAGGCTAGTTTAGATTTTGCTTCTTATTACCTATTAGCTTAAAACAAGATTATTTTCCATTGTCTCTAGGAGTAGCACTAGTTTAGGATCACATCACTCGCCTCACTCTGGACTAAACCATACGTGATAAAGTAAATACTAGTCTAGGTGGGAAGACAACGAACTGCAATCAATGTGTAACTATCTAGATACCACAACTAGTTCGTCTGCAAAGTTCAATCGGATTGTGCATACATGCTCGTATTAGTATGGTTGAGTGTAGGGGTACCTAATCACTCATCATTGGCACTATTGCCAGGGATGGTGCTAGTTATTTAGATTAGTTACATCATCCAAGATCATTGTAACAAAGCCTTGATGATATATCTTTTAGAAAGAAAGTAATTGCAAATAAGTCATACACAATTCACAACAATGTCTCTCTCAGAAGACTATGCTAACGCAACAGCTAGTGACGTAATTCATTGGAGAACTAACAAATGATCTGATGATGAAGATGAAGTTTGGAGTACTCAATATTATGTAGGGATCCCCTATGTTCATGAACACCCCAATGGTACTCAAGGACTCTTTTCATCCAACCTAGACACTTTTAGTGAGGATGGGACATCCCATAGAACTAGGGGGCTCATAAGGCCTAGGACCTTCTCAATAATTAACAAGAATTTATCCAGGGATGATTAGGAGACTTACAAAAGTCATGAAAAGTCTTCTAGTTCTTCCTCTTCCTCTTCTCCTTCGATGTCAAGTCATGATGCAAATGACCATCTTTCAAGGGGTCAGTGTAGAAGTAAAAATCGAGCCCACAGGCAAAGTCAGGAACGCCAACATGAACGAAGACAACATCATCCCAACTCACAATTTCATAACCTACCTAGTGATGATGAACCCCTGATGGCCACTAAGAGCCTAATGCATATACAAGAGGCTGTTCAAATATCCCATAGGCATCGCAAGGAAATTCGTTTGCCCAGGCTTGATTTAAATGACTTTCCCAAGTTTTTAGAAGGCTATGATTTAGATCCACAACATCATTTACAAGCCTTCCATGATGCCTATGTATGGAACAATATTGATAATGGATGCCAAAAACTTAAGCTCTTTCCTATGACACTCGTTGGCCAAGCAAATATATGGTACAGGTCCTTAAAACCAAAATCAATTCGACGTTGGCCGACAATGGTAGAACTCTTTAATGAAAGATATCAAACCTATGCAAGAGTGTCAGCCTTGAGGAGACAAATCCAAGAATGGAAACAAGGGCAACATGAACCTTTGGACATGGCCTTAGAGAGATACTATTCGTTGTTAAACAATTTTCTAGGCCATGGGTTCTCTGAGGATAGGCCTAATGTACCACATCATGGATGGGCTCCGTAATGAAACAAGGGAGACCCTAGGGATGTATGCCCTAGGTCAGCTATATGAGCTATGAATCCACCAATTCCAAGAGCTTATCAAGCAGGTAGCAAAAGAAGAAGGAGAAATAGCTAAATGGGAGAATGTTGAAAGCTCTCAATAGGACCAAAATCTCAAATTTGCAAAGGTCCATGATCATGAAGAGGAAAAATCAACTCACCTCAAGGAGGTGGAATCATCTTTGCCAATACTACAATCACTAGATGAAATTGAGGCAAAGAACAATAAGATGACAGAATGGGTACATGAAAAATGCATAGAATATGCTAACATTATTAGAGGTGGAACTATGCTAAATCAAGAAACAGGGTAGGACACCACGCAACAATCAGAACAAAGGGTTGAAGATAATAAGAATAGGAGCTCAACTACCAATCATACGTATCAATGTAATGTTTGCCTGTATGATCACCCCAAAGGCTAATGCCCAGTCTTGTCACATTTACATAAGCATTGGGAAGAAATGCTACATCCAAATTTCATACAGAAATACTAGGTTCAACCATAGTGGCAAAAGCCCTAGTCATGGGGGAGGCCATCGCCAAACAAACCATACCCTTCGTATGTCCTGACGCCAAACATTTATTATGTTCAACACCCTGTTTCTCCAACTAGATCAACATCCTCTACTTCACCTCATCATTATCATTCTCCCTAGTACTATCCACCCATGTCCTCTCCAACAAGATCACCACCTCATGTGCCTTACACTTCTCCTCAACCTCCATATTCTCATCCTTCACCTCCTTCTACATCATCACTAGTTGTGTCGAAAGGTTTTGCACCACAACACCAACCCATGAACATTACTTGTGCCACTACTATCAATAGCAGTGGAGGTCCTCCACAATGTTGAAAGTGTCCTTTCTTTAGGCATGACCGTAGAAAGAGACAGCACAGTTATGAACCCACTACATCCACCAACTCAGCACAAGTCCAATGTTGTGGTGCATCTTTCTCCTCAAACTTAATGCCTTGTGTTACCTTATCAGGGCCACCAATCAACACTTCAACAACCATGTGGCTTAATGAATATAACCACATGAGGAGACATATCGATCCTTGCATACCATCTTACAGTCAAGGGTGCCATAGTGGGTCAACTCCTTATCACATGACCACATCTTATAATTTTCCCCACTATGCCAACTTTAATCAAGTGTGTGAATGCAATTTGGGTACATTCCAACCACCACATCAAAAGATACCTAGTGGTTTGAATATGACCAGACTCCAATATTTCCAACATGCATGGATCTGCGTTTTCCATTAATTAATTCTAGCCATGCCCAAAAGTTTAATTATGGGACATGTCCTCCAGTCTAACAAGTAGAATTAGTAAATGTTTTCCTTTTCTTTGATTTTACAATTTTTTTTCTAGTTTTTCATTTCCAATTTGTTATTTTATCTTTTTGAGGGTAATCTCACCTGTGAATAAAATACTCATGTAACTTCTCGATTGAGGTGTATTCTATGTTATTAAGTCATGAGTGATTAATTATTTGGACAGTGAGCCCACAACATCCACCCACCCATTCTATTAATAAGAGGTTCTACTCTAAGTACAATGATATTCTTGCCATCATTAAAATTTAAAGTAATTTTACACTCATTATGCCCAGAGAAAAGAATGATTGACTAAGAGAGAATGGCCAAGGTGTGACATTAAGGGAACTTGTGGATTCTCTTTGGTGACATCTGTAGGTGCTATCATGCAGCTTGGTTGTACTAAAATCCTTGTAGATATAACGAAAAATGGGAGTAAGAGTAATAAAGGCACTCAATAAAGAAACTCAATGCTGTTCTAGGGGTTCCACTGGAAAGACAGGCACCCATGTTTGAAGGTTGGTGGATTCTCTGGTTCATTGTTGGAAAGGACCAAATGCCAAAGCAGCTAAAAGAAGGAAAGAAAAGAAAAGAAAACATCAAAGAAAAGATGAAAGAAGAATATGCCATAGAAAAAATCCTCCCTTGGACAAAACACCAAGTGATCATACACCTTGCTATCATGGTGCTCTTATGGTATCCTTGGTTGTACTAAAATCCTTGTAGATATAACAAAAAATGGGAGTAAGAGTAATAAAGGCACTCAATAAAGAAACTCAATGCTATTCTGGGGGTTCCATTGGAAAGACATGCACCCATGCCTAAAGGTTGGTGGCTTCTTTGGTTCATTGTTGGAAAGGACCAAATGCCAAAGCAACTAAAAGAAGGAAAGAAAAGAAAAGAAAACATCAAAGAAAAGATGAAAGAAGAATATGCCACAGAAAAAATCCTCCCTTGGACAAAACATCAAGTGATCGTACACCTTGCTGTCATGGTGCTCTTATGGTATCCTTCATTGGATGAAATAATGTGATGTCATTGATCGAAAGAATGGATTTGGTCTTGATTTTGGAGCAATTGGCTAATGACACATTAATCACACCCTACACTCAGGATTCATTGTGCCCAGGGTCAATTACCTCATGTCCCGATCTCTGCAATCCCTTCTACGATTCATCTCATCTCACTGTTCATGTATTTTTGACTTGTGTCTTGTGTAGCATAGAATTCATACCTCATCATGGTGGTATCTACATGTGTGTGTTTTGTGGAACTGGTATGGATTACATTTAACCCTTTTAGTGCCTATGGACATTTTCAGGTGTGGTTGCATAAGGGCATGATAAGTAGAAACCTACTTTGGGGAGGATCCACTTGCGTAACTTTTGTAATTTGCACTCTTTACACATCACCACATCATCTTACATCCTCTAAGTCTTACATTGCTACAATTATCTTTCCCTTTATCATTACTTTAATTCAAACGTTCCTATGCACCACTACATGTCCTTTTTCCTTACCCTATTCACAAACTTCATTATAAAATTCCACTTTTGGTGCCTTTAGGTCTTTTCAATGTTACCCTAGATCTTTTAAATTGACCTTAAAATCCTTCATTTTGACCTTGGAAATTCGAAAATTCATCAACTTTGTCACGTACCCTATTTTCAAAGGGACACGATATTGGGTACCCAATATCAGGTTTGACGCGATATCGAGTCCGCGCTATCGGGTACGAGATATCGTGTCTATAAAAACTATATATATGGACCCCCTACGCACATCAACATCATTTTCACTATTCATGTGAGGGGAGTTGTTGAAATTTTCTTCCACGAATTTTCTAGCTTATGCACCTATCATTCAAGCATCCAAAACTTGCCCATTAATGCTCTGATTCTCGTTCCGATTGAACTTGCTTAAACCTGGAGTGTTTAACTTAGTCGTGGGGGAAGGGTATACTTCAAGTTGCATGTAGTTTTTTTGAAATTTGTCATTGCCTGAAGGATATTATCAAGGGTAAGTCACCTTAAAAATGATAAAACTGTTCCCCAAATTAATTTTATTTTCTTTACCCAGACCATGAAAATTATTTTTTTGGAGTCACCTAATCAAAATTGGGCCTAATCTCAAAAATTTTAGGGGAATTTTTGTGAAAATATCTAACTCTAAATCACACTAAGCAAGAAATGAATCTATTAGGGGTAAAGAGTAAGGTATTAATCTAATTTTGTAAATAAGCCTTACTGATAATCGGTCTCGTGTGATTGCATATGGCCCCTAAAAGACGAAAACAAGGAGGACCCTCTCAGGATGCATCTAAATGACCAAGGAGAGGAGGCCAAGCACCTCTCAAAGCACATAAAAATTAGGAGGTACAATCATTCAGCATCTATCAAGAACCTCCTATTATTGTGCAATCATGACATGCCGAAAGTGGGGACAATAAGGCACCTGAATAGGGACAACATCTTACCTTGTCTCCAGAATGTGTTCAAGTAATTCGCAAAAGGTCCATGTTAGCAACTATGATTGTGGAACTTAATTTTGGACCTTTCACTGAATTTGCCCCTAAGGCAGTCAGAGATCAACTTAAAGGATCTCCACTATGGCCTATTCTCTCTGAGAGTGTTGATTGGTACTTGGGGGAGACATACCAATTTTGGCACAACAAGGAAGAAGGCACCACCATTGATATTGGTGGTATTTTTGTTGATTTCTCTGCTAAGGCCATTTTAGAAGTGTTGAATCTTTTGAACATAGGGCCCAAAGTTGCTCACCTGTCCACTCACTCTAATGCGGATGCATGAAAAATATGGTTAAAAAGGACATATGGCAAGGAGGATAAAGCATATGGAGAGCTCACCCTTGAAGACAGGATCTACTTCAAAATTGGCACATATCACATTTTTCCAACAAAAGGATTGAACAAAATTTTCACCTATGCGGCTAGAGGAAGTGCCATCTTGATGGGCAAGGTTAATGCCAAACTACCTCATCTATATCTCACCGAAATTTTAAGGCAGTTTGAAGAATGTAAGATAGGGAAGTTTACATTGCCTTTTCCTTATCTAATTAGGAAGTTGTGTTGATGTGCTAGAATTCTAGGGTATACCAATGATGTCCCCAGAAAGGCTCAAAATGCCTCATTTGTTGAATTACTAAAGCCACTAGCCCCAAGGAAAAGTGCTAGTGAGACATTGGAGCTTGAGCAAGAATAGACGATGGGGTCCACTGCATCTAAAAATGTAGGGCCTAGACAACTTCCAGTCATAAGGCCCAATCAGCAATAGGAACTGGGGCCCAGCACACAACCTATAGGTCAGCAAGACCAACTACCACCACTGCTGTAGGACTATCAACTATTGATGAGCCATCTTAGGGCCATCGCTGAATCGATCAATTGGAGAAGCCATGATGAAGCCAATCTCTTTAGGATCATTGATGATGTCATATGACCCACAGTCTCAATTGATCACCCATTGGGTGAGGTGTCCATCCAAACAGGAGGAGGGGAATCACACTGGTCAAAATAGATCTCTTGAAACGTTGCATCCTTTCAAGTGTAACTAGAAACTAGTGAAGGCACCGTAGTAGTGGTCATGTAGCACCAAGATGCAGCAAGAGCAGTAGAAGTGGTCATAGATCACATAAAAGAATCATTTAATGTCCCTATTGTGCCATCGATAGATTTTATAGGAGCATGCAATGCTCAAACCTTGGCTAGTCTCTCAATGACTCCTGTAGAGCATGAGGATGTTCTAAATCAGTTGCTACAGATAGGACAAGTGATGATGTCCTTGTTTGACATCCCTCAAGATGTCATGGCAACACAGTCAAACCTCATCTCTACAAAAGGGAAGCTAGTCATGGTAGAGATCATAGCCAAGCATGCAGAGGAGGAGTTAGAAAGACTACAAGAAAAGCTCATCACCCTGTAAGCTGCATAGTGGGATCCATCCCAATTCATCCCTACAGACCAACTAGAATCCTTTCGAACAAAGTAGCTAACTAAATTGTTGGCAAAGAATAAAAAAGTGGCTAAGGAAAAAGAGAAGGCTGATTGGGATACTTCTAAGGCACAAGCTCAAACATATGCACATGCCAAAGCACTCAGGGCCTCACAAGAAGAAAATAAATGCCTCACCACCAAAAATCTCCAATTGACTACAGTAGAAAAACAAAAAAATGTTCTCAAGGAAAATTTTCAGTAATTGCGATAACAATTAATAAGGATCAACCAGGATATGAATCGCTTGGCCAGAGAAAACAAAACCCTCTCAATGGAGGAGGTACGCACGATCCGTTAGAAGACAATGATTGAAATAAGCACGTGGTAGAATGAGGCCAAGCTACATGAGAAGCTTAAAGAACATTTCAGGGATTAGGTGGGGATGTACAAATAGGTGATTGAAAAAGAAATCCATATGGCCAAAGCCCATATTAACACACTTAGTGCTCAAAACGCTGATTGGCAAGCCATATTGGATACTTATGCCTTCGCCCACTAAGCAGAACTAAAAATCCGGGACTTGCAGATACAAGATCTCATAGAATACATGGAGTTGGCAAATCTGTGGTATGCCAACTTAGCCATGTTGATAGCAGGATGCTTGAGGATAGAATTAGAGAAATAGGTAGCAACCACCTACGCTAAATATGAGGTAGAATTTGCTGAACATAAGAAAAAATTACAGAGATTAGAAGTGGAAAATTTTGAATTAGAGGTGGTCAAGACCAACTACCAAGGATAGAAGGATGTCATGGTGAATTTGGCTCGACAACTCATAGACTACCAAGAATACAATGACAAAGCTAAAGCCTATGAAGAGGAATGACAGTTGCTTGTGGCTTGGTATGTCAAGGCCAATCAGATGTTCCCACAACTGTCATGCCCATGGGAGGTGCTGACTCCATTGAACATTGGAGCATCAACATAGACAACACAAGATCCTTGGACTGAAGAAGAAAAGCTCCAAGAGCTCCTTTAAAGACATCCATTTCCAAAGCTTGGAGCACAAGATAAGGGGAAGAGACCCATGGAGGAGCCACCACCGCTAGGAACCACATGAGTTTCAATAAATTTTTCCTTTTATAATTCTGTGTCTATGTCCCAATTTTGTTTTGTTCAATCTCACACTACAACATGAGTAATCCCTAGTTAGTCAATAATCCCATACCTATCCACTGTGTAATCAATTGAACTCATTCTCATTTTGTCTAACTTGAGGACAAGTTGTTATTTAGTCATGGGGGTATGATGAATCGTTGTTTGCTAGGCCCCGATATCAGATCCTTGATATTGGGTATGTGATATCATAGCCTAGATAACGATATTGAATACACGATATTGTGATTCATGTGTAAGTCTATAAATACACATTTAGGCACACAAGAAAAGGGAGGAGTTGGTAAGTGTTAGAATAGAGTCTTTTTTGTCAGTTTTCAATTCATTTTAGTTCTTTACCTAGTGCATGCTCGTAGTGTGATGATTGTAATTGTGCGGAACCTTTATTCGAGTGTGACGTACTTGGACATGCACATGATCGGCAATAAAGATCGAGATTACTCCATCATTGCAGCATTCACTTAGCTTTTAATTACTTTAATTGTTAATTGTTGTTTATTGTTTTCTTCATTAATATTTCTTTATCATCATTTACTATTCCTATTATTAAATGCAGAATGAGTACGAATTAATCACAAATATTTAAGTGTAACTACTTGGTAACCGAGTAGCGTATCTAGGAGTGCTTAAGTAATATGTGCTTGGTAATCCCAGAAGTAGTACTCAACATCTAAGATTCACACAGATGATTAAGGAGGGATGCTCATCGTACTTAGCCTAGTTTAGATTTTGCTTTTCATCGGCTATTAGCTTAAAACAAGATTATTTTCCATCATCTCTAGGAGTAGCACTAGTTTAGGATCACATCACTCGCCTCACTCTGGACTAAACCATATGTGATAAAGTAAATACTAGTCCAGGTGGGAAGAAAGTGAACTGTGATCAATGTGTAACTATCTAGATACCACAACTAGTCCATCTACAAAGTTCGACCAGATTGTGTGTACATGCTCGTATTCGTATGGTTGAGTGTAGGGGTACCTAAGCACTCATCACATATGGATCAAGTTGTCTATAAGGGTATTACTGCCTCAGTAGTGCCAATGCCCATGACTGTGGTTGCTACCACTATTGATACTGCTCATATGGTTGCAGTGGAGTTCCACTTGTATAATACTATTTGCTGGTGAAATTGCCTAGAATAGCCTTGAGGATAAGGCAATCTTCTAGGTATTTGCCTTTGTGCTAGTTCTGGATTTAGGGCATACACCCTAAATTCTTGTAAGTGTGACACAATAGGAAAACATCCCTTAGGATGTTCATAATGGTAAATGTCACACCCACCATCATTATTTGATTTAGTTCCCACAACTTGCATGTGAAGAATAAATTTGATAATTATCAAGAGGGTAGTAATGAGATTGGAAAGTGGAAATGTGATTGGAAGAGTCACATGGAGACAAGGGTTGCTGAACGTAGTACCCATATGGATCAGGTTGTCTCTAAGGATATTGTTGCCTTTTCGGTGCTAGCGCCCATGACTGTGGTTGCTACCACTGTTGATACTGCTCATATGGTTGCAGTGGAGTTCCACTTGGATAATATTATTATTGGTGGTAAAACTGCCTAGAATTTCCTTAAGGATAAGGCAATCTTCTAGATGTTTGCCTTTGTGCTAGTCTTGAATTTAGGGCATACACCCTAGATTCCTATAAGTGCAACACAATAGAAAAATATCCCTTAGGATGTTCATAATGGCAAATGTCACATCCACCATCATCATCTGATTTGATTTCCACAACTTCCTTTATTATAGAAATCTTGCCCTTACCTCTTTGATTGACATGTTCAACTTCCTTGCATCTCTTGTGATCATGGTCACTACCTTGTTCTTTGGACTCTTCAACAATTTTTAGGATATCTTGAAATCTACTATCCATAGACTCCCATAAATGATCAACCTTGGCTGAAATTTCAAAAGTGAATTTTTGAAGCAGTAAGGTTTTTCGGTTTACCACCTCATCAAGTGCTAATTATTCCTCACTATCATTGAATTTAACATCCCTCTTGTGAATGGAAGGATCACAGTTGTACTCTTCTACACTTTCTCATTTCCTTAATTCTCCTTCCTCTTTTGCTACCTACTCAATCAACCTCTGGATCTAATGGGCTCCTAATTCTAATAATCATCCTTGGGCATAGACGTAAAGAATTCTTCTTGTTTCTAATCGATGCCCATCTACAATGTGGTGAAGTTGCTCCAATTGAGAATAACCATGGCCAAGACATCTATGTAATAAGGAATAGTATCGGTCCATGGTGGCATCCAAGGGTTCATGTGTCCCTTGTTTCCATCCTTGGATCTAACTCATCAAGTTGGACACTCAAGAGCACATTTGATACTTGTCATTGAACAGTTCAAGCATTATACTCCATTGTTTGATAAATTGCAATTCTAAGGACTGGTACCAGTTTTTTGCTTCTTTAATGAGTGTCTTGGGGAACAACTTAAGCCTTTGCCACTTATTTTCTATATTTTGCAAGGCACATGTATCTTGAAAAGCTTGGAGATGGTTATGTGGATCTGAGTTATATCCCCTTTTGAACTGAGGAATATTGTTCATGTTTAGTCTTTTGATTCGACTACTCTTTATGTGCCTTGTGGGAATTCTCACTACCTCTGCAATGTTAGGCATGCTTCGGGTAGCATGCAAAGGCTCATTAAGGCCATGATTCTAATGCCTACGATGCCCTCTACTCCCCCATCATTCATGGAAACATGTCTCTCTTGAATGCCCATGCCCCTAGTCTTGACTTGCCTGGTGCTCCCTTCAATCATTTTAATCTTGTCGATCACCTCGATCATGACTACACCCCTTGAAGTTGTGGTCAGAGCTAGACGAGGAAGAAGATGATGACAAAGGTGAAGAGAAAGGAGGACTAGCACCATCACAGTGCCTACTACCCCCTCTTTGATGATCGTTGTCATGATCATGATCTTGTTTCTTGTCTGCATCCCTACCCTGACTCTCCTCCTTGGATCCGCCTTTGTCATTGGATCCATTTTTGCTAGAACTTGGATTATGGATTGTGGATTGTAGGTTTTGGTTCTGACTTCCTTCACTGAAGTCAAAGAGAGGAATTTCACTAAATGGAAAACCCCCAAAGAGGGGTTCTCCACCATATTTTTGGTACAACAGGTATGGGAAATCATTGAACCACTTCCCCTTCACAGGTTCATAGCATTGTTATAGCTGCCGATCTCTTAGACATTGTGCCTTAGTGGGATGATAATCCCTGGTGTCACTATCCTATATAACATACTCAGCATGAACTCCTTGGGGGCCTAAACATGTAAGAGTTTGTTGGAGCATTGCAGGAACATATCAATTGGGTGGCAACATGATGTTGCCCTCCATGTCACGCCACTGTAGTTATTCATCCTGGTGTAGGATGATGGTGAAATTGGGTACATACTCATCAGGATGAGCATATACCACTCTGTATTGTTGGGGCACCTGCTGATGTACTTCATTGACTTGGGTTGAGAATCGCTCCTATGAGAAGAAGACATCTTATGTTAGAGAAATAAAAATGTAGTGTGCTTTTTAAAATTGTTGTAGTTATTTTAAAGTATGATATGACTCTATGGTTTGTTCCAATTATTTTGAATAATTTTTACTAAATCCTAAATAGCACACATAACAACTAAAAGTTCCTAGTAATGGTGCCAATGATGAGTGACGAGGTATCCATATGCCCAACCATACGAATCACAAGCATTCACACATGATCTAGTCGAATCCCGTAGATCTTTAGTTCTTAAGCACATTTGTTCTAGAACATGTAATCTAATCGTGACAATCGTTGTCTTCTCAACTATACTTGTGGAGCTTAATTGTATGGTTAAGTATAATTGAGGCACATGATTTTTATTATTTTATATTTTATTTGTCTACTATTAAGAACAGGTTGAAACATAATTTATAATCAATGTAACTTAATCTAATTGCTAATCAATAACTAACTATCTTAACATAAGTATCCAATCCTACTTTCTACGCACATCTTGAACATGGATAACGCTGCTGGGTTACCAAACGTTAAGAGTTGCTAGGATTACCAAGAGTCATATGTATGTTCGAAGCAGTCATACTTATGTGCTTAATTGATTAATTACTATTGAATCTAATTAGCTTACTTAGCTTAACTACTTGAAAGCATTAAAGGAAATTGCATGAAACATTAAATGCATAAATAAAGTATTTAAGGTAGCCAAGGTGTTGCAAGATTTAATTAGAAAGCTCATCTTTATTTTTGCACACATTGCCGTGCTCAAGTATAACAGTGCTCGAATAAAGGTCAATACACTCAATGACTCCTATTGTAGGCACTTTGGAAAATATTCTAACTTTAGAGAAAACAAACTGCAAGAGCTTCACTATGCTATGAGAAAAACTATATGGAAACTGTGTGCCCAAGCGTTGTATTTATAAGTTGACGTATAACCCGTGATATTGGATATTTGACATCGCATCTTGGGGTCTGATATTGGGTATCTGACATTGAGGCTCCGATATTGTGTATTTGATATCGGAGCCAGTCAAAACGTGACTCATCACATGTTTAGGGTTTCATCCTTACAATTAGACCCATAACAAAAGAAAGCATGCTTTGTATGTGTGACCTATATTAACATACAATAATGATAACTAATATGAACAAATATGATTTCAATTATCTGGCCTATGGAATTCAAGAAGTGTTAATTTGCAATCCTAATAAGTTTTTTCCACTTTTTTCAAAAGATATTCAATATGTATTTTACAATATAAACTAAGGTAAATATTGGTTTAGTTCCATGGTGACATATACTAAAGGTGCCTTGATAAACTGGATTTGAGACCCCTCACTATTCCCACTCTTTTCCCACTCTTAGGGATAGATTGATGTTGCGAGGTTGGCATTTGTCTATCTTGCATCTATGATCATGCATTCTTTGAAACATCTCATGAGTTCCAAAAAGGCCCTTGTTCATAACTTGCTATGGCTCCATTGACCAATGGAGGCGGATAAGCATAATATTGCTACATTATTGCTACATGATGTAACTAACTGCTTTAATAAAGTCCCATGTAACAACCTTCTAAAAGTAGTGAAAGGATACCAAATGACACTGGAAATCATCAAGCTAATTAGTGACTATCTAACCACCCCTCAAGGGTAGTTTATTCCATGCAAAAAGGGAATTTATTCAACTTGAAAAGAAAAAAAAGAGATTGAAATGTTTTAAGGCACTTTTCTTTAATCATTGAGGATATTATTTACAAAGCTTAGTATTACATTAATCATAAAGCCAAACATTCATAATTAATAATAGTTGGTATAAAAAACAATGATAACGAATCATTATGTTTAATACAATACTGTATGAGGTTGTTTCTATATACTTTTGGTTATGGCCAAACATTCATAATCAATAATGGTTGTTATATGAAAAATGATCATTATGGTTAATACATTAATGTTGTCTGTATGTACTTTTGGTTATGGCGAATCATTCATAATCAATATTTGTTGTTGTCATATGAAAAATAATCATGATCACTCATTATGATTAATACAATAGTGTACGAAGTTGGTGGATGTTTGGAAAAAGAGCGGAAGTGACGGATAATTATTTGGAATGGCAGTTAAAAAGCAATCTCATAATGACGACATTATGCGGCAGTTTACGGCCTATCTTATGCCCTCAGGAATGCAAATTACACCGACGAATTGTTGGGTTGTGAATTGGGTAAAGTTGCACCGGCTAAAATAATACCAGCATATGTAATAGT
This sequence comes from Gnetum montanum, assembly GCA_015680685.1. Lineage (NCBI taxonomy): Eukaryota > Viridiplantae > Streptophyta > Gnetopsida > Gnetales > Gnetaceae > Gnetum > Gnetum montanum. The sequence continues at coordinate 387,066 of MNCI01005236.1, read as the reverse complement.
ACCCTCCCCTCCTCCCCTGTGCAGGTGTGAAACCATAAAGATAGAGTTGAAAAATCAAAATTTGAAATGCCGTTAGGTGCCGATGGTGTCATTGTCAAAAGTGGTATGAAAAATTTGTCAAGTCACATGCAAGTGTCGCATCGAAATATTAACATTCAAACCCAAAATTATCTGCGACGCCTATGAGGGGTCGACAGATATTGTCATCAGTCATGATGATGGATTGGAAATCAGCGTCGATGATGATGATGAAGGATCGCAATCCGCATTACAATGGTGGTCGTTAGAAAGGATTCGGGCCATGTCGGCATCTGGTGCGCCACATTGTCAAAAAGCGTTGGAGCAATCCTGTCGGCCCACAAAAACTTACTTTCATGTGGCATCCGCACATTACGGGGGGCCCTTCAAACAACAATAACAACGCTCGCATTTCCGTCAGAAAAAAGAAAAAACCTTCAAAACGGTCTGCAACAATCGCCAGGCGTATCGACACAGCAACAACGGAAGAGGCAGAATTCCAGAGCAGTTGTGGAGATTCACTGCGAACTTGGTTTCAGAGCTCAGTTTCAACTGCAAGTTGCAGGCAAATATAACGGAAATGGAGGATTCGAGGCGATTCAGAAGCATAAAGTTGTCGGTGGCGTTGCTGTTGCCTCCTGTTTTTGTGGCGATGTTTTCGTCGGCCATGGCCGCGGAGGACAATACGTGCGTGCCGACGCTTCTTCCCTGCACCAGATTCCTGAATCAGAGCAAAGCGCAGACGCAAACGCATACTCAGACGGAATCGCAGAATCAGACGCAGACGCAGACGCTGAAGGAGTGCTGCACGGCGCTGGCGTCGGTTTTGAAGAAAGATCCGCAGTGCCTGTGCGATCTGGTGACCGGAGACTTCATGAGACAGGCCGGCATCGACCTCTCGCAGGCCATGCTTCTGCCCTCCCGCTGCTCGCTCTCCGTCCATCCCGATCGTTGCGGCCATGGTGCGCTTTCATTTCAAACTTAATTCGTTTTCCTTTGTCATTTTCTCTCGTCTTTTGTCCAAAATCTCCTTCTTTTCGCATACGTTTTTATTGGAATCTTGTTTCTGTCATGTCTTTTGTCCAAATCTCCTCCTTTTTGCATATGTGTTTTTTTTGAAATCTTGTTTGTCTCTGAGCATTTGACATGCAGAAAAGCCGAGCGGTAGTAGCCAAGGACCTTCCGTGGCGTCTGTGACCGCTTCTTCGTCTGCTTCTTCTGCTTCAGGTATCGACGTTTCATTTTTTCCTTCGGAGTTTTCTACAAAATTTTCCGTTTCAAGAACCTAGGGTTTAGGATGATAGAAAATGAGAGTAGATTCCGAGATACTTTTACTTTCCTTTGTGGTTTCCTGAACATAATAGGAATTTCCAGTTTCCAGTTTATTGCTTCGTTTGATAGATCTTCGCATCGTGTCGTGCGATGTGCTATTATTATTTATCGACAATCCTTCAGTGATCGTATTTTTGATTTTAGAATTTCTCGTCTGCGACGATTTGTAGCGGTTAACTAGTGAGGTGTGCATTTTCAGGACGTTTCGTAAGAGTGCTGGCCGCATCCGTTGCCGCAGCGATCTCTGCTTTGATTTCAAACGGCAAGATCGGCTTCCGGAAATTGAATCATTAAACCTCTAGAAAGGAAAACGACCTCCTTCACATGGCAGGAATCCCACTGAACTGAAGTTCGTAGATAACTGGTACATCCTTAATCACTCTTCTTTATGCACCAATTTTAGCGGCCATAGCATGTCCTCCACTTGGGCTGCGCCTGCGTGAACTCTGCGCGTTTCTTTGTCGATTGCGATGGCGCAATCCTTGCCAATTCGTAAAAATTTGCAGGCAGTTGCGGCAGTGTGCATGCATCCTTTTTTGGGAATGTCTGCATTGGTTTATTGTGGCGTTTCTAATGGCAGCAGGCTTCAATTGTGAACTGAAAAAAACATACGGCAATCGCGGTACAAAGTCAAAATGTGTCAAAGAAAAGTCGTACAGCCGGGCCCTTGAGTGTTGTCTGGTTTGTGAACTTAACGACTGCAACCTTCTTGAAATATATCATTGCTGATTTGCAGGAAATGCATAATTTATGGGTGCATTCTCAATTCGATTCCAATTGGTTCGGGGCATCCGGTAACTTTTAATATGTAACTGATGATCTAACTTGGACTCGTGGTTGTACATGGGTAGCTTTTTATGCAAAATCCCATCCAAGACCCAAAAACGTCATTCTGTAGACAATGCTTTGCCTTCAAGAGGCATAGATAGCGGCAACTTACCAGTGGTGGGTCAATGAACCAACGTTTGTGCAAGAATCAAGTCACTGTAGTGGCTGACTGGCTGTAGTTGCGTGTAGGGATGGAATGTGGCTATCCGTTCTACTGTCCCGTAATTAAATAAGTGTGTCCAATTGGCCATGTGAAGCAGGAGCCGTTTTGATGACTTTCGAACCGAGTGCTCCGTAGTATTTTAAATAATTTTAAAGCAACATGGTGTCAGGCCGGATAGTTACGAACTCCGATCCGATTATTTTGTACAGGTACCAATTATTGCCTAAAGGAGGCTCCGGTATACATGATGGTGAAAGTGATAAATATGGTAAACTTGAATTATACAATATCTTGAAGACTTATGGGATTGTTAGTGGTCTGTTTCCCTAGGTGCAAATGGTTTGAATGCATTGGCTGGATTATAACTATAAAATATAATTATAGGGTGTGGGAACCTAAAATAAGTTGATGAGTTGCATTGATGGTGACCCCATCGATAGGATCTTGTCGATGTAGAGTTTGACCTATTGACATGTACCCGTCGATCGGGCACCCTGTTTCACCTATAAATGCATGCTTACCCACCATGTTTATGGCATAAGTTTTCATAGTTGTAGTGAAGCGCTTGTAGTTTTTCCACTTCAGAGTTAGAATATTTTTTGAGTGCGTGCAGTAAGAGTCAAAGAGTATGGATATTTATTTGAGCATTAGCTTTTCTGATAAACCTTGTAGCACTTTGGATTAAATTAATTGTTTACTTATGCATTTAATATTCAAGCAATTTCTTTTAATGTTTTTAAGTAATTAATTAATTAACTAATTAATAGCAATTAAATAGTAAACATAAGCACAACCACTTTGAGCATACATCTAACGTTTGGTAATCTTAGTAATGCTTAACATTTGGTAACCCAGTAGTGTTATATGTGTTTAGGTAAGAGAAAACAAATGCTTATGTTAGGATTAGTTAAGTGTTAGTTGTTAGATTAATTTAGCAATTAAATTACTTTATTCTTTATTTTTGATTCTTAGCCAACTAAATACATAAAAGTGAAAATGATAAAAATCATATACCTCAGTTACACTTAACCATACTATTGAACTTCACAAGTGGAATTAGGAAGACAATGATTACAATGGCTAGTTTCACCTCTTAGAACCCAGTGTACTTAAGAGAACTAAAGTCTACAGAATTTGATCAAATTGTTAAGTGAACATTAGTGATTCGTATGGTTAGGCATAGGGTATACTTGTTGCTCATCATTGGCATCATTTCCAAGGACTTTAGTTTGATACATGCACTATTTAGGACTTAGTGAAAATTATTCAACATCGTTGGATCGAAATATAAAGTCGTAATTGTTCTAACTAATAACAATTTTAAAAAGCACATTGATTTTTTTGTTAATTTGAAAATGTTTTCTTCTCATAGGGATGATTCTTCGTTGAAATTCAAGCACACATCCAATCAAAGGAATGAATGATCAAATTTGCTAGTGCCCCAATAATGCTGAGTGGTATATACTTATCCTGATGATTATGTGCTCAATTTCACCTTCTTCTTGCATCAAGATGACTAGATGCAATGCATGGATATGGAGGAAAACCTTATGTTGCTGCTCAATCAATTAGTTCCTATGATGCTCCAACAAACTCTTATGAGGTTGGATATCTAGGGGCTTCATGCTGAGTACATTGTGTAGGATCACAACTCCAAGGATTATCATCCCACTAAGGCATAGTGTAAAATTGATTGGCAACAGGAGAAGCATTATGAAGTTGTAAAGGAAAAATGGTTTAATAACACCTTGTTCTTGTTGGGTCAAAAGGATAGTGAGGATCCTTTCTCTGGGGATTTTCATTTCACTAACTCTCCTCCCTTGGGTTTCAATGAAGGAGGCTTGAACTAGAACTTACAATCCATTGTAAACAATCCTAGTTTGGGCAAGAACGGGTCCTGTGATTATGGGGAATTCAAAGGTGGAAGTCATGGCAAGGACAAGGATAGACATAATGATGATGATCATGGTCGTGACCATCAAAGAGGGGGTGGCAAGCATCATGGTGCTAATCCTTCTTCCTCTTTACCTTCATCGTCCTCTTTTTCCTCCTCTAGCTTTAACCGAAGTCATAGAGGATGTGACCGTAATGGAGGTGATTGGTAGGATAGAGATGATTGTAGGGCCTATTGAACCAATCGAGATTAGGAACATGGGCATTCAAGGGAGGCTTGCAACCATGAGAGAAGGAACAACATAGGACATCATAGGCATCATGGCCATCACAGAGGTCACGATTATGATGAACCTTTGCTTGCAACTTAAAATATCCTAAATATCGTAGAGGTAGTGAGAATTCTAACAAGGCATGTGAAAGATAGTAGAATCAAGCAATTGGATACGAACAATATTTCCAAGTTCAAAGGGAGATATAACTTGGATCTACAAAGCCACCTACAAGCCTTTCACAATGCCTATGCCTTATAAAATGTGGAAAATGAATGGTAGAAATTAAAGTTTTTCCCATGGACACTCATAAAAGAAGCTGAAAGTTGGTAGGCTTTGGAGCCAGAATCAATTTGTAAATAGAGTACAATGCTTAAGCTATTCAATGACAAATATTAGACGTACTCTCAAGTGTCTAACATGAGAAAGTAGATCCAAGGTTGGAGACAAGGAACACATGAACCCCTGGACATAGCCATGGGTAGGTACTATTCCCTTTTGCAATGATGTCTTGGCCATGGTTATTCTCAAAGAGAGTAGCTTCGCCATATCATAGATGGGCTTTGATTAGAAATGAGGAGAACTTTTGGGATCTATGCCTAAGGGAGATTGTCAGAACTTAGAGCCCATTAGATCCTAAGGCTTATTGAGCAGGTTGCAAAAGAAGAAGTAGAGCTAAGAAAGAGAGAAAGTCTAGGGGAGTACAACTGGGATCCTTCCATTAGAAAAAGGGAAGTCTAGTTTAGTGACAATGAGGAGGAGGAACCACTTGATGAGGTGGTGTAGTGAAAGATCTTGTCAATTTAGAAATTTGTCTCCAAAGTTTCGGCCAAGTTAGACAAAATGTGGAACTCTTTAGATCAAAAGTTCTAAATCGCTCTGAAAATAGTAGAGGCATCCAAAGAGCAAAGTAGTGATTATGATTGCAAAAGAAAGAAAGTTGCACATGCTCACCAAAGGGGTAAGGGCAAGGTTGCTGCAGTAGAAGAGGTTGCAGAGTTCGAATTAGATGATGATGGTGGGTGTGACATCTACTAATACGAAAATCCTAAGGGATGTTGCCTTGTTATGTCACACTTGCAAAATTCTAGGGTGTATTCTCTAAATCCTAGATTGGCTAGAAGGTAAGCACTCAAAAGGTTGCCTTATCCGTAAGGAAACCCAAGGTAGTTCCACCAACAAGAAGCCTATTATCCAAGTGGAGCTCCACAACAACCTTTTAAGTAGCATCATAAGTAACAACATCCACAGTTGTGGGGGATGCCACCACCAAGGTAGCAGTACCTTTATAAATAGCTTGATCCATATGGGTACTATGTTCAGCTACCCATTTTTCCTAGTGACTCTTTCAGTCATGCCTCATTTCAATATCACTACTACCCTCCTAAGTACTACAAAGCTCAATCTCCATCTCCAAGAGAGAAATCCCTATATCATTATCATCTTCCTCATCCTTCTATGCATGTCCCTCCATCCTTAACCCAATTACCACCTACTCCATCAATGCAGGGCAAGATTCTAGCCTAGCCACAACAACAAAATGCTACTAGGGTTGTTAACTTATAGCTAGCTCCTCAGCTGAGTGGTTCAAAAATCAAATCCTGAAAAAGATCATTCTTTTGAACCAACAATCCTATAAAGCCCTAATAGACACCTGTGATTGATAACCTTGCTTCTCTTTCATCCTTTGCATCTAATCCATTCATGTCCCCTTCGAACCAAACACCTCCCAAGGTGCATAACGTTATGCTAACCCATGTAGTAACTGATTGGATAAAGGCTAGCTACTTTCCTAGGAAAAGATCTAATCTTGAGAGTCCCTTAACCTATTTACAAATCAATGGAAATGAGCCATGCAAGGCTCTTCTTAATTCATGTCTTGTTGTTAAAATGATTTTTCACAAGATGTATAAAACTTGAAACCTACCTCAGCTTAAGAAGAGTGTACTGACCTAAATCGTCGGTGTAAGGCTGGAAGGGAAACAGACACCGAGAGATCGTTGGGTAGACACAGCTGACCCTGCCTTCGCTTGAGGGCAAGCTGGAAAAGTAAACGAAGGCAGAGAGCCTTGGATGGTTTGCACACAAATCAACCAAGGACTTCCCCGAGTGTAAGCTATGGCTAGCGCTGGGGTTATCATAAACAGGATGTAAACAAAATGTAAACAATGATATGAAATGTAAATAAAGCGTACAGAATTATGAATAAAGCATAAACAAAGTTATATTTGTAAAGCATAAATAGAATTTAAACAATGTAAATGGGAGGCAATAATGAAACTGTATTATATTATTTTTTTAAAAAATGTGCACCGGTCAAAGCGTAGTTGCACAAGTGTGAATGGCAAGTCAAACGCCTAGCCCTGGAAAGATATGACACGATGATGCGATAATGTGAGAAGAACTTGGAAGCCAAAAAATCGGATGTGCCAAGCACCCAAGGATTGCAAGTTCTGTCCTCCTTCAGAATTTCCAATCTTTGCCTCTTCCTCTCCCTTCTCTCTTGCTACTTTTGCTTTGCTTCTCTTGCCTCCCTCAATTTGTGTGAATTGATGGGGTATTTATAGGGTTGGGCTAGGGTTTTGACTAGGGTTTGCTTTGACCAGGTTCAATGTATTTTACAATTTGTGGGTCATTCAAGCCCATAAAAAAAATACAAATTAGAAATACAAGCCCTCAAGTGATAAAAAAAATTTTAAAAATTTAAAAAGATTAGCTCCAACTTTGGCCCGCTTGGAAAAATTATATTTTTTTTTTTGCTGAATATTTGGCCTGATTTTGCATGGGCTTTCATATCCATTTGCCATTTTATAGATTTCTTGAAAAGGAAAATCAAGAAGGATTAACACCGCCTCGCTTGTCTAGCATCTAGCATGACTTGTAGTGTGACCTTCAAAACTTGCAATTTTGGGCTGAAATCTGGAATTTTTGAAGGCTGGGACTCATAGTTATCAATAGTGAACCTTGAGGATGACTTGCACCCTTGAAATCATGTCATTTTGGCTCAGTTTTGGGGCTCTAAAGGTTGGTGATGCTGATCCTTACGCTGTGCAACGTCTGAAAAAGTAACCCCAGCATCACCAAGTTAAAATGGCACATTTGAGGCCCAAATCTTGATTTTTTGGAGGTTGGGAGCTGCTGGGGACCTTGGTGAAGGTCATGGGGGGTCCTTGTGCTCGATTTTGGCTTGTTTTGACTCAATTTTGGGGCTCTAAAAGTTTGTGACGCTGATCCTTACGCTGTGCAGCGTCTGAAAAAGTAACCAAAGTGTACTTAGCCAAAACCAAACATTTTGAACCCAAAACTTTTGATTCTGGATGCTGGAAGTTAGTGTAGTCGCTTGTGGGCCCTGGGGGGACCTTGCTTGTTGAATCATGGGCCATCAAGGGCTATTTCGAAGGCCTTCAAGTTTGGTCATGCTGTACTCATGTTGGGCAGCAGCATGACTTAGCTTGATTCTTGTCTAAAAGTGCTAGGCCAAAATTAGTGGTGTTTCATTGGCCCCTCTTTGTTGACATCTGGAGGAATCTACCCGAGAGGTGTCAACAAAGAAGTGCAAAACACCATGAGCAATAAAGCATCAAAAATTAACCGTTGGCCCTTGGCTGGGTGTCATCGCAGCATTTTCAAAAGTACATGGGATTGAGGGAATGTGGTTCAAGATGCAAGGGAATCAGTTGTAACCAAGGAAGCTAGGAGGTTAAGGGTGATGATTGCTGCTGGGATTTGTGGGAGAGGAATGCTCTCTTGTGCACAAGTTATGTCATTGGTCCTTGTCAATAGCCGGGTTTTTAGTAGACTCGGAACCAAGACATAGGAGGTGCGCTTTTTGGAGAAATGAGACTCTTATAGAGTATTTGCAAGGCCCGTTGTAAACAACCAAAGCCACGCAATGATGTGCAACATGGTCTCTTTGAGACACGAGTGTAACTTTTTTTTCAAGAAAATTGCCTTCTCACCTGGGGCTTGTATGAGAATGGCCAATAGTCTTTTGTTTATGATGTCAACGGGGTCTTGAAGACCTTTTTCGTGTATTTTGACCTTTTTTTTTGGTTTTTTTTTCTTCTTTTTTTCTTTTCTCGGTCTTTTTGAAAGAGATTGCTTTTTGTGCCATGCTCGTGTTTGAGCACTTGCATTTTGCATCATGTACTGTGTATCATGTTTTGCGTCGCAACTGCTTAGAGAGCTACAGTGTGCAATAGTGTACCAAGAGTTTTGAGATGAGTGGAATGTATCAAGGGAGATGTAATCGAATAGGATAAGGGAGCATGATGGGGAATAGAAAATGTATCAGGAGTCGGGAATGTACTTATGAACAGATTGTTTAACCCAGTCGTGTGCGTCAGGAAAAACGTGATACCTTGTCATCATGATGAAGTGCATCTATGCACGAATGCCTCAGAAGTGTCATCTTGTAAACACAACTCCAAGAAGACAAGAAAACCACAGATGAAATAGTCAGCTAAACACTTTAAACAAGAAGATGGAGTCACCATGTGCAACTTTCAAAGCAAATAGAATCATGCACAGCATCAGTTTCATTAGGGCCCCATGAGATGAATCATGCAACAAGTCTTTGTGGAACAGGAGCGGCCAACTACAACAACAGATCTTTTCAAGTTTTACTTGGTCATCAATGATGTCACCAGTTTATAGTCTTAGCAGACTATTGTGAATCAGTTTCATGTCATAACCCCTTGGATGGTGCCAGTTTAGCGTCGTGGCAGACGATGCATTGCTAGTTTATAGTCATAGCAGACTATGAAGAGGCAAACTAGTTTATAGTCCTAGTGGACTCTGGATGCTAGTTTCATGTCATGGCGGACGGACGTAGCAGTTTAGTGTCATACCAGACATGTTTCTGTGGTATCAGTTTTAGGTCATGATCCAGGACTGTTCTATGGTATCAGTTTTAAGTCATGATCTAGGACTGTTCTGTGGTATCAGTTTTAAGTCATGATCCAAGACAGTTTTGTGGTATCAGTTTTAAGTCATGATCCAGGACTGTTCTGTGCTAGTTTATAGTCATAGCGGACTGATGCTTACCTTGCTTGTGTAAAGTGTGATGCTGCATGCATGGTGATGCTGTGTATCTGCAAGATCCTGTAAAAAATCAACTAGAAAGAAAACAATGTCAAGCAACACCTGTTGTACATAGAGTTAGAATGTATGAATGAAAGAAAAGCAATGCACAAAGTGATAGTTTTGGACTATTCTGGGCCATAAGCTAGTTTAAGGCCTTTTCGGGCCATGTATTTTTGTAGTTTTATGTGTTTTTTTATTATTTTTCTTTGTTTTCTAGAGTATATGTGTGCAACTAAATGTAACATAAATTTCTAAAGTGTAGTGCAAGATGTAAGGTAAATATGTGGAAAAGAAAGCAACGACCGTGCAAGAATCTAAATCGTAAGTTGCAACTTGTAACCGAAAATTCAATGTAAGATGATGGGAGTTTGTAAATCTGTAATCTATTGGCTCTAGTTTAAAGCCATTTCAGGCTTGGTACATCGGTTTAAAGTCTTGATGGACTGTTGCATCTGTTGTGAAAGAAAGGATTACCAGTTTTATGCCATGGTGGGCCAAAGGTAGTAATTCTTTCAAGAAGTTTTAAATGGAACCAGCCATTTCTGACCGTGGCTAGTTTAATGTCATTATGGACATGTTGTAGTTTAACGTCATTTCAGACAGTTCGGACAGTTCATAGTTTAACGTCATTTCAGACAATTCGTAGTTTAACGTCATTTCGGACAGTTCGTAGTTTAACATCATTTTGGAAAGTTCATAGTTTAACATCATTTCGGACAGTTCATAGTTTAACGTCATTTCGGACAGTTCGTAGTTTAACATCATTTCGGACAGTTCGTAGTTTAACGTCATTTCAGACAGTTCGTATCATTTGTTCTAGTTGTTGAGTTGTTTCTTGATCTTTTGTAGCTCAACATGTGGAGTTGGGTGTATGGGTATGATTTTATATTCACCTTCTCCTTCAACGGTGATGTCAAAGGATAGTTCCGACCAAGAGATATCAGCAGGAATGGCTCCTATGTCTGAGTCTTCTTGTGTTTCTTCAGTGCTAGTTGGGTTGTGAATTAATGTTGGGTTTACATTTTGATGTATGTCCATGGTTTCTTGTTTAGGCTTAATGAACTCAATTTCTGACCCTTGATCTACCTCAAGGTATGAGGAAATGATCGATGATGTTTTATCCCCATGTATGATGATCTCACCACCCTCGTAAGGTAGATGTATTTCCTGATGGATTGGTGAAGATACGGCTTTAAGTTGAGTTAGCCAAGGACGTCCTAGGATCAGATTAAACCCTGGCATTTCATCAACCACTATGAATTCAGCTGATGTAGGGAATTGGTCTCCGGCTATGAAATCTAAGGTAACCATGCCTTTTACTCCCCACGGGAACCACTGAAGGATCTCGAGAAAGAGGTTGTTGTGGGTTGTATTTGTTCGGTGAGTCCCAATTTTTCGATGATGGAAACAGGTATTACATTTTTTACTGCACCATCATCGACATGCACCTACGTATTTTGAAATAATCAACCTGTATTGTTATGAACATAGGGGCCGTGGTGATTTCTCTTGTTTTCTCATCTAGCTTAATGTCCTTAATGTGGAACTCTAAGGATGTGGTCTTCGATTCCTGAAGTTGTGGGGATAATACTGCATAAATGGATGGTTCATCTGCAGGAAGATCCTCACCAACAGGAATTGAAGTTAGCATTCGTACGAGAGCCTTTCGATGTACTGGTGAAGTCATTACTAGGTCATACATGTACCGCCCAAAATCGTCGGTCTCCGGCTGGAATGAAACAGAAACCTGGAGATCTCTGGACACGCACAGAAGACTCTACCTTCGCCTGAGGGCAAGCTGGAATTAACGAAGGTAGAGTACCTTGAGTGGTCCGCACGCGGATCAGGTAAGGATTTCCCTGAACGTACACCGAAGTGCTATATGCTGGGTTATATTTAAACGATGTCACGAATGTAAAAAACAATGTAAATGTACAGAAGCATAGACAACGTAACATGCAAAAGCGTAAACAACGTAAACGTGCAAGAGTGTAAAAAGTGAACAGGAAACAATGAATGAAAAAATATAACAGATTTTAGCAAAGAAATGAAAGGTACAATGCACCGGTCTAATGCAGTTGTGACTTTGACACAAGGCGGACGAATAGCCTCGGTGGATGCAAGGATGACTAGTTCACACTATAGGCATAGCGTAGAGGCTGTCTGCTCAGTGTACAAGGTTTTCCAGCGTAAAGGATTTTGTGCTCTGGTTCTCAGCGTCTCTGCTCTCTGGTGTTCTCTGAATGTTTTGCCAACCAACCTGGATCTAGTGAAAAATGGGGTTTCTATACAGGTTTTTGACGCTAGACTTAGGTTGGGCGACATGTGGTGCATTGACCAGGTGCAAAAGCGTAAAGTGTACAAGTGTACAATATGTTACATTTACTGGACGTATATGTTGGACGTATACACTGTCTGGCGAGCGTAGACCCTGGGCGTATTCGGGCGTAGATGCTGTGGACGCTGGGCGTATATGCTGATGGATGCAGGCGTATACGCTGATGGTCGTTGCCTTGTGCCAAATCTTGCTTTGCAGTGCTGTTTCCATGCTATCTTTGGAGATTGCATGCCGGACATATACACCTGTTGTACTTGCTGAGTGTACATGTGAGGCGTGCATGCTGGACGTCTACGTTAGGCATAGACGCTGTGAACTTGAGCATATACATTGAGAATATACCCTTGGGCGTATATGTTGGGCGTATACGCTGAGGCTGCATACTTGGGCATATATGCTGGGCGTATACGCTGAGACTGCATACTTAGTGAAAATTAAGCATTTTGATCTCCGAAGTTGCCATGTGTGACATCCGATATAGCTGTGGTCGTTTGTGGATCCCAAGGACCTGCTTCGTGTTGGAGAAGTACTAAGCTCAAAATTTTGTGGTGTTTCATTGGCCCCTCTTTGTTGACGCTTGGAGGAATCGACCCGAGAAGCATCGACAAAGAAGTACAAAACACCACAAGCAACTTGATAGCGACCCTGTCTATTGCCACCTGACTAGACATCATCGCACCGTGTTCAATAGTATATGGGATTGAGAGACGTAAACTTTGTGTCTGGATGGGGAAATGGAGATTGTAGGGATTAGGAACTACCTGAGGGATTGTGCTTGGTAAAGAGGATGGTCTGGTGTGTGTCATGCTGATCCTTGTCAGTAGCCATGATTTAGCGGACTTGGAATTCAGACATGCGATGTGCGTCCTTTGGTGGAACAAGACTCTTGGTTAGTGTCCAAGAGAACTTGTTGGCAAGGCCAAAGCTACGTGATGGTGCTTTGCATTCTTTGGAGGAACAGGGTCCTTCTTTGGGGAAACCTGTCGGCGGAGAGCCAAAGCCATGCAACTGGATGTTTCCAGATTGTTTTGACATGAGTACTTGGTTTTAAGACAACTGTCTTCCTGCCTGGGGCTTATGTGGAAGTGCCAAGTGTCCCCCCCTTTTTTTGTGAAAGAAACTTTTGCTTTGATTTTGTACTCATGCTCAAGTGCTATGTTGTATATTGCAACTGCTTTAAAGTGTTATAGTGTGCAACAATGTGCTCACAGTTTTGGGGTGTACTGGGTGTATCTGGGAACTGTAACTGGGTAGGAAAGGGAACAAGAGTGTTGGGGAACTGGAGAATATATTGAGAACTGGGAATGTACTTTTGAATAGATTGATTAACTTGGTTGCGTGCGTCAGAAACAATGTGGCACCTTGTCACCGTGATGAAGTGTATCCGGTACGAGCACCACTTGGTGTCATCCTGCAAACACAACTCCAAGAAGACAAGAAAACCACAAGTGAACGAGTTAGCGAACACTTCAGGCATGAATGTGATTGATGCAAATGGAGGCACCATGTGAAACTTAAGGTAAACAAAATGAGCAGCAATAGTGTTGTCAGAGCCGGTGTGATGAATGATGCAATAGGAATTGATGAAGAAATGTCATGAATTATAGCAGCAGATGAATGTGCCAGAAATGATCTAGCTAGTTTATAGTCTTAGCATACTGTCGTGGGTTAATTTTATGTCATACCCCATTGGACGTTGCCAGTTTATCGTCGTAGCGGACGGTACAATGCTAGTTTATAGTCGTGGCGGACTATGAAGAGGCAAGCTAGTTTATAGTCTTAACGGACTATGGTGAATGAATGTAACAGTTTAGTATCATGTCGGACAGAGCTCTATGATGTCAGTTTACCATCATGACGCGAGGACATTCTGTGGTATCATTTTTAAGTCATGATGTTAGGACTGCTTTGTGTGGATGCATACGTGTGTGTCTGTATGATCCTGTAAACAAAAGCTACTAGAGAAAACAATATTAAATAGCAACTGCAGAAAACATGACCTGAAATGCACCAATAAATAGAAAATAATGTGAAACGATGGTAGTTTAAGGCCTTTTTGGGCCATGATTTAGTTTAAGACCTTTTCGGGCCATGATTTAGTTTAAGGCCTTTTCGGGCCATGAGAGAACGCGTAAGCTAATACAATACAAACTAAGGTGACATATGCACAATGAACAAAGGTGAAGAGTGGGCGGAGATCAGACGTGTCTTTGGCCATAGGGGAGTCTTGATTATGTGGTTGTTTCTTAGTCAGACATAGTCTAGGAGGCGTGCTAGTTTGCTCTAGGAGGCTTTCAGTTTTTACCCCTTGTTCGGGTGTTTTAGCTCTAGGTGTTGTGTTTGTTGTTGTGGGTGTTGCTTCAAGAGGCTCCTCTCTCAAGACCTGTGACATGTCTATGTTGTGGTCAGCTTGAAAGGGAGTGTTGTCGCCATGTATAATGACTTGTCCACCTTCGTATGGAAGGCGGATTTCTTGATGTATCGGTGAGGAAACGGCTCGTTGTTGTGCTAGCCAAGGTCTACCAAGAATCATGTTGAAACTAGGCATCTCTTCTATGACAATGAACTCCGTGCTGGGGGGGAATTGTTCACCTGCCACAAAGGCTAAGTTGATTTTGCCCTTAACTGTGACACATGACCCATTGAAAGATTTTAAACACATGGTTTCTGTTGGCATGATCTCATCTGCCATGCCTAGTTTGTCGATGACGGAGTATAGAACTACGTTTGTTGCCGCACCGTCATCAACGTGCACTCTACGAATGGTACATTGCCCAACACGTACACTAATCGATAATGGAGCTGTTGTGACTTCCCCTTGTTCAGGGTTACGTTTAATTGCATCATCACGAAAGGCTAAGGTGTTTGAACCCAATCCTTGTGGTGTGCATTGTGAAATCGTTGGACGGATGGATTCCATGTTAGCAGGGATGTCCTCTGTAACAAGAATGGATGCTAACATTTGCGCTAAGGCTTCACGATGAGCTGATGATGTCATGACCAAATCGTACAAGCTCATGGTTGTGTTCTTTTGTTTGAGCGTTTGTTTCACTTGGGCCAGTGTAGCTACAAAGTTTGTGTTGTTTGCCGTTGTGTTGGTTGCCTTTGTATGGGTTGAGGGCTTGGGCCTGGTTTGTTTGGGATTAGGGGTAGGGCCTCCAGTGTTCAGTTGTTGTATATTAGGTGTGTCCTTTGTTTCAGCTGTGGGTGTTGTTTGTTGTTCGTTTGTCCTCTTTTGTTGCCATTTGGTAGGCTTATCCATGTTGTTGGCAAGGTTGACTCTTGAGGGAGGAGACGTTGAGACGTTTTCTACTGTTGGGCTCAAGGTAAGTGAGGGGCCATCATGTGGTGGCACTTTTATGACAAATGGGAGTTTAGAAGGTGTTGTTGTTGTTTGACTAGCCTGTTGTGGCACCTTGATAACGAAAGGTTTCTTTGCTGTTGTCGTTGGTGCAACATGCCAGTTTAACGTCTTAGCGGATGACTATGGTGGTACTTTGACCACAAAGGGTGTCTTCGGTGCTTGGGATTGCGTTGCATCTAGCCAGTTTAACGTCTTAGCGGACGTGTGAGGTGGTGGTACCTTGCCCACAAAGGGTGTCGTCGGTGCCCTAGGTGGCACCTTGGTGATGATGGGAGGTCTCTTGCTTGTGGAGGCGGAGGGGATTGTTGCCTTGCTGGGAGGCACATGAATTACAAAAGGTTGTTGCATAGGTTTAGGCTTACTATCTATGCAAATGAAGTTTATGACATAGGAGGCATCGTTTGTGCTGGGTTGATTCAGGGTGTTGATGTTTAGTTGGCCCTGTTCTATCATTGCTTGTAGATCATCCTTTCACGCACGGCAAGTGTCGGTATTGTGACCAGACATCTGGTGGTAATGGTAGAATTGGTTTAACTTGACATGTCGTGGAAATGGGGGCTCATTTGGTGCTACTAAGGTGGGGTTCCTCAGTAACTCGCAGTACTTGTCATGTTGGCGGTGAGCATTCTCCGCTACGTGTTTGTATTGGATTTGCCCGGCTTTAAGGAGTTGCTCTAGTAGTTCCGAAGGTCGCGCAGATAGCGATGTGTACTTAGAGCGATCTTTGTGTTGAAAATTGGACCTTAAGGTTCCCCCTATTGTTGCAAGTGGGTTGGTACTGGTGTTAGTTGTTTTTGTGTTTGCGGCCACAGTTTTCATTGTTGCCTTTTGTTTGGCAACGTGTTGGTTCTTATAAGCCACATAGGCGGGGTCATTGCTGGTTTGTGTAGCTTGTTCAATGTTCTTGATCTGTGTGAATGCTTGGCTCAACATTTGAGCGCTTAGG